>PVIH01000254.1:0-13788 GCA_004025045.1 Sigmodon hispidus
TCGTGGCTAAATACCCTCTGGGCCTCCAACCCCAGCAAGCTACGTGGACATTGCCCATAGGTCCTAGGACGCGGAAGCAAGCCACCATCCTCGCCTACAGCCAAAAAAGGAGTTGTTTACTCCTGAGAGCACTAGCCCTTGGGAGGGCTGAAGGCGGAAACCGGCGCCATCTTTAGGGCGCGGTACAATGCTCCCTACAATAAACCTTAGTTTTTAACTGTTAAATATGTAAATTTAGGTGTGAGTAAGTGTTGGGTAGAGGCCAGAAAACTAAGAGGAGCTGGTACATGAAAATATACATATTCATCATATATATGTGTATATATATATGTATACACATACATCATACATATGTAAATATATGATGCTTTAAAAGAGGGTGGATAGGCCTAATAAAGCACATGTGACAGGAATATGGAAGGGACAGTACTGGGATTAGAAGAAAAGGTCCATCAACAATAGGGAAGCAGGGAGATAGGGGAGGGATAGAACAGGGTCTAAGAAAAAGAAATAAACACCAAGTATATGGAAAGGCCACAAAGAAACTTGCTAATATGTAAGCTAATTCAAATAAGTAAACAAACAAATCATGAAAGATGGGAAAAATAAACACATACAAAATAGGACAATGGTAATGTTTGTCATGTGGGGCTCCTGTGAGCACTAAATAGACACATATAAGGCATGTATGTTGAGAAAGCCACAACACCCAGAGGGTTATGCAGGAGAATTACCTGCAGCCATGTTCAAACATCTGAACGAGTGAAGTTGTTCTCAGAACATGTATATAGAGAGATATGATGCTTGGCTGTGGATATGATTTATGTGGTTAGTACTGTTTACACATGACCTTATGAGTACTTACCTAACTCCCAACCCAGCACTAGGACACGAATGTCAAGAGAAGCTGAGTAGTGTATCCAAGGGAGAGAGAGGTGAACCTCAAATCCGGGGCTTCTCTATTCTCTGTAAGAACATGCCCCCCATCCACCAAAGCTGCTACCACTCCTCAAAACACCCGAGGAATTTCCTTCAGAGTCTCATAGTTCTGCTTATAACCTCTCTGGCACTGGCAAAATTTCTTTGGATTGAAACAAAAATAGATTATGAGAAAAATTCGGAAGTCATTTATCATCAAGGTAAATAACTCAACTAGAAAACTGTGCTTTGATCTAAAAATAAGGTGTGATTAATACCCTTGGGTGGCAGACAGCCTAGGAACAATTCCAAAAGAAAAAGTTTGTGATTTGTCTGACAATTCACTATCCCAGGAAAACTGCATTTCCCACTCTGTTAATTACTGTTTCTTTATTCTGTGAGGCAGAATCCCAGGCAGAAGTAATTTAAAAGGGAAAGGTTTATTTTGGTTCACGATTCAGGAGGTGTATTCATCATGGCAGAGAGCTTGCTCTACAGCAGGGTGAGTGTCCATCAGGGCTTTATACATGAGGCCAGGGAGCCAAGTGCTCAGGCTACAAGCAGCCCTACCAAACTGCCCCCAGCTACTCACCTCAGAAAGCCATGCCTCCTGCTTCAAAGAATCTGAAAACTCAAAAACAGCAGCAAGAGCTAGAAACTGAATCTGTAGACACATGAGCCTATGGGGGAAAAGTCAACATTCAAACCATACCATCCCAGGCCAAAGCACTTTCATTCCGAGCCCTTCTATGGCCTAGATTCTAAGGCAGAGTACTATAGGCAGAGGTATAATTAAATAATTGCTGAAGCCCTTTTGGGCAGGCCAGACTTTCTGGCCCAATTGCTTCTGACTCCAATAGCATCTAATGTACCAAGAAGTGACCTCCTGCCTCCAGTCTTGGAAATGTTGGTCATCCAATTAAAATGATCATTTGAGACCACCTCTAACTTTCACGGTTGTTGATTTTGAGGGTTGGTCCCTTTACATTACGCCCGAGATGCAGGCTGCCTTTGAGAAGTACCTAGGTGTTCAATTTTGTGTGTAAGTTTTGCCTATATATGTCTGTGTATCACAGTTGTGCAGGGCATCAGATCCCCTGGAACTGGAGTTGCAAACGATTGTGGGCTGTCTTGTGGGTGCTAGGAATTGAACCAGGGTCCTCTGTAAGAGCACTCAGTGCTCTTAACCACACAGCCATCTCTTCAGAAGTACCTAGGAATGCCAATACCCTGATAGTCACACGTGCAACTTCAGTGCTAGCCAGATTGGCAGATCAGGCAAGGACTAGGCTGTCCAGAACTTCATGTTGCAATGTCTCACATCTATCCTTGGTGAAGAGTTGGGAAAGGAGAGAATCAGGAAACAAAGACAGAGGAACAAGGTGGTTGACTTTCTGTTTTTATTAGAAATAAAATTATAATTGCTCTAAGTAAAAACATACTTGCAGTCAAGATCCCATGTGTGGAAAATGAAGTGATCCAAACCATGTTAACTATTATGTCTTTTATCTATCCACAAAACCTCCAAATTCTTAACTTGTTCCACCCTGCTGGTTCTTGTCACATTAGTTCTGTTCTAATTTAGCTGTTAGAGAGGAACTTTGAAGTCCTGTTAATAAGTGACTACAGGAAAATCCAAGGTAAAGAGAAAATCAAACTCCTCTACCTTTACCATTCCGGGGAACTTGGCTTCCAAGAAGACCTTGTTTTAAAACCAAGAACAAACCCTCTAAGATTAGGCTTCATGCTGTGCTTCCCAAATCCTGATCCCTAATCCTTGAGAACTAATTTTTGCATGATCCTGCTTCTATAGACTTTGGGTTTGGGGTGCATCTCTCTTAGAAGGAGGAAGTCAAGAGGTGAATGACAGAAAAGTTGCTCATGGGAGGGCACTGACAAAATAAGCTTTGCTGGCCATGGCATACATGACTCAAACTTGCTGCTACACGCAGGGTGATCACTCACATGGAAAGTTGCTTGTAAAGATGATGACATTCAATCCTGGCATCTAAGCACCTTTGATCTTGGAAAACTGCCCAAACATCAGAGCCATCCCAAATGACTTCTTTGGCATTTTAGTTATGCTGAGGTTTGGGGGACACTTATTCCCTCTCAGGAAACACCAGAGGCTACTTTCTGTCCAAAAATAGTAACAAGGACGGACTTCAGAACGTTTGATTAAACAAAAACATAAACCTTATTAGATAGTGACCCTCTTTATGCTCCAAATCCCAGGCTGCTCAAGATTACATGCGACACTTTTGAAACCTGTAAACCAAAGTCTGAAACAGAAATTCAACAGGCTCTGAATTACATTGGGCTCAGATGTAACAGTAGATAATGCACCGTTCCTCATGAGACCCCACACAGAGCCCACCTCACACTGCAGGCGTGACATGAGTATTCTTTGTGACAGCTGTCCTGTGAGCAGTGTGTCCTCTCTATCCTGGACTCAGCTGCCAGGGTGAGTGAGGAAAATGGAAATGAGAGACTGGTACCCAGAGGGAAGAGAAGGAAATCCAGGAGGCAAGGGCCAGAAGGAGAGAGACATGGAGTTTGGACAGAAAGAAGATAAAAGGCAAGGCCAATGGGACGTATTATCTGCTGCCGGGGAGAAATTAGAGAGAAGACACCTTGGGCCCTGTTCCCTGAAAGCAAGTGACAAGGCTGTTTGTTCCAGATCTGAAGGACCTGGGCCAACCAGCTTAAAAGGACCTTAGGCAGTTGTGAGGCTTCATCGATGGTGAAGAAATCCCCATTGCAGACAACAGTTGGGCCTGTATCCCGAACTGTCTGCTTTTACTGACAGCCTGTACAACCTGTACATTTCAGGCTTACTTTTCTGCTCCACCCCAACTAGGTGAAGCCATTTTGTGCAATAAATCTCATACTTATCTCCAACGGACTCGGCTTCACAGGTTGGAGCTGATCGGATACAGATGGAAAACCCAGGTTCCTCCTCGGGATAGAGGGTTTAATTCATCAGCAATTGCGAACGTTTTTGTGACTTTCAATTGCTGTTCACCTTCAGGAAGTGCCTTGACTGGACAAGGTCATCTTGCCCTAGTACCCACTCCCTTCCCAAGATGGCTCACTCTAATTGGTAGATGTGAGAATGTGAAGGCCTGGCTCTACTCCAGCCTGGGATAACCCTGAAGGGATTGCCCATGTTCAGGGCTCCCCAGAGAATTTGCCTGAAGCTTCACACTGGCAGCACTGTGGCCAACCCTCACCCCCCAAGTTCCAGATCCCCTTCTTCCATCCCTTCTTTCATAGGAACTGATTCCAAGAGCACTACACACAGACCTCCTGCCCTTGAATCTCTCTCTATTCTGCAAGAATCCTCTCTGTACCAGGAACCTTGTTCCATAGAGTTTCAACTTCCTGTCTCTTGGCATTCATCTCTATCCATCATCATACATCAGTGCTTTAGGTTTCTCTTCATTTCAAAGGAAGAAACCAAAGCCATAATAACCGTCCCCAAACTCTGTGTCAACTTCATGATATTCCAGCTTGTTTTCTCTTCCCTAAAAAAACGTCTGGAGGAACTAAGCTAACACCATCTCTATTTCATCACACACACAAACACACACACACACACACACACACACACACACACACACACACACACTTCCTCAGCCACCACTACTCTGCTGAAATTCCTTTCCCTGAGACATTGCACCCCCATAGCCTGTCCCAAACTTGACTTGGCGATTGACAAATCAACGTTGTCTCTTTTTTTGGAAATCTCTTTACTGATCCAGCAGCTTCCAGATTTCATGTATGCTTTGAGATACTCATGTCTCCCAGTTTCTCCATGGCTCCCGTGTCATCTACTGAAGCTGCCTCCCCACTGCACATTCCCCTCGTACAACTGGCCACACCCATAGCATAAGAATCAGTTCTTATGAAAGAAGGGAAGGAAGAAAGGGATCTGGAACTTGGAGGGTGAGGGTTGGCCACAGTGCTGCCAGTGTGGAGCTTCAGACAAATTCTCTGGGGAGCCCTGAACATGGGCAATCCCTTCAGGGTTATCCCAGGCTGGAGATCATTCACAAGCTAATTACTGCCAAATTCCTACCTTCCATATTGACCCCTCACTGAGGCTCTAAGTGCTGTATTTCCTATCACTACGTACTGTTCCCCCAATATCAGGGTGAACACTGGATTCATACCCACACAGGCTCCTGTTTTCTAAGCTAACAGTACAAAGACTCTCTCCCCACCTGTGATCCTCCTGCCTCTCACTTGTCCTGACCCTTTTTCCCTTCCTCCATCTCCCTGCGCCTTCTCCAACCGACCCTAGGAAGTTTGATGTCTTCCTCTTAAACAGTGCTTTTTCAAGCATCCATCCCTCTTTCTTTCATCTTAATATTTTTTACCCCTAGTCATCACCATATCTCACCTATTTCATAGACTGGTGAACTGTGCTGGCACAGGAACCCAGCAATGTGAGCTTTGGAGTGCTTGACTCTGACTTTTCTTGGACCACATCTCAATCACAAGTCAAGAAACCACAGTGCTAAAGAGACATGTTTACCATGAGCTTCAATCCCAGGCAATGTTTTTGTTTCCCAGATGGCAGAGTCCCCATCCATATGGCTCACGCCTGTGCAAAATGCATATCCTGGCTGCATACTGTATTGCAGGAATACACAACTGTAGGCTTGGGGTTAGTCAAGCAGTGCCTGTCTATAGGGCTGGAAGGTAAATGGAAAATGGATATAGAAGCTGCAATGTCCATATTCATGTAAACCATGAGGTTCTAAATAGAAGTGGGGTAAAAAGCTGAGAAGAAACATAAATTGACTGTTCTGCCTTCTTACAGTCTCAAAAACTGTTAGAGAAAATGGTTCTGGTTAAGGAGTATCCTTCACATGCTAAGTACCAAAGACAGGATCTTTAGGATTCAAAGAGGCACCTGATATATTAGTGCCCCTGATAGTCACAGAAACAGCCAAGAAGAGAGTTGTGGTTTCATAAGGTATCTTTAAATAGTTGTTTAGAAAGCCAGGATCAAGCCCTGCCACGTGACAATGGGAAGCTGTCTTACCTGGGAGAACCTTGGATCTGGACCTGGACACTTGTGAATAAGTTTGTCAGGTTTGAGAAAGAAGTTTAGCAAAGAAATACAGTGGCCGCTGAGGAGCCACAGGTGGCTGAGTAATCTGGAGGCTCAGGAGTGGGTGAGAAGACTTTGCCAGGCAAGGCATTGTGAGGCCTGCCAGGGTCTTCTACTTTTCTCTAATCTGATGGGGGTAGTTTTGAGTTAATTTTTAAGCATGTGGTCTGGTCCCACTTGTTCTTATCTACATCTTAAAAAGAACTCTTTCCGGTGCTAGCTTTGACAGGGTCTCTTGTCTTCCCAACTCCACCCCTTCAGCCATTCCCTCCCTTCTCCAGAACACTTGGTTAAAATCCAACTGGAGGCTGGCTTTCCTCTGCTTCTTCCCCTTGCCTGGAGAGTCTAGAACAGTTCCAGCTCAGAATCCCAGCCTGGTCTTCTCAATTTCTCCCATATGCTTCATCCACAATGGATGTAGTCAGTTGCTTGCCTCATCTAAATACATCCTGCCCTCCACCAAGCTGTGGGTCTGAATGATTTCTTCTTTTTCAAGTCACATGATGATGGGGAGAGATAAGTGTAGACTTTACATGTGGATTGTCAGGATCTAATGCTGGCCCTGTCTCTTTCTAGTGCTATATGCTTGGGGAAGTCTCTGACATTTTCAGTCTCAGATGCCTCAGTTCTTTTGGAGGCTCCTAAGATGGCTAAACTCAGCATAGATAAGCCAGGGACATGAGCACTCAGGCTCTCTTTAGAGCCTGCCAGCATGCAGCTTTTCTCCACAGTTAACTCCACTGAGTTTGCTCGATTTACAGGCCCAGAGTTGGTAGCCTGATTCTTACCCTAACTGCAGCCTGCCTCCTGTGTGTATTCTTCCCTGCAGGGGAAGACCTGTTCCAGCCACCCAAGTGAACCCTTGGAATCATCACCAGCTAGCTGGTCCTGCTACAGACATCCCACCCCCACCCTCTGCCCCAGGATGATGTTCACCTCCAGGGAACTGCACTTGGTGCAATCCTTTTGACATTTATATATATATATATATATATTTATATACACTTCATATACATTGTTGTTTTGCCTGCATATTTTATGTATATTGGTGTTTTGTCTGTGTGAAGGTATCACATCCCCTGGAGCAGGAGTTACAGACAGTTGTGAGCTGCCTTGTGGGTGCTGGGAATTCAACCCAGGTCTAGTGGAAGAGCAACCAGTGCTCTTAACTGTTGAGCCATCTCTCCAGCCAGCCCCCTTTCAACGTTTTTTAAAATAGATTTTTTATTCTCTTTCTCTTTCTTTCTTCCTCTCTGTCTGTCTATCTCTATCATCTATCTATCTATCTATCTATCCACCCATCTATCTATCTATCTATCTATCTATCTATCTATCTATCTATCTCTGTGTGTTTGTGTGTCTGTGTGTGCATTTGGGTACTTACAGATGCCAGATGAGGGTATGGGATCCAGGGGATGAGGGTATGGGATCCCCTGAATTTGAAGGTCCAGGCAGTTGTGGGTTACCCAATATGGGTTTAGGGTACCGAATTCTCATCTTTTGAGAAAGCAGCAAGCACTTTTGCTGACTCAGACATAATTTTGATTTATTTACTATTAACCTTAAAAATATATCCTTATAACCCCAGTTTCTATTTCTATCTTTCTATCTTCTCACCTATCAACAAAGGGTTACAAATCCATGGCTTTAACTCATAAGTACAATGAGTCCATAACTTAATACCTGAATCGATCCATTTCTGATATGGGAGTGATGTAATCAGAGTTTATTGGGTTGTAGCTGTCTTCCAGCCAGTAACTCACATATTATTGGCCTTTGGGGAGATATTGTAGTAAAACCAATAAAAAAAATTCCCATTTTTCCCCATCTGTCTCTGCATGTGCTATGGCCACATTGCTTCAGCTGTTGAAATATCTCCAAATTTCAGTTTATTGAGCTCAAAGAGTAAAATCCAGTTACACACTTGGGGATTGAAAAGATGAAAGGGGTGAAGGAGGCAGAGAGGGAGAGAATATTACCTTACCCAGGCTGCCCTAGGCTAGGTGGCCATGTTTCTCTGCCAATTGCTGCAGCAACATGGTAGGCGAACCGTGTGTGGGAGGGAAATGAGGGGCCTGCATTTTGTGGTTCTGTCATTCATATTTGACAACTGTTTGGGGTTTTGGACACTCATGACATTGAGTTACAACACCTTACCCACTGGTTTTGGTAATCACCACCATTTGCCCTCTTGCCAACTCTGGGATGAGTCAAGGTCATGTTCCATAGCCCTGGCTGCCCCTGGCTAGCCCCTGAACGCCTTTCTTATATAGTAGGATAAACTTCCATCCCCAGAGTCAAGCACTTGTGTGTGGGTTAATGTGTTGGGGTACTGATACCCCAAGGATAGCATCAGAATAAAGAGTGCCTCCCACCTTTAGACGTCACATTCAGTGTTAACTTGGTCACTAGTCACACCTCATTGTGAGAGTCTGTGGGTACTCATTAGGAAGTGTAAGCACATTTTGGCTTCTGGCATTTGGTCCTGGATTGCCACTGAAAGGATTTCCCCTTCAGCCTTTTATTTCACCATCATCCATGGCCCTGAGCCAGGCCACCATGCAGCTCCTAGAGGCAAGGTGAGAGAGAGATAAAGAACAGGCTGAGTGTCTGGAGATCCATGTCTAAGATTATGAATGAAGGATACAGTTGTGATTTTTGAGGATCTCAACTGGACCCTTTACCCACATTGCCTGAGCTCTCCTTCCATTTAAACTCTGAGAATGGTATTGGTCTCATTCCTAAGATTAGCAATTTGTAAGTGGCTGCAGTGTGCCTGCAGTGTGTCAGTGGTGTGCCTGCAATGTGCCTGCAATATACCTACAGTATGCCAGCGGTGTGCTAGCAGTGTGCAACAGTGTACCTGCAGTGTGACTGCAGTGTGTCTGCAGTATACCTACAGTGTGCCTACAGTATCCAGCCCCACAGCAGCATAGACTTTACAGACAGAGAAATACAGACACAGAGACCTGAAAATTGTTCTCCAAGGAGACACAAGAAGCAAGCAGTGATTCTAAGATAAAACCTGTCTGGAATCTTCACCTAAAAATACCACACACTATTTCTCCCAGTTTTATGCTACCAAGTTTAGGCAGAGTCAGCCCTTACAGTCAGTCCTTCTGTTGAAGATCACATTGACGGGTAGAAGACAGGAGAAGGAGGACAGCATCTCTACTGGTTTCTTTTAAAATAAAAAATAAGTGGGTTTGCTGTGAGCAAAAGGATAGAAAAAGTGTTTGAGCTGGATTATAAAGGTGTGACAGCTCCGTTATAAGACATCTTGGATACTGGATAGTCTCACTTTTTTAAATGACTGCTGATTCTCCTAGAACCCCAAAACACACTTAAAATCAGTCCCCAAACTTTGCACCTAGAACAATACCTTTGAATTCAATTGATACAAATCACAAGTTTTACTTCACCATTTGAAATTTTCTCTTAAGTTGCTCCACATAAAAGAATTCATAAAACAAGGCAGAAAGTCTGCACTTGGGAATTTTCTATACAGAATCACCTTGCATGAGATAATGTTTCCCGGGTTCAAGTGTGATGTGGCAGCTTTAGAAAGGAAGTCAGTGGACTGGCAGGAAGCAGAGCTGAGAGTTCCTGAAGTCTGGTTGGAAATACTGAGGTGAGTGATGATGGGCATGGGTGGGAGACTAACAGGAAGAAGATCCTCAAGTCCAGCCCTGTGGCAAATTCTTGTTAGAAATTTGCAACCTAATGATTAGAGAGATGAACCTTTTTATTTCAGCCTGTGGGAACACAGCTGGGCATTTATGACTGAAGTCACAAGGCCGGTGCGACTTACCTTTCTGAAAACCTTTGTTTTCCCCGGCACCAATATTAAACAAGGATTCCTCCTGCTGGCTCACTGGCAGAGCTTCTAAAGCTTCAAGTACTCTTAAACATTTGAAACCTGATAAATAACGTATCAAATTTCCAGCCCCTCTCCCTATAAGCCAGGGGAAAAAATACAAGAGTGTGATGGGGGTGCCTCATCATCACCATTTGGCACCCAGATCCTTGGTCAAAGAATACATTTTGTTCATTGTCAGAGAATATAAAAGCAAGCAGCAAAGGCCAGGTATGTCAGCTTGAGGCAGGATACTTGGCTCTGGGCAGGAAGTGTAGGATAGCCTAAACGCCTACGTTACAAAGGCAGGCAGTTCTGGGTTCCAATGCCAACCACAAGAATGATCTACTTGAAGTCTCTAAACTTCAGTTACTTCACAAGTAAAATGGGTGTGTCCATTTTATTCATAGGGCGGATTAAATTAAAAAGTACATGGAAAGTACCTGGCCTGAGGGAAATACTAAAATCATATTGTGTAGATAAAGAACAGTGTGAAACAGAAGACTGTGTCTATAGAATGAAAGACTGCTGTGACAGGCAGACTCCACAGGAGTCTGACTGAGTGGCTTGTCTTTTTCTACCCTTTCTCATTTGCTAATGGTCTGCACAGTGTGAAGAAAGCCGGCAGAGAACAGCTTTTACCCACACTGGGCCAGAGCTCAACTCAGACATGGGTCCATTCTGCTAACTTCAAGTCCTGAAGGAAGTCTTATGGTGAACTTGAATTCAACTGGGGAAAGACATCCTGTCCACAAAGATAGGCTCAGATTCTGCCACTTCTTCCAAGGAAGGCATAATCTTCTTCTAAGTGATCAACCAATTCAATTTTAAACTCAGAAATCTTCCTTTTAAGACATAATAAACACTGCTGCTTCAAAAACATTGAAAAACTGTAAATACAATTATTTGTAACTTCATAAATATGATGCCAAATGAATAGAGAAGTAAATAGTCTGGATCATTTAAGATTGTTGACAACTAGATAAGCCTAGTTATCTGGTTACAAAAATTGACATGTTTACTTCACACATGTATGGTGTAGAATATTAGTTAAAGATGTGTTAGATTTGTTTATACTGTAGAACATCTCTTTAGTGGTGCAAAGATGTGTTGCATTCTTTTATGTTACATTTGTTTAACTTCTGTGAAGCTGTGTTACTGTGTCTGTTTAAAACAACTGATTGATCTAATAGAGAGCTGAGCGACCAATAGCTAGGCAGGAGAAGGGATAGGCAGGACTGGTAGGCAGAGAGGATAAATAGAAGGAGAAAAAGAGAGAAAGGGAGATCAAGGACAAAAGAGAAGAGAAGGAGGAGGTCTCCAGGGGCCAGCTACACAGCTACACAGCCAGCCACAAAGTAAGAGTGAAAGTAAGATATACAGAAGTAAGAGAAAGATAAAAGCAAAAGATAAACAGGATAATGTAAGTTAGGAAAAGTTGGCAAGAAATAACCCAAGCTATGGTGAAGCCTTCATAAGTAAGAATAAGCCTATGAGTATATTTATTTCATAGCTGGTCTCCACAAAAGAGAAAAGAGAGGAAAAACAACAACAATACTTTGGCATAACAACATGGGGCTCTTGAATTTTCATAGGGCCTCAGGAAACTAAAAGGAAAGAGAAAGAGAGAGAGAAAGAAAGAAAGAAAGAAAGGGAAAAAAGAAATATGTCCTGTAAGGACAGGGCTTCTTAAAGAGGCACTGCTGTCCACCCAGTGGGCAGCACTAAATAGAAATCACAAGCTAATAATAATAATAAAGCTTGTGGCAGTCCAGGCTTCCATAGTTAGGAAGGATGAATACAGTTCCTGGTCACAACCTCCAACCAGGCTTTGAACTTTAGGCTTGGTTCTCACTGAGAAGCAGGCAGAGCCAGCTGATAGAGCATCATGGAGTACCTAGTATAGCTTAGCAGTTTAAAGTTTGCTCACAAGGTCAAAAAATGTTAAAAGACAGAAAGGGAAAAATCCAGACAGGGAGGGGAACCTCTTAATTCCAGTGTGTTTAAAATTGTTTGTAGTCTTAAGAAAGAATGAATGTGGGTATAGACAATCAGAGAAAGAAACAAATAGTTTTTTTAAATTAGAAAATCTTTAAAGAGACAGAAAAGGTAATATAAAATAAAAAGTCTATGTAAAGATGGAAAATATGCAGGGAGTCTGGATCCTGTATAGTGTTGTGTAGACTTTTGAATTTTTTGATTGTTGATAAGCAAACAACAGCTGGTAAGAGGCATGGGATTAAAATAACTGCTGAAATAAACCAAGTCAGATATTTTAAGAATGCCTTAACTTTAAAATTGAAGTCAAAAATATATTTATAAAATGGAACTTAAAATATGCATTACTTTAAAGAAGAAGTTTTCTTCTTTCTACAGGAAACAAAAGGCTATAGATTCATTCCAGGTTAATATGGATTAGGTTTGATCTAGGAGACCTCCTAAATCTGACAATAAAGATTGTAGCTCTTCTTCCCAGGATTTGGTCATTATCTCAATTTTCTCAGAGACCCATAAAAATGCTTCTCCCACAAACAACAGAAAGCAGTCTAGTGAACATGATGCCCATATTCCCAATAGGAGTGTGGTTATTTGGTGGGTTATAGATGTTTATTATCACTTAGGGAAATATAGGGACAAAAAATATAGAATAAAATAACAATTATTAATCTCAGATATTTTATATTGGCATGGATTTTGGTATATTGATGTAAATCTAAAGTTATTTTTTGTTAACACTGTATATATGTTTCTATTCTTGTTTAAGGTATTGTACCTATACAGTTTATTTTTAAATGTAAGGTAAAATTCTAGTTTTTATTCTTATTATAAACTATTTAGAATGTTCAAGAAACACAGGTCAATAGTCATTTATAACAATCAAAATTTTAGATATGTTAGGAATGTTTTCAAGACTATGTAGAGATATATTTTAGATAGATAAATAATCTTCAAGTACTTAAAAGACCTGTAGAATATAGCATTTGAAATGCTTTGTTAACTTAGGGCTTCTCATGACAATAAGACACATCTGCTCCTGGCAGCATCAATTTACTTCATAAAAGGATGATGGGCATCAAAGAAACTCAAAAGAAGTTTGTTTTAGTGGCAAGACTAGTCATTTGGGTAAGAAATACTTTTCCCTTGATTACTTGACTGTGTGCTGTAAATACTGGAAAGCAGGACCCACAGGAAAGTGACAGGACAAATATAATACAGGGAAGTCCTTCAGGGTTCCTGTTTTATGAAGAGTCTGCCAGATATTCTGCAAATCACAAAGGAAAGCAACTGATAAACTTTGCCAATGCAAGGCAGGACATTCCTTCAAATTTCCTGCTTCACTGAAAAGTCTGCCAGATACTCTAGGCCTATAGGCTGAAGATGGATGCACCAACATTGCAGAAGAACATTGGGTGACTGTCCAAGCAGACAAATCTCTCTGTTAGTAGGTAATATTAATTCTTTGCGGGGTCTTTATTAGAGTTAAAGACTAAATAATTAGAGTTTCTGTTTTTCTTAGTTATGGCAGAAAGCAATTTAGGTATAAAACTTTGGACTCACTAAGATAAGATAGTGTAGTATTTTCTCTGAATTTGCTAAATGCAAACTGACTGAATATTGTAAATTAACTGTTTTGTTGTATATAGTTTTATTATGTTAAAGTTAAAACTTTTCATTTTATTTAGCCCCAAAGGGAAAAATGCTGTAGATTATTTTAAGATGTGTTACATTTGTTTGTGCTGTGAAACATCTGTTTAATGATGCAAAGGTGTGTTGCATTCTTTTATGTTACATTTGTTTAACTTCTGTGAAGTTGTGTTACTTTGCCTGTCTAGATACCTGATTGGTCAAATAAAGAGCCAAATGGCCAATAGCAAGATGGGAGAAAGGATAG
>PVIH01000254.1:13888-310107 GCA_004025045.1 Sigmodon hispidus
AAAAAAAAAAAAAAAAAAAAAAAAAAAAAAAAAAAAAAAAAAAAAAAAAAAAAAAAAAAAAAAAAAAAAAAAAAAAAAAAAAAAAAAAAAAAAAAAAAAAAAAAAAAAAAAAAAAAAAAAAAAAAAGCAGCAGCCAGCCACACAGCCACACAGCCACACAACCAGCCATGGTGTAAGAGTGAAAATAAGAATACAGAAGAAAAAGAAAAAGCCCAGAGGCAAAAGGTAGATGAATAATTTAAGTTAAGAAAAGCTGGCTAGAAATGAGCCAAGCTAAGGCCAGGCATTTATAAGAATAAGCTTCCATATATGATTTATTTGGGAGCTGGTGGTGAGACCCCCAAAGAGTAAAGAGTAAAAAACAACCAACTGCATGAATGTGCATGCATATTGACAATGCTGTGTATATAAATATAATCTGAATGCCCCTTGAATGGGTGGACAATATGAAGATATGCCACAATTGGAATGATTTTCTATTATAGGTTGTATAATATTAGGTAAAATTCTGAGTCTTGGGTTTCTGAGATATAAACTTGTACAATTACCATCTGCCCTCAGATTGTAAAACGTGAGTGTGAATGACTTCCTAAGCAGTGTCTTTTCAGTTCCCTTAATGCTAAGGGCTCTCTGCAGAATCTGGCTGACCTGCATCTCAAATTTGTTTGGCAGCTGCAAGCATCTGGGTTTGCAGAGCCTGAGTCAGATGGACTTCCTCTAACTGGACAGTCCTCCCGCTGATTTATATTAAGTTACTGAATTGTTTAATCTCTTTGTCAGGGAAGTAGGTGAAGTCTTCATTCTTTATAGTTAGACTTGGCTGTTAATTGAGAAGAATTGAAGCACAACTCAGATGGGAAAAAAATCATTTCTTTCTAGTAATGAGGTCAAAATCTCCACAAACATTCTGAAGACAATTGCTCCGTAATTCAGGGTTCACATCTCTATGGCAACAGGTGTTGCAGGCCTTTCAGTGTCTTGTCTGAGATATTTTCAGAAGTCTCTACTCATCTTTCTCTTCCTTTGGATCTCATTTGGAAAACCAGGCAAACATCCCTGACAATTGAAGCCCCAGATATGACAAATAGAGATTGAAAATTTATGATTAAGCCATCATAATTTCACTCAGGGATCACCTTGGTTTTTGTTAGCCTGGGCTTAGAGCCAACAGAATTTGAGTCAGACTTTCCTTGTGGGCAGACACTGGAACCCGGATGGGCAAGAGGGATTTCTGTTGATGAGCTAGATGAAAAGAATCAGCTACATGCCCTTGCATAACCAAAGGAATGGTTCTGTACCCCTGTTATGGTTGGAGTGCAAACTGTCTCACGTGCTCATGAGTTGGAACTAAGGATTTCCTACTGGTGGTAACTTTTGCGGAATCCTGAACCTAGGTACAGGAAGTGGGACATGGGGAGGTTGGTCTTGGGGTCCTTTGAGTTGGGCTGTGTTTTGGACTGGACTTCCCTCTACTTCCTGACTGCCTACATCATACAGCCAACTACCTCAGGTTTCCTCTGCCACAGATGGGGTTGCTCTGCCCAAATGCTTGCCACACCATAATGATCTTTGTTCTTTCAACTTGCAAATTTAAACAAATCCTTCCTCTCTGAATTTGCTCCCTTCTGTTTATTGTTTTGGTTGTTGTTTTTTTTTAATCAAAGTTATAAAAAAATTCATGAACACATCCTTCCAACCTCATAAGGTTTTGTTCACATCCCCTTCCCTCCAGAAGCACCATCTAGCCCTCTTTGGTTTGAATCAGTAATCTGAGGTATTAGTCTCAATTTGGAACATACACCTAAATCATAAAACTAGGGACAACCGCTCTAATGTTCTCTGCCTAGATCTCATGCATGTATCACAAAGAACAGCTCCCAACTAACCATGAGACAGATACATGCACAGCAATGCTCAGAAAGAGCAAGGCCATCCATTTGTTGGGTCTGGAGTGGACTGAGATTCTGCATTCTGACCACACAGCTGATCTGGGTGTTTATGGCCCATGACCACACCTAGATTAGCAAAAACCTAGACAGCTTTGCACATTTTAGTTAGAAATTTATTTGTCCCTAAACACCAGATCCTGCCCTATGTGCTAGGGATACAAAGATGCACAATAGATTGTCACTTTCTTAATGATAAACAGGTCACCATTTCACAGGGAGGGAAACACATAAACATTGTCTTAAATATGTAAGAGCTGTATTTTTACAATATGAATAAACTCCTTTAGGACCAAAGAAGAAAGTGAAGATAAAATCATAATGTATAATTAGAGTCCAAATGTTCCTGTCTGTGTGTAACTTCCTCCCCCTTTTCTTCTTGGTCAAGCATCAAAGGAAAATCCACCTATCTCAAGGACCCCAGATCAGACCCCCCAGGAATGATACTTCCAAAGGATCAAACCCTGGACAGTTTTTAAATGGTAGTAAATTATTTCTCATGAATGTAAGTATGCACATAAATACTTTATCCGGTTAGTAACAAAGAGTACTGAAGAAGCTGTGTACTTACAGACAATGTTAGGAGAAGATTGCTGGGTCAGATAGAAAGCTGGTTGATGTCTGAGAGGGCCATAACTGAGAAAACTTTTAGGGTTGAAAAGCTACCTTCTTTAGTGTCATATAAAAGCTGAAACAATATGAAGTCAACCTGCTGTTGACAGTCTCTGGAGATCTCTTTTGTTTATTTCCAAGTTTGAGATAAATTTGCTGACCCTTATACTCAGCCTCTAGAGTAATATTATGAGATAGGAAGATACTTCCCCTCAGATCAACCACTTCTGAAGACACTTCAAGGGTCTGAATCTTTCTTTGATTCACATGATAGAATCTCATTCCCACATTAGACAATCACTATGGTGCAATCCCATGGGACTCAAAGTCCTGTGTGTTGAATGCTTCCTTGCCAGCCTATGGTGCTATTGGGAATTAATGGAACCTTTAGGAGATGGGATCTACTGGCAGGAAGTCTGGTCACTGAGGGTGTGCACCTGATTTCCATCCCCTTCACTCCGATGTCTTGAGATGAGATAACCAATGTCCTCTGCCATGTGCTCCAATATGAACAGTGTTTCAGTAGGTCCTAGGCAATGGGACCACATGATCATTAACTAAAACCTCATGAAACAACATTTCAAAGAGATCATGAAACAACATTTCAAAGCATTAACCTATTTCATCCCAGATATTGGTCATAGCGATAGGAAGCAACAACAGTGATTACTATAACTAATATTATCTGCAATTTATTGAAGAGCATGATCTGTCAGTCTTTACATTAACTTTTGGGGTTAGCACAACTACTCTGACTTAATATGTGGAGAAATAGCATCAGGAAGTCAGTTCAACCATTAAGCCTGGCAATTAGCGTTAGAACCAAAGCTTAACACAATATCATTACAAAAAAAAAAAAAGCCTATAAAATGTAGTACAAAAAAACAAATGTGCTGGTAGAATGTTGGATAAGGATAGTTTTGGTTTGGGACAAATACCATTGGAAAGATTGTTTTCCCATTATGCTTGAGACTTCCAGTGTTTTCTGGGCCCTTTGGATGGGCATGCTGTTTTCAGGACTTATGTTAAAAATAAAATAAAGACCTGATAGAAATGAAGCAGAAAAGCTCATAGAAAACAGGATTGGAGCTAGAAAGATGGCTCAACAGTTAAGAACACTGGCTGCTCTCCCAGAGGATCCAGGTTCAACTTGGCATCTCACACCAGTCTGTAACTCCTGTTCCAGGGGATCCAACACCCTGACACAGACATGCATATAAGAAGAATACTAATGTACATAAAATACAAATAAATAAATTATTTTTAAAAAAGAAAGAAAGAAAAGGTTATGGGAGATGCTGGTATTCTGGTATCACTGTGCATTAGGTTCTAGTAATGAGGCCTGGGTACCAGGTAGTAGGGTAGAGATGGGGGGCGGTGGATCTGCTCATGCATTAGCTCTCTGGCTAAGCTCCATCACCAGAATATTCTTCTGCCACCACAAACCTATTCTCAGAGGCTGTAATACTTAAAAACATACTGTGAAAACTAGCTAATTTAGTTTGCTGTTGCTATTGTTTGGGGGACAGTATTGGTGATGGTTTCAATGAAAATGGTCCCAGAGGCTCACATCTTTGCATGATTACACCCCAGCTGATGCACTGTTTGGGAAGAATTAGGTGGTGTTTCCTTGTTAGACAGTCAGTGTGTTGCTGGGGCTGGGCTTGGAGGTTTCAAAAGTTCATAGCAGGCCCAGTGTTTCTCTCTCTGCTTGCTGCCTGTAGATCAGAATATAAAGTTCTCAGTCCAGTGCAATGCCTGTTTCCCTCCAGACACAACAATAGACTAGCCCTCTGAAACTATACACAAGCCCCCCGTGAACAGCTTTCTTTTATAAGAGTCGCCTTTGTCATAGTGTTTCTTCAAAGCAATTGAACAGAAACTAAGCTGTCAATTATGTAGCCCAGGCTAGCCTCAAACTTAAAGCAATTCTCCTGCCTCAACCTTCCTAGTGCTGAGATCACATGAATGAACTTGGGTACATGATTAGGTACAGAATTTTAAGTAGTTAAAAAAAATGATGTATGCTGTCTCCCAAGAGCACTTTCTTAATGCTATCCAGCCAGTTTTTATTTTGTTTGGGCCTGTGCGTTGCTTTTCTGCTTATGGGAGGTAAAGAGGTTGTGTAGGAAGTTAAGCAAGGGTTGGGTGGGGCCAACTGCAGAGGGAGCAATTGGTCTATCCCAGCAGTCAAGTGAGCAGCTTACCGACAGCTACCACACCAACCTGAATGGCAATATCTGCTACTAGGGTTCTTTTGACCCTTGCTACCAGCCCATCTCCCCATGCATTTTAGCATAGTGTGTAGCAGTTCCCTGGGCAACAGGTTCTCTTGGTAATTCAGACTGAAAACTTTTATCCTAAACCATAGGTTCTTACCCTCAACTTTGCATGGACTCTCCTGGGAAACTTCTAACACCAACTTGCCTTGGCCTGGGAATCTGAATTGTTTGAAATTGTCCTGGGAAAACTATAGTGTACATTCAATTATCACCTGAGAATTTTTTTTTAAAATGCAGATGATGGTCTGGGGAAATGGCTTACCAGTATGAGAAACTGAGTTTGAACCCCATGAACCCACATAAAGCTGGACATGATAGCTGTGCTGGCTAGTTTTATGTCAACTTGACACAAGGTAGAGTCATCAGTGAGAAAGAAGCCTCAACAGAGCGAGCAGTAAGAAGAAAAAGCCCATAAGCATCCCTCCATGGCCTCTGCATCAGCTCCTGCTTCCAGAATCTTACCCTTTTGAGTTCCTGCCCTGACCTCCTCTGATGATGAACAGTGATGTGAAAGTGTAAGCCAAATAAAGCCTTTTCTCCCCTACTGTCTTTTGGTCTTAGTGTTTTATCAGAGCAATAGTAACCCCAACCAAGACAGCAGCAGCTCATGGCTATAATCATAGTGTTCATCTGCTAGGAAGTGGAGACAAGAGAATCCTAGGCTCTCTAAGGGCAAACAAGCCTGATGCGCACAGTGGGCAAAACAACATGAGATCCTGTCTTGAACAAGTTAGAGGGTGGGACTGATACCCAAGGATGTTCTCTAAAGTATGCCTGTACCATGGCATGACTGTACAAGTACACACGCCCCCGTAATTAAAAAAAAACTAGAATATTCTTAAATAAAGATTTTGATTCATCTCCCCTGGGATGAAGCCAGAGCCTCTGACTTTCTAACAAAATCAGTGGTTAGTGTGGCTGCTGCTGTCCGATTTATAGGACTTTGAGTGAAGAGGCTCATGACCATTACATCTCCCTCTGATGGTCCCTTAGAAACACCTGTGGATGCTGTGTGGGTTCCCTGGTTCTTGGGACCTTGACCTCCTTCTGAGGGGTGGCAATTAGTTCTTCAGTGTGCATTACAAGTTTTAGTAATAGCTGACCCTGTTACTGTTTAAAATGTTAATAAAGGTTTGGTTGCATGGTTTTGGGGGGCATCTCTCCAGGCTACACTGGCTTCTCTCCTCTGACTTCTCTTCTTATTAAGGGGCCTGAAATCACATTTTTTTTCCTAGCAAATCCAGGGTAACTTCATATCAACTGCCTTAATATAATGACACCTGCAAAGTCCCCTTAGCTGAATAAGCCACAAACTCCAGGATTCGAACATGGACAACTTCTAGAGTGAGGTGGGAGGAATGCAAAGACACAGTACTTGCCTACCATAGAGATTTTTTTCCTTCTCTTTTCTGAAGCCCAGGCCATTGAGTGATGATCCTGGTATGTCTGGGCCAGGCACAGGCATCATGTAAAGCCATTGGGCCAGAACACGGATGGCCAGGGGAGCTTGAGAAACAGATTTGAACCCAACTGGGCTACATAGGTCCTGGGTCTCCAGTACCTTCCCAGAGGTTTCTCCTTATATTTCCCTCAAAGAACACACTACTGAAGCTCCAGCCTCCTGGATAGGCCCAATGGGTGAATTTTGGCCATCCCTTATCTGGGGGACTAGAAGCCAAACTTCTACCCTTCTGGGAAGTTAGAGAAGAGAACAGCAGGCAGAGGGGTTGAATCAGCGCTTCTGCAGTAGGCATAAAAGTGCCTTTCTTTTTTATTTGGCATTTATAGAATTCTCCAGCACTTCTCAGCCCCTGTAATTATAACCCGGATCTCATTCGACCTCCTTCAGCTTGGATTTAAAAGCTCAGTACTCTCTTGGAGCAGGCAGCTATTAAAACTTCACGGCCTTTTACAAAATATCGGTTGACAGGAGGTGTTATGAAACACTGTCTAGTACAATTAAAATCACACTGAGATTGTCAACACCCATGCATCAAGCACACTGTGAGGAGCGACCGTCAGGACAATGGCACAGTGCTATCTCTTCCCTAGCTGCCTACTCTGGCTCTGGGCTTTTCCAGTTCATCTCTGAAGCCCAGGCTTCGCCACTGGCTTTGAGCCACCAAGTCCAGCCATGCTACCAGGAATGGGCCAACCCTCTCAGTGGCTTCTGCCCTAGTCTTTCCTCCAGACAGGCATGCTGGCTTCCTATTTGTTGGAGACTTCAGGCAGAGATCTGGGCAGGATGTGGAGTGCTATATTTTATTTGTCTCCAACTATAGCTGTGTAGACTAGGGTTAGTTTGTGACTATCAGCATATAGCCTAAGAGTCAGGGCAGGGGGAGCAGAGTCTGGGGTGGGATCCCAAAGAGCATGTATTACCTTGCTGTTTTACCATTAAACCTCCATGAAGAGACTTTGTAGATTGTCTTGTCCTTTGGCCCTGCATGCTCATTTCAGTCTCCACATCTCTCCTCTGCTTCCTTGAAGACCCTCAACTGGGCCCCATATGTGAATCTGGTGGCCACTTCTCCTCCTACAGTTCTGACCCTTCAGGTGACTCCTTTGCCCATTTCTCCAGCCTCTGTGCCCTCATTACCCTAACCATCTGCCAGCATCTCCAATGCACCAAGCTTTGCCTGGTCAGCATGCCTGCTCTTCTCCTTATTGGGAGGAGACTCATCCACTCCTCTAAGCTGGCCAGGCTCTTCCTCCCTCTCGTTTCAGCTAAAATAACACACAGAGAAGAAGAACTTCTCTGGCCACATCTCTCCAAGAATGTGTCTGGTGTTTTTGATTTCTTCTTTCAGTGGCCAGTTCGCTTATTTTCTTTGTATATTTACTATGATTTTTGTGGGGGAGGGGGTGTTTGTTTCCTGGGCTAGGGCCTATGTTCACTATGAACAAGTCTACTGCTGAGCTGAATCCCAGGTCTCATATTTTATCCGTAATTATTAATTAGTAGTGCTTTTTATTCCTTACTATATCTGTCTTTTCCATTGAACAGGAAGCTTCATATGGGACTCTCTAGCCATTATCTAGCCTGTCTAATGCCTCTCTGCGTGGGCGTTACGCTCTGCTGTTCCCCAGCCTCCTTCCCTCCATCCGTGTCTACCATTTCTCAAGAACTCTCCTTTGCTCCTGTTTTTTCTCATTTGTTCTTCTCATGAAGCCCTGAGCACTCGCCAGCTTCATCTTCACCTCTGAGAGCTGCATCTGTACCCTGCCTACTCCTGAGAATGCCGTATCTACCCATCCCTGGCCAGTCTTCCATCCTGTGTCATGTGCCTGTTGGACAGTTAGATCAGGATGGACAGATTTCCTCTAAGCCAACCTTTCCCCCATGACATCCTTAGTTCTCTTGGTGACGCCCCCGTTCTCTTTGTAGTCAGGCTGGGTGATGATTGGGATGCTAGTCCATCTCCTCATGCGATTGGGCAGACTGCACAGTGGCTCCCTTGGGGTCACACCATCCATTCAGAGATACCCACTGAACCGATTTCCTGACTTCTGTATTCTCTCTCACCATGGTCCATCCCACTGCCACTAGATGGGTCCATCTGAGCTCAGCTTACTCATATTACTCAACCACTTGTAGTGATCCCCTGTCGATGCGGACATTAACTCCTGATTTTTTAGCCTGGCTCTCCATCTGGAGTCTCCATAGTCCGGTTCAATCCTGCACCCCTTGTCATTCTTTCTCTTCCTACGTTTAGAACAGTCGCTTCTGCTCTTGTCTTCATGTGAGATGCCCTCTTCATCATTGTCTGTGAGATTATCCCAAGGGTCCTTCCAATGGTTCTTTTACAATAAAACTTTTGTCCTGGTTCTAAGCGAGAGAGGTGGTCACCTTATCTGAAATGCCATGTCCAGCTTTAATCTCACTTTTCTTTGAATGAACTTTAGTTGATTTGCATAAATATGTGCACACACACATACATATATATATATGTAGCTCTTTCATGCTCTGTTTGAGTTTTGTGAGGATTTAAAACAACTTCCATCAATACTTCCTCAATGCATGAGTGCATACACACGAGCTCACACACACACACACATACACAGACTCTAAATGATGCCTGTCCCCAGGGTAGTCTGTAGAGAACTCACTGGTTTCTGAAAGGACAATTTAAGTTCAGGTCACACACAACAGATTGATGCTATAGAGTATTTTCCCTACTTCTGCTTTTTTGGCCTATATTTTTAATTTCTCCACCTTATTCCATTTCTCCTTCTCTTTAGATGGCTTTTCCCACACTCTCATGGCTCCCTTTCTGCTCTCGCCCCACCCCCAATTAAAAGCTAGGTCCTGCAGATGGGAAAACCATGGTATTTGTTTGCCAAATCCTAGTTTGTTTTCCTGAACACAATGATCTCCAATTCTATCAATTTTCCTGTGGGTGGCACAATTTAATTCTTTTCATAACTGAATAAGTTTCCATTACAAACATGTCACACAGTTTGATTTCTCATTTATCTATTCTCAGACATCTAGGCTGGCTTCATACTGTGGTTACTGTGAATAGTACAGTAATACATACAAAAATGTATAAACTCTGTATACTGACTTGGAATTCTTCAGTTACGTACCCTGGACTGGTATAGTTGGATCATGCAGTCATTCTATCAATTGAGAAACCTCCACTCTAAATTCCATAATGGTTATACCCCCCTACATTCCCACCAGCAGTGGAAAGGGGCTCTCTTTAACATATATTCTAGAAATGTGTTTGCTGCTGGGGATTGAACGTAGGGCCTTGTACATGCTGGGTAAGAATTGGCACTGACCAGCAGCCATGGCTGTATGTTGGACTGTTGTATTGAAAGTTCTATTGGGCAAGTGTAGTCACAGACAGCTTACTTCGCCTCTCTGAATCTCTGATGTCCTCCTTGATGAAAACTGATCAGCTGGACCATTTGATTCACAAGCTCCTTCTGTCCTCTGAGATTTTGGAAAATCTACAAATCTCTGCCTGCTCTTTTTCAATTCCTAAAATACAGCCACTTTCTGACTAATTGGGATAGCTGAACTAAAACTAAACAGGACAGAAGGTTAGCCACTTTGAAAGCTTATGGCAAGAACTAGAAGAAAGAAAGAGCTTTGGTATAGTACCCGGCAGTCAGTTTACCCATCACCCACTCTGCTCCTTCCCAAGCCCTTTCTCTAACACACACACACACACACACACACACACACACACACACACACACACGCACGCACGCACGCACGCATACATACACACACACACATATTTATATAATACTCTTCCAACTTTTACCCATTCTGATCAGTAAATTGCTAAAATGCATTGATGTTTAAAAGATCCAAAGTCACGATGTAGCATGCTCTAAGGCAAGGGAACAGCTAAGATTTAGCCTTTGACCTATTATTACCTAGCTAGTAAATTTTGGCTGTCATCTGAAGAAGAACAATTTCTTCATGTGTCCAGTTACCAATCCAAGATTTTAAACTATAGCAGTAAGTTTTCCAGACCAACAGCAGTTGGAGCGGGAAACTGCCATTTTGGAGTGGAAGCTTGTATTAACCTTGGGGGAATTCCCAGAGTTGGGCCTGGAGGGTTTGGGAGGTCATGTGTGACAAGCTACTCCTTTTCCGGAAGCTGGAGGCTAGGTGGGACCTAGAATGCTGTCCTTGCAGACTGAGCTCTCTCCTGGAGATGAGTCACAAAACAAAACAAAAAAAAGGTGTGTTGGCGCCTGCCTGCCTGCCTGGCTGGTTAGGGAAATTCCTTATATGGCACTTGTTTTTCTGACAGGTAATATGTTCCTGAATTATTTTCAGGCAGTTTTCAGATGGCAGTCAGAGAACGCTTGTTTTGTTTTGTTTCACAAAGTATTGTCTCAGCGTGACAGCCTTTCAACTAGCAATTTTCCTCTGGACATGTATAGCTAACAGAACTAGTTATAATTCAGGGCTTAAGGCTAGGCGCATAGAGTGTTCTTTCTCCTCCCACAAATAGCTCTATGATCCCTGAGAAGAGAAAAACTGTGGCAGTTGGAACCTTGCTTGGCCCATGACTTTATGCTCACCCACACCAGGGCTGCGTAGTGACATCACATGTCTTCCCTCCTACCATCATGGAACATGAACTGCTGAAGTTCAGACACAATGATGTGTCGAGGACCTACATGGGTCAGTTCCAGTTCCAAGCATGGAGACGGAGGCCAGCATGGCCCTATATGGTGAAAGTAGCTCACTCTTTCTGCTCATAGACCACACACCTCTGCCTGTTGCCTGTGTCCCTACCTCTTACCTAAGAGACACTAATGCATCACCAATTAAATTTAAGATACTTCTACCTACCTGGTCCCAGATCTTTCTCCACACTCTGTGAGGGCTTGTGCATGTCAGTGGTCTTTGGTTTGTTCTCCTGTCTCTAAGTCTCATCACCCTGAAGGTTGTAAGTGGACTTTTCTGTCACACCACACAAAATAAGTCAGTTTGGTTCTCCTATCTGACCACTTCCTGCCTAGCTATTGGCCAGTCGGCTCTTTATTAGCAATGAGAACAACACATCTTCACAGTGTACAAAAAGATTACTCCAAAGCAGAAGACAGTTATTATCTCATCAATTTTGAAGATAAGAAGAATGGATCAAGGGCTACTAGCTACCCACCACCGCTAAACAGAGGAGTGGTTGAGCCAAACTCAACTGTAACCTTTCTGGAAGGGTCTCCATGTTCTGTTTTTCCCTGGCTCAATGCCTCCTGACAACCAATAAAGCAAAGTTCCTGCCGTTGTGATGGTCAATGAGAAGAACAAAAATATGTATCTGCTTCCAATGCCTTCTACAAGACTTAGGTACTTAAAATCTTAGGGATTTGAAAACCAGAAATCTTTGGTCAACTTTACTGGGTTAAAGTAGCATCCCCTGGAAGTTCTGAGTGAGAACCCATTTTCTTGCCATTTCTAGTTTCTAATGTCCACCTACATTTTTTTGTTCATATTTCCAAAGTCCTTTTTTTGCTATATAAGGAAATATTCTCACAGGTTCTGGGGACTAGGAAGAGATGGACTCAGCCAACATCAGAAAGTGCCTCATTACCCCTGAGAAGTCTCCTCCTTCACCTCTGTTCACATTTTCCTTTCTCCTTGGCAGGAAAGCAGGCCTTCAGAGACAGAGAAGTCACACAAAGAACAAGTTCTAGTAGAGAGATTCTGGGTCAAGCAGCAGGCTCCCCGGGTCCACCGTCTTTCCTGTGAAGGTGATAGGAGAGAGAAAATTCAGGGTTCTCAAGCAGCTGGTGGCCTGAGGTTCATACATGAGCTTCTTTGTCTTGTCATGATGTCTAGGGTGGAGGAGGCTGCCCATTGCCCCTAAACTATCCCCTTCAACACTAGCTAAAAGAAACCAACTATTTGCCTTATCTATTGCATCCCATTGCACTTGATAACTATCCAATTTTCTTCTTTTGATCTACTAGAGTCCTGCAAAATGATACTCCTGCCCACATTCTCCATCTTAACCCATGCCACAGCCACTCACCCACTGAGTTCTAGCCAGTCCCACATGATGTGTAAAGGGTGTTGTCATCACTCTGGAGGCAGCAGCCGTTGTATGTCTAGTGCTGTCTGCTGGCTAGCTATGAGCCGTGGCTTCATTAGCCCACTTCCGCTAAAATCTCAGCTTCCAGAACACACAGGCTTTCTCTGAGAATGGAAAGGTTATCTAAGCAGCCCAACCCCTTAATGGAATTTGAAAAAGAAAAAAGAAAAACAAAACACAAAACTAGTCCAACACTTAAATCTCTCCAATGGCAGCCAGAGACCATGGCTTCTTCCTTGAAACAATGATCCATTTAGTATAAGTGTTTCTGTTCCATTATCCTAAAAAAACAGTGTGCTTCAGGTGACCAATGTCACCATCACTTTAAATTGGGGAGACAGAAAGGATGGTTGTTGATTTTAAATAACAGCCCCACAATTGACTAGAACATAAAAGTCAAGGCAACTTTCTCTTTCTCTTTTCTCTCTTTCTCTCTCTCTCTCTTTCTCTCTCTCTCTTTCTCTGTGTGTGTGTGTGTGTGTGTGTTTGTCCGTATGTGTCTGTGTCTGTGTGTGTGAATGTGTAAAGGCAACCTGATAGAGGGCAGAACAAACAGACAAGTCTATAGACTAATAGCGGACATTGGCTACTGATGACAGAATGTTAATTGGAGCATCTGTATAATCACTGGGGTCCAGCATGACCAATTCAAAGAGTAGGAACAAATTCTCACAGACTATGTTACTTAGCCTATCTGTTCTTTCTGTCCACATATGCTTTGCATCCCTCACTCTCTTCCTTGCCATTTACCTGTGTCTCTCAAACTCCCCATGGCAGGAGACTAATCGCTCTCCAGTGAAGTCAATAGCAAATACTCTCATTAGTCCAATGCATACTGCTTTGCAATAAACAGAACCTATAGAAGTAGTAACAATGCACAGTTCTCTGGGCTCATGTTAGAAAGGGCTAATTAAGACACAGTGAGACTCAGAGCAGTTGGTGATGAGAAAGGATGAAGGCAGCTCCCCTGGGTGGTACTGCAGAAAGGCAATGAGGCGGGAGGCAAAGGCCTGACATGCAACACCAAGACTACCATGGCCAACTGGGTCTCCTTGACCTCTCTGAGCTTCACCCTGCTCTTCTGAAGTGAAATGAAAGACAGTGTAGGTCATGGGATACAGCAAGACAAAGGGACAGGCAATGATTATTGTTTACACCAAATGACTGCTCATTGAAATATTTACAAAATGCTAAATAGAAAATGAATCAGAAAGAGACAATGAAGACAGAAACACATGGGTAAAAGAGAACCTCCTTTTTATTCCTCCTGCTAGGCAGACTTCTAAGGTGCTCTTCGAGGACTCCTGACCCCAGTAAACACACCATCTTATTTATTTAATCAAATATATGTCTGCTGCGAAGGAATTCATAAAAATTTGTAAATGCCTTTATACCTTTAAATCTATTGAACTTAAGACAGGAAGCTATTGCAGATGGGCTTGAGCTAATCATAATAACCTTCTACAAGTAGAGAGTTTATTCTAACTGATAGTCAATGGGAAAGCCATGGCATGAAACACAGAATGATCCAATACATGGTTGAAGACTTGACGCTGATAAGGACCTCATGCCAAAGAATGCTGGCATCTCTGGGAGCAGAGAGGAGTTCTCACTAACAGACAGTAGACAATCAGGGACCACAGTCCTACAGGAGCAATTAGAATTAACTTGGAAGTGGTGAACCTTCTCTCAGTCCCTCCATTTGAGAACCCAGTCTCTCCAGCACCAGGACCCCACCTTTGTGAGACCTTGAGGAGACAACCCATCCATGATATGACTGCAGAAAATTCAGCTGCCCAAGGCTTAGGTTGGTTTGATAGGAATGAAATGCATGGGTAATCACAGGACCTCTAGGTAGGATGAGGCAGGCACTGTCTACCTGTTTCTTTTAACTAACAGTTTCAGAGTCACCTTTATTCTTTAAGCTACTCCAAGATAAAACCACAGAGAAGACATTGTGTTCAAAGAGAGCAGTCAGTTCCCAGTGCAACTTGCAATGAATAAAAATGGAGATGACTTGGCCAAGGAAACTGGTGGAGTCCATCTGTATCCGTTGGGCTGTTCCCTTTGAGTGTTCTCTGACGTAAAGGAGGAAATTCATGGGTTGCTTGAAATCTCACTAGTGTTCCAATGAAAACAGGAATATTGCCTGTGGAAACACTTCCTGACTTGGAAAAATAGTCACGACCTCCCAGACCTTAGTTTCTCCAGGCCCATTCTGACGGAACTGCTTTCACGATGTGGAGACACAGCAGAGAAGTTGCATTCAGAAGCTTGAACTGGACTCTTGGCTCTGACACTGGATAGCCCTCTGCCCTGGACAAAGGTCACTACTTCTTTGAGCCTCAGTTTCCTGACCTACAAGAATAAATAGGAATGCATTGTAAATGAGGAGCAGGAATGTTAACTGAGTCACAACACTGATAAATAGAAGGAGGTCTGTCCCTCAGAGGACGGTCCAGAAGAAGCTACTGGTTGGTGAGGTGATGATGCAGGCCACTGTGAGGGCAAAATGAGAAATCTTATGTTCAGTAAAAGACCAAAGACACAAGAACAAATATTGTTATTGGTCAGCTTCTAGCAGTCCCTCAGTATCCATGAGTGATTGGCTCTAGGTTCTCACTCACCCTCCAACACAAGAATCTGCTGCTATTCAAGTCCTTTATACGAAATAGTACATGGCCTGAATCTTTGGGTAAAAGAACCTGTGTATACAGACATCCAGCTGTATAGAAAAGAGAAAAAATGATGGATGGATGCCTAGCAAGAGCGTGAGCATTCGGGGTGATAAAATGTCCTGAAGTTAGATTTTGATTATTATATTTTGAATTGTGCATATAAAATAAGTGTTGTTTGAGAAATAAAAATGAAATTGTTAATTAGGAAAAGTATTCAACATAAGTATGTGAGGAAATAATACAGAAACAACTCATATACTAAGCCCAATTCCCGGGTAGGTTGGACCTTGTTCTTCTTCCTCATCCTAGGAGCAGCAATCCCAGAGGGGCTGGGAACTCAAGACTTAACCTAGATTTTCTTTATATCTATATATAAAGACTTTTTAGTATATATGCATATTACATTATGTATATATGCATAGTCTTTTTAGTAACCCCAAATCACAGTTTAGGTTTAGTTATATATGTAAGGTCAGTTTGATTAATAATTACAAATGAATTAGAAAGAAATGGTAGAACCATCATTAAATAGAGTGTAATATATAATGAGTGACTGGAGCACTAATTTCTTAATTTATCCCCTATTCAGACCTCAGCCATAGCTCATTATCTTTATGTTTCTAAGCACAAAAACTGAACTCAGATTCTGGATTGCTTGACTATAGTATTTACAGCACAAGAATTGCAGGATTCTGGATGAGTGTGGCCCAGAGCAGCAATATCAACATCACCCAAGACCCTGGTAAAATACTAATCCTTAGGATCCATCTTACATGTACAGAATCAGAAGCTGAAGATAGGACCAATAGTGTACTTAAATGAAGTATTCAGTGTTATTGTCAAGATGCTAATGTCTGAGAGGCACTGCTGGAAATAATGATATGTGAATGTACCATGAACACACACATGTATGTGCACACATACCAGCCTCACTTTGGGAAGCCGTGTCAACTGGAAGATGTCCTACTATCCAGTGAGTGCAGAAGTAATGATAGCAAATATGAGCCATGGTTTTAACTACTCACATCTCTCTCCAGGACACTTCTCATGAGTCAATATGCTTTTTCACAATGAGCCAGGGTAGCGGGGACCTTGGACAGTCTGAACAATCCAATTTTCACTAGGTATCTATACTAGTGTTGAGTGAGGGAGACTGAAGGAGATTAGAACACATGACACGGAAGAATTTGGCAGAGTTCAGGGGCATGTAGAAAAGTCAGAATCTCCTGCTACACAAACCAGGAGATGTGTCCTGAAAGGCTGATGGGCTGACACAAAGCTTGGAGTCCAAACAAACAAAGTCACAAAGCAACTCAAACCCAGAATCATGGCAAAGTGCTCAATGTAAATTTTCAAAAGCCTAGGCAGGACTAGCCATAGCTGATGGTAATCAACGCAGGATGCTCAATATCCAGGTAGAGAGCAAGTCAATCTCAGTAAAGGACAGGGATGGTCTATAGGTGAGCTTGGACCAAGGACCCTCTCCTAGCTGTCTTATCCAAGAAAATCAAGTTTCCTCATACCTTCAGGGGAAGAAAATAGAGAAGGCTGTTTCCTTAACAACAGAGATGAGATCTTGACATTGAAATAACCAGCTTAGTATTAACCCCAAAGAGACAACTATCCACAAACTGGGATGGTTTGTGGTCTATGAGCAACAAGCTAGATAATAATTACAGGAAAGTTACTGGAAATAAAGATGAGCATTTTTTACAGTAACCCAATTTATAGCCATTCACAAAAGTGTCAATCAACATGTTGTGGTTTTTATAGTTTTGTCTCATGCAGTGGTCTTCTGGCTTCACAGGAGCAGGGGACAATAGCAAAGGTTGGCTTTGGCTTTATAGAGCTGACCCACTCCATGTTTCAATACCAGATGTTTGTGTCCCATTTCAGAATGCTTCCATTTCAGCCTAAAACATTTCAACAGCTGATGCCGCTTGGACCAGAGGCACAGGTACAGCTGGTAACTGGAGAAGGTGGACACATGCTTTCAAAGTTCATTTTTCATGTAGTCCTTCGATCTAGATCCTTGAATTTCACCTATGAGGGAAACCAAGGGCAAGAAAGCTAAGCTAAATTGCCTGCTCTCTGTAAGTAAGGCTAGCACTAGAATCCCAACTACTTCAAACCCAGGGCCACACCAAGCTGAATTCACAAAGCAAAAATAACCGACTACACTGAGTGTGGCTAAGAAAATCCTAAACTTAGCATCTTTTAAAGTATCATTCTCTAAGGCATCCATTGATGTTGGCTGCCCACATTTGTTATGAATCTCCCAGTGAAAAGCTATTTTGAGAAGAACTGGGATGTAGCCTGAGTGCCAATGTTAGGCTCTTCCCAGCAGCATCGAAGAGCCGAGGTACCACCTATACTGTAGTGACAGACTTGAGTGCCTACATTTCCACAGTCCCGAAAGGCTTTTGGGTAGGTAGCTTCCTCCCCAGAGTCTTTGAAGGACTACTCCTGTTGGAGTAAAAGATGACTTTGTATGTGTCGTGAAGCAGGACTTTCAAAATGCCCTGATCCTATGTCTGCACAGATTTTACAATATGATAAAAATGGGGTACTTATTTTACGTCTTCTATTAACTAAAAAAAATTGTCTTTGGTTTGTATTAGGAAGAAAAGTACAAATCAAAGCAATTACTTTGATAATTTCATCTAAAAGCATGCTCGCTTTTACTTCCTGGAAGAACAATTTGTAAATTGATACAGGTGTAAGTAAGTACTGCTTCTTAATGTGAAATCCTCTCAAGGGAGTTGAGAAGTTCATCCAAAGCTTTTATCCAATGTCCCCAGAATGCTCAGGGAGTCCAGGCCTCTTGTACCAGAGAGAACTGACTCTTTGCATTGCATTTTCAGCACTAATTTTATTATGTGCTGCTAATATTTTTATTATACATTCTTAAAAACTGTTCTTCTCATGGACAATCCTCATCTCTTGTGAAACAATAGCTATCAGAGTGAACAGACATAGATAATTTTCTTCTGTCTCTCTTAGGATATGTGCCTGACTCCACTCCCACCAACATAAAGGAACAAATAAATGCCATACATTCTCTCCATGTCTCCCCATAATCAGCTATTAGCTAGTTAATTTTATGATCATTTTTCACATCAGAGTAAAATCATAGTTCTGAGAAATTAACACCTTCAACTTCATGATAAGAGGCTAGAGAACATATATTTGTCTAATCATAATGTTTGCAAATATTTTAACATGCAAGTTCTTTGGCAAATGTCAACATTGCCTTAGAGATGTCTAATAGCTTGATTTCAAATTCACACTTAGCTCTAAACAAAACCTTTCTCTCTTCTTATCTAAATTTCTCCATGGTATTCTGAAAATAAAAAGAAAATAACATGCACATACATATATACACAAACACACACATAACATACATACGCACACACATACACACCCCAGCTCACTCATTGTCCCTTTATCTCCTTCAGCCTGTGGCATTTCACAGTAATGTGGGATGGGTGGGGCTGTCTTTAGAAGCAGTTTGAGAAGCTGATCCCTACTGGAAATTGTAGACAAGACAGTGGGATGCATTTACTGTGGAGGACAGATTTCCTAGACAGACGCTCTTTCGCCTGGTGACTTGGGTTGTCACTCCTCACAGGATGAAGAAATGAGGTCTCTGGAAGCCTCAAGACACAGCTATCATCTCGCTGCCTGATGGCAGGTGGCTACTTGGCCTATGCAGCTAGGAAGAATGGGTCCTTGGAACAGATAGTACCAGAGGAGAGAGAAGAGGCAAGTCTCCCAGAGTACCTGCGCAAGACCCACCGTGGTGAAGTTGCACATGACCTCCTGTACCAGTAGCCAACAATCTAATGCATTTTACAAATAGAGCAATACTTGACTCTAAAATTGGACTGGCTTTTCATGGAGAACATCAGGATTTGTATTTCTGAGGCCTTTGCAAATCTCTACTGCTAATTATGTTTGATATGTAAGCCATACACTAATAGAATCTTAGCACAGGACAGGATCTCAGGGCTCATTTGGTGGAGCCCTTCCATCTCAGTGGTCAGAAAGATGAAGTCCATGGATTAATGGCATCCCCAAGTCCACAGAGTGGAGAAATTGTGGTTAGAACTAACTGAGCCCTCCAGACAGTACCCGCAGAAATAGAACAACCAACCTTTGTTTATTTTAGCAATTAGGAAAGCAACATGTACTGAGACAGACTGAGAGTAAAGAGATTGGCAGTACCCACTGTATAGCATGGTCTGTTTAACATAATGAGTAAAAGCCCTGGCCTGTGTGACCAGGCAGTCTCCTGGAACTCCATGTCACCTGTGTCCTCACCTGCACACATAGCTAACAACAGGGTAGCAGGTCACCAGCCCCCTGCTGAGTTCCCAGGACTCTGATCTCCTGAAGGAAGACCAGAGAAATTTTGATGCCTATTACTACAAATTTCTTATATGTACTTTAAATTGATAGCCTTAACTGGGAGGGGCCTGGAAAATGTTTTCCCAATGACTCAGAATTGTTCATAACCCTAACCAGTGTTGCCAGCTCTCAGCTTGCTTTCTCTAAATGCTGCATAAGAACCTTGATCAGCCTGAAAGCCAACCCTGGAGGCTTCTTTCTTCTTATGATGGTTGTGCTAAGTATAGCATGGGAAATGAACATGTGGGCTGTGATGGGGAGTGGGCTGAGGTGAGGTGCTAAAAGATTTCCAAAGGGAAAAAACACAGAGGGGAGAAGACTGGATATGGCCACCATTGTATGTGACACAGCAACCTCTCTGAGGCCTGAGGAGAGTTTGCTTAAAGATAACCCATTGTACTGATGAGGGTAGGGCAATCATAGAGAGATATCAGACCAGACCATGGCATTTCTTCATTTTATCACCTCTGAGGTCATTCCGCCAATGGAATGGTTTAGCATGCTAGCTAATAAGCCATGCCTTGTAAGCCAATCCAACATTGCAGCTGAACGACAAACTGGCATGGTAGTACTTATGGAAAGATATAGTGAATAGTAAATGATGAATGAAGGAAATGATATATGGGTCAAATGCAAATAAATAAATATTAGTTGTCACTATTGTTAGCTACATAGGAAGATATATAGTGAAAATATCTTTCACATTTCCCCACTGTATTCTCCAGTGACAAATCTTAATAATGTCTCATATCAATTTTTAAAGTAAAATACTATATAAAAGTTTTTCAGGTCTAAGATATTTTCAAATGTCTACCTTGATGCCAGTTTAAGTAGCCAAACCACTCGGAAATTACTCCTAATCCTCAAAAGTGTGTTTTATTTAATAATCTTCCAATTAGGAATATTACCTTCTAGATGAAAGCACTCAGTTTTCCAAAACCCTTCTTTTAGCTGCAGGAAGTGTGCTTAGAAATAACAGAAGATCATCTTATCACACATTTGGAGATAGTACCAAAGAGGAATTATTAGTGGAACTATGGTTTGCAGTGTCTGAAAAGAAAAAGATGGGGTGGCTGTCAGAATGAAAAACTGTCGTAAGGACTTGGGCTGTTTTCCAGAGGCATGTCGCTATGTCAAGTGACTACCTGGATATGGGCTGCAGCTCTGGTCTCTAAGGGCCATACACTACTTCCTGTCATCACCAAGGAAGCCACAGATATTCAGCCAAAAAGTCTGGGGATTCCATAAGAAAACCCCTAAGTCTGAATGGAAGGAGAGGAGGCCAGTAGTTAGCTAAAATCTGCTCCAGAAATGGTGAGCAGAGAGGAAGTGTCTTGCCAATGAGCACATTTCAGAGCAGCAGGGTTCAGGAAGATGTCTACAGACCCTTCTCTTCCCCTAGAATTTCAGTAACAACCATTCTGGCCAAGCAACACTAACCACAGGAATGTGGAAATGCTTGGGCATGGAAAAGCATAAAGGAAGCGATTAGAAATTTCCTGAGGGCACAAATCTGCCCTGAAATTTCCTGTTTCCAACATGTGGTTTAGGAAGCACTTCCCAATGCCTATCGGTGAAAATCAGCTATTATTGTAATAACAGTGTAGTGCCAATTGTCTTTGGAGTAAAATCAATGGTTCTTACCTGAGTTGAACTTTCGGACCAAGCAAGACACTTTTCTTAAAATGCCAACACGGGAGCTCAATCAGGTTACCAATTAAATTGGACTGTCTGAGACATACATGTAGGTGTATCAAAGTAGGTAAATATTTGTATGTGTGTAGATGAATTTTTCTAAACTTTCAGAATCCTGGGGGGTGGGGGGGGATTGGCTTGAGCTGGTTGACAGAAGCAGTGGGTGGGGCTGAGGATGAGGACGGTCACAAAAGTACCACTTTCTGTTATCTCACCTGCTAATGAAGCTTGTGAATTCCTGGAAGAAAGTGAAATAGCACTTCAAGTGAGAAAGAATAGAAAGGATTCACACTGAGGCAGCAAAAGTCTTCTATTTGCTCCTCTCTGCTGGCAATTGTCAGAGATGTTGAAGCAGCCACACCCTGCTGTGAATGTTGGCCAACCTGTCACAGATGGCTTCAGGCAATAAACAAAGCTACTGACCCCTGACAGGAAAGGCTTAGAAAAATAAAAGGGATCCACAGTCACCTGGAACCAAGAGCATTAGGCTGGGCTCTCCATGAGTCTCTGTCTCCATCTCTCTTTCTCTTTGTGTGTCTATGTGTGTGTCCATCTATCATCAGCCCTGTGACACTACTGGGAACTGACTTTTCTAAGAATATCTATTATTTATTAAAGGATTTCAAAGTACCAAGCACATATGTAAATTACCTCATTTAATATTCATCGCACTGAATGGAGCCTAGGCTATCCTGAAGTGGAGAGACTTAAGACTTAAAAAGGTAATAATAATAAAAAATCAAAAACAATAATAATAATAATAAATAAATAAATAAATAGATAAATAAAAGGCCATATGTGAACCAATTTGTAATGAACTATAAAGATTTTATATCCTATACACAAAAATGATGACACATACCATGCCCTGATTGTTAAGAAAGGAAGAAAAAGTGTTTTTTTTTTTTTTTCCTTCCAGAGGAAAGAAAAGTACTAAGAGGCAGCACTCACATCATCTTTATCATCTATACCCACCCTTATTGACCTATGTTTTTCTGGACTATAGCTAGGAATTAATCTGTATGGGGAGCAACGGGGACAGCCTCATACTTACAATGAATATTTTTCCATTCTTGTGTGTTCCTATATGTGTGTCTGTGATGTGCATTATGTTTGTTTTGCAACCATGTGGTGTGCATGTATGTATGTGTATGGCAGAGTGTAGAGGCCCTGGTGGTGATGTTGGAATTCAACCTCAATAATGCCCTATTTTGAGGCAAGGTCTCTCAGTCAAATCCAGAGTTCAGTGAAATAGCTAATCTTGCTATCCAGCCTGCCCTGGGGATGCTGTCTTCACTTTCAGAGGCTGGAATTACTGGTAGGTTACCATGGTATTTGTCCTGTTATCCAGCCTGCCCTGGGATGCTGTCTTCACTTTCAGAGGTTGGAATTACTGGTAGGTTACCATGGCATTTGTGTGTGTCCTGAAGAGATTAGCTCCATTCCTCATACTTTAACCACCATTGTTATAGAATTTTAAAATACTACAAAAGCCAGACTTGGTGAGTAATAATTTAGGGTTTGAAGGAAGAAAAGGGAAATGGGAAATGATGTAATTAGATAATAATCTCAAAAATAAAAATAATAATTTATAAAACATAAAAATAAATTGAAGCTATGCATACCTATCTGCTTTATTGGCCCAACTCACTCGTAAACTCTGAAGAATAGATTTAAACATCAGATCCCTTATATTGCCGTATATGTCTACATCAAAACATGGGTCATTCTTGGGAAGGGCTCAAAACTTGGCTAAAATCCTGCTGTGTATTTGGCCTTATCTCATCATTACTATCGAGAAGGGCTCAAATTAGAATGGGCATTACAAGGGACTAGAAAAATAAGAATAAGTCTCCAAGCAGAGCTTGGCTAGGCAAAGGCTGAGCAGATGTGGCTCTCCCCTATGGTGATGGAAAGAATCTGATCTCTAATGTTCAGCATCTTTAGCACATAGAGTAATGCCCATTGGGCGTCTTTGCCGCTCTATAATCCTTCTGTGAGGCTGTTAGTTCTGCATCAGAGAAAGCAACTGGAAAAGGAAGCAAGCTGCAATCTATAAACATAGTTGAGCATGAACTCACTGGACTGGAGAAAAGTTCCATTTGAGAAGTCATCGGAAATCATGCAGCCTTCCAAATCATGAGCAGTCCAAAGGCTGAATCAAGAATAGACATGTTCATAGTTACACAGTCAACTAGGAAAAGACTAAAACTTGACCCTTAATTCCTGGCTCCCAAGCCTTAGTTTTTTTTGATTGCCTCAGTCAGCTTCTTATAATGTGAACAAAGGTTGGAATGTCATGCTGAGGAGTCAGAGGACCACGAAAGGATGGGAAGGCCAAGCACAGGCTTCGGAAAGAGGCTACAGCCTTCAAAGGTCATACTTTCCCCTGCAAGGAAGTCAGATCATGGAGCACTCAGCTGTCTTCTAGGATTCTAAGAGGAGGTGCTTCTGACTATGTGACCTTGGCTTTATTAGCTATTTTGAGGATGTAGCAAATATTCTCACAATCAGGAAAACTCAGGAATCCACATTTTTAGAGACTGGGGCCTTCCTATTTCCATATAGCCAAACTGAGTTAAAATAATGACCTTGAAATTTTTCTCTTCTCCTATAAACCAGAAAAGGACAGTTACAATGCCAACATGGATATCAACTTATTATTTTACTGTTTGGTGGTACACATAGAAATGTGCACCAAATGACTCCTGTGAAAATGTGCATTTAATTAACTTTGTAATTAATATAAAGAAAGATTGTTCAGAAGAAAAGTTTTTCTCCTTAAGCTTCAACTACACAAATATTTTATTATGGATTTTTTTAAATCTAATTTAAATCTATTTCAGGTTGTCTCAGGATAGTCTTTCTTTATAATCCATGCCAAGCTTGAATGAATTGTACTTGAACAAATCTCTATTAACTGACATATTTCTCAAGTTAGTTCACGGCCATCTCTTCCTTTCTTGATCAGAGAACACACAGTAGGTCTTCAGTTTTCTTGCTGGTATCTTGTCCTCAGGATTGTGAGTGAGGCTTTGCTGATTAACCAACCACCTTCTGATGAGTTGGGCCTCTAGGCACCTGACAGTCATGACAGAGTTGGCTGCTGTGAGCTGCTGCTCTTACAAGGGCTGATGGCTGCTGGTGGAGGGGCATCTTGGAGCATCTAAGATAATACCACTGTCAGTACCTGTCTGATCTCTGAAAGAACTTGGCCAGCCATGTGTTCTTCTGTGTTGCCAGCAAGGTCAGCTTTCATGAATGAACTTGTAATTCTGTTTATCTTCTGGCGCCATAGCTGTCAAACTCTATAGCATAAATCCATTCATGTTGCAAGATCTACAACACACCCGGGAAAGTTGGCGTTGACTCTGAGACAATCCATCACATTGGAGTTTTATGTCTTGGCATCCAATTATAGCAGGATCACCTGAATCAGATCCTTTGGAGTCTGTTCAGAATGCTAGCACAATGTCGGATTACACGGTGGCCATGAACTCCTAAGGTTGGCTTCAGCCCACCTAGTCTATTTCTGCAACAACAGTAAAATGGGAGCTTCTTTTATGTTCTATTCTCCTGACATCTGGGTTGAGGAGAAGCTCTTTTGCTAACAGGATTGTCATATCCACAGGATGGCTGTTATAAATAAAATTATTTTGGATCTGAGACCAAACTTTAAATAGGAGACTTTCCCTTCTAATAGGTATTTTTTTTTTACCTCTATTTATCTGTGATCAGCAGTTTCATTATTGTTTTAATCTAAGCCATAAGAAATAACATTTCTTATATATTCCTGCCGCAGAGTACTGCAAGACTGGGCTCTCACTCTGTGGGAAGCCTTTGGCTTCAAGTCGGGATCAGATTCTCAGCTTCACTACACTGGTCAGTGTTTAGTAGCATGTGTCCCTCAAAGGGACACAGAGCATGAGTTAGAGAAATGAAACAAGTGGAAAGCAGACAATATAGGATGATGATGAATGACATCATTTTCATAGAGCAGGCTGTAAACATACAGTTGCTGTCATTCCTTTCTATGGCTCGGCCACTTTCTAAAACTGCTGATGCTTGAGAATTTCATACATGCATAGGATGTGTTTTCATACACGAGGGGGAGGGGAGGCGAAGCTTAGTCATGCAAGAGAAATAGATAATTCGCATGCTGTAAACAGGTGGTAGAGAGGTGGCAATAAGTGTAATAGGAGGCCCTGACACTGGTACAGCATGTGTTAGCTGCTTCAGTGGCTAGGTCTTTGGAATAAAATCCTGTAAGGAAGGGCATCCCTGTAAGGGCCAAGGAGCCAATAGTGAGGCGTGAGGTTGTAAATGGGAGGGGTTTTGATAAATTGCTTATTTTTCAAATATCTTGTTCGTCCCTTAGGCTGTGAATAATAGTTCCGGAGCATATGAAGAGTATTGCTTTAAAGGATGTGTGTGTGTGTGTGTGTGTGTGTGTGTGTGTGTGTGTGTGTGTGTGTAGATATAGAGAAAGGCTAGGTGAGGTTGGTTAAGACCTAAGGTCACTATCATTAGGCCTAGTTGACTAGATGTGGAGAAAGCTACAATTTTTTTTTTAATCTCCTTTTGGGTGAGAGCGCAGATAGCTGTAAATAAACTAGTGATTGCCCCCAAGCATAATATGCTTGTTAAGATGAGGCTATTGTTAGACTCTGCTCACCCCCTCCCACCTTTGTGTAATCTTTTTAAATCCACTAAGTAGTCTATATCGTGCTGTCTATATAAAACTGTGGGTCATAACCCCTCCCCCAGGGTCCTGGAACTGAATTTAAGGGGTCACAGACAATTTGGCAACAGTAAAATGTTTCTGAATACAAAAAGAAACATAATTCAAAACCAAAGGTATAATGAGTCCAAGGTGCTTCTAGAGGCTGAGTTGTACTGTGTGACTTCACTGCAGCCTCGGTTCTGAATTCACAAGGTTCACTGTTACAGCACCAGTGAACAGTGGCCAAACACCTGGCCCACATTCCAGGCTGCTGTATGCTCTGCAGCATGGCAATTTACAGTATGCACAAAGGTTCCTGCTCTTATAGCGACATAATAAATAAAAGAGTTTCCACATTTTCTTACCATCATTCTTTGGCATGTAAATATCAAATAATCATATATTTGCACTTTGCAATACTAGAGTATTTGGCTTTAAGATTTGCTGATTGAGTTTCTGACTTGAATTTTATTTTTAAAAAATGTTAAGTCAGGCATGGTGGTGTGCACCTCTAATCTTAACACTTGGGAGTTAAAAGCAAGTGAATCTCTCTGAGTTCAAAACCAGCCTAGTCTACAGCCAGCCTTGCGAACCTGTCTCAAGAAAAAGAAAGATGGGTGTAAAATTAAGACAGAATTTCTAGCATTCTCTGAAATAACTTAAATATGTCTGCCATTTTGTACTATGTATTATACAAAATGACATTCTCAGAAATGATCATTATATAGACAATATGTTGATCAACTCTGAAAAATGTTAAAGATGTTTTATTTTATAAATCATCAAATATTCATGCAAAATGTTCAAGTCTTTATATCAAAATGACCAAGCAAGGGACTGAGAGATAGGTCAGTGGTTAAAAGGACTTTCCATTCTTTTTGAAGGCATAGAGTTCACTTCCCAACATCTGTGGTGATATGTTATATATTTAATAAAACCTGGAATATCAAGAGATCAACACACAGTCAAAAACTGGGCTGACATAGCATAGGGAGTTCTATATCTCTGAGTACAAAGCCAGACAACTGGGCTTCAATGGCACACGCCTTTAATCCCAGCACAGGGAAAGCCAGGAGTGGTGTCCTACACTCTTAATCTCTTAACTCCAGAGACAGAGAACTTTCTGTGTTTCTGTGAGTTCAAGGCTGACTACCAAATAGAGTAGCACCCACCTTTAATTTTAACCTGGATGAGATACAGTTGGGCAAAGAAGGTATTTAAGGCAGGTTTAGGAAATCAGCAGTAATTAGAAGCAACCAGGAGAGAGGCTGAGGAAGCTGTAAGACAGCTGGGTGAGATTTGACTGTGGTGTTTCCTCTCTCTAATATTTCAGCCTTTCCCCGCTATATGGCTCTAAGTCTCTTTCATTACAATCAGAATTCGTGCTACAAGCATCCACTTGGAGAGGTTTCCAACCTCTTTCAACTTCAGCTCCAGGGAATTTCAGGCTCTATTCTGGCCTCCTGCGCACTAATATATATATATATATATATATATATATATATATATATATATATATATATACATATACATATACACAGATACATTAATATATGTACACAGACATAAATAACTTAAAATAAATATTTAAAAAATAACCAAGCAAGTGCATCCATCTTAGTAGCAGCCAAATGTGCTTTCATCTTTAACAAATGGCAAAAGTATATATATAGCAAAGACTTGTTCTAAAGCAAATTTCTTTATTTTTTAGTTTAGTTTAGTTAGATGTTTGATTTAGATAGCTAAATATCCAGGGCTGTGGGAAAGAGGATTGTGAATGAAAAAGTTTAAGAAACCCTGCTTCACGGACTGCTGTTACTTTCTCTCCTTCTTTTTCTACTTTGTGTGTGTGTGTGTGTGTGCATAGATATGTATGTCACACAGTGTAACTGTCAGAGGACAGCCTTAGATATGAGTGGTCCCCTTCCACCTCATTTGTCTCTGTTCATCATGGCGTACACCAGGCTAATGTGTCTGCAAGCTTCCTAGGATGCTCCTCTCTCTGCCTCCCACCTGCCTTAGGAGCACTGGGATTTCAGACCAGTATGACCAACCCCAAGTTTATATTGATTCTTGGGATTTGAACTCAGGTTCTTACCATGATGCATCAAGTACTTTTACCTATGGAACTATACCCCCATCCCCATGCTCTGCTCTGACTGTCTAATTTTGAATGCAGCGATTTCTCTGTTACATCTCAGAAACAGTAGATTCACGGATGTAGAAGCTGCGGTAGCCTGAAGTCTATTCTCACTGGATTTCACGGGCTCCCGAGAGAGGCTGCTTATGCACAGAGTCCGAACTTATCAGGTCTACAGACTGTTGTTGTAGAAAGGAACCTCATTCTGGGTTCCTTTCTCTGGCAGCAGTTTGGGGAAACAAAGACTAAATTTCGTTGAGGAACTCCAGTAATATTGATGCTGAATTTCTGAACACTAAAAATATTTGCTGTTGACTCTCTACCTTGGAGGAAAATTAATGTAGTTTACAGTCCTAATTAAGTCAACGCTGGCCAAATGATGCTTTGTGTTGGTAGGTTAACTATTTGCAGGACTGTAGTCCATCTCCACCTACACACAAAGGTAACTTACCTTCCCAAATTCAGAGAAAACCATACACATTTGAACACTTGGTCTTAGCTCTAAACCCAAATGCAATTGTCCTTGGTCAAAATGCTAGTTGAACCAAGTGTGTTTCAGGCTTCTGTTGCTGTGTTCTCTCTCAAATAAAGCTTTAAATCTCAAACCTGAACCTTCCAGAAACATCTCTTTGGTTAAGTGGTCAAGCACCCAGAATACTATGATTATTGAGAGGAATCTGAATATCCAGCCAGTTCACCAGGCTCATCTTAAAGATACATACAGCTCTGGGGCATTTTCTGAAAGACGCTGGAGTAGAGTCTTGGTGACAGTGGCTGGAAAGGGCTCTTTTGACTTTGATAAACTTAATTATACTGGCAAAAATGTAGGAACAAAAAAATCTTTTTTGCTTTTAAGGAAAGGGACAGTTTTGAGATTTCATCAGAGCATAACCATACTAAATAAAAGGTATAGCTTGGTGTCTAACCTGTTCTTCCAAGGGTCTCAAAGTAAAATGTTATCTGGAATCTTAGCTTTCCCTTGTTGTGACAAAATACCTTAGAAAATAAGCTTAAGGAAGGAGAGGTTTGGGTTTATTTAGTATTTCATCGACTTCGGTTGTGGCCGCTTATCCCAGTACCTTTAATCCTACACAATTACATAATTAGTCCACTATGGCAGAAGTACATCAGAGCAAAGGATCTCACCTCTTCATGGTAATAATGAAGAAGCAGGTGGTGCAAAACAAAACACACCCTTCCAAAGCACACCTCCAGTGACCGTCTACCTCCAATGAGCAGCTGAAGTCTCTAGATCCTCCCAATAACACATCACACTGAGAATCGATGGATGGGCTCATTTCTTCACCAGGGCAGAGTCTCATAGATCCTGCCTCTCCCAGAGGGTCCCCTCCCAGTACTGCTGTATTGAAGACGAGACCTTCAACACATGAGGCTATGGTAATATTTAAGATCCAAACTAACAAGGGAAAACATTGTTTTAGCCATTTGAGTATGTCTCTACAACACTTGGAAGGGGAGAATCAAGCATGTCTACAATGTCCCAGGCAATGACGAGTTTCAATGAGTCTTTGGTCTTACAAATTCAAGTATTTAATAAACCCATCCATAAACATGAGGAACTCTTCCCTTCTGGATTCAATCATGATGAAAAACAGAGTAATTAACCAAGTAGCTAACTGATGGGATTGGAGAGTACTCAGTATAGGAAGACTCAGGACTGTAGTAGAATTATGTTACATTGCAAATAATTGTCCCGCCTACAGGTTTAATAAAATACTGATTGGCTGAAGGCAGACAGGAAGTGTGGGTGAGGCTACCAAACTAAAAAAAAACCTCTGGGAACAAGAAGGGCAGAGCTGAGATGCTACAGAGACATCAGAGAGACCAACAGAGAAGGCAGCAATGTAAAGAACAACTATGCTGCTCTGAGCAAAGGTAGTGAGCCACATGGCTGAACAAGATAAGAATCATGGGTTAGTTTAAGAGCAGGAGCTAACTAGCAATATGACAGAGCTATAGGCTACCGCATAAAATTAATACAAGCATCTGTGTGTTTCTGTGGGACTGCAGGACTGCAGGTCAGAACCTCAGGGCTAGGCCGGAAAGGCCAAGCCAGAAGTATCCTACTACACAGGACAGAGCTCTTGCTTATGAAATGTCATTCTACAGTTCCACAGTTAAACATTGACATGGGAGTCTGAGAATATGGACCAGTTCATAACAGCATAAGTAAGCACAAAGAGTGGCAGACAATCAGAAATATGTATCAAGTTCTCAGAAATTCAGACACACTGACATTAGTTCCACTTTTGAAAAGCCTGACTTAGGAATTTCAGCAAAATACAAGCAAGTTTTAAACACAAAGTCAGTTGAGGCATTATTTATTGTTTATGGTCACTTGGAATTATAAACAACCTCAGTGTCCACCAACAGGGTAAGGTTAGTATATGATGGTGCAGACACTCAGTGCCACCATTGCTTGTGATATTTATGAGATTTCTAATAAGGGTTTGAAATGTTTAATACAAAACATTAGAAAATGTTTAGGATGCAATACCTATTTTACGTGTGTGTGTGTGTGTGTGTGTGTGTGTGTGTGTGTGTGTGTGTGTGATGCCCAAACATTGTACAGGCATATATAAAGGACTTTAAGAAAACATTATAAACTGTAAACATTTATCTTCCCTACTTTTCTTTCATCTTTATTGTCTATACATTTCAATGTTTTCAAGATATTATTTTCTTATACTACTACGCTCTTATAAATGAAACTTTATCTTAAACAATTAAAGGAAATAGTAAACTCAATTATAAAAAGTACAAAAGAGTGAGTCACAACTGTCACTTATTTTTGATTCAGCACTGATCCTATTGAATAGGTTAAATACAAGTATAGGTGAAAGAACACATATGTTTAATTTTTGGAATCCACTAGAAGCTATAGAAAGCATCACAAGGCATTTCTCATATGCAGTCATGTCATGACAACGTCTAATGAGCCTAGAACAGTGACTCTGCCTGTATAACCTAAGGGAAAAACCACCCTGACCATCTCAGCTGTCCACGGCATTAGCAAGGAGAGTACTACTTCAGTCCAGCAACTGATCAGTTACACTGTGTATCAACTTCCATTGATGTCTTTCCGGAAGTAACTATACAATATTTAAGTCATCAAGAAAAGTAGGCTACTAGGCAAGACAGGCGTGCCTGAGCAACCTTATTTCAACCCAGCTCTGCTAAGGAGTCCAGTGGAAATACTGAGAAAATGCCATGAGAGGTAGACACGTTAAAATAAATTTAAATTCCCAAATGGCAGTGTTTTCTGTCAATATCCAGTTACATAAATAAAAACAGGAGTTTTTTTTTCACTTTTTATTTTCAGAGAGATATTTTTGTCTAATCCATGGAAACCAATACTGTGTGTCTATGAGACTATTCTGCAACCATAGTGCTGTGGGATACTTTATATCTGTTTAGGTTTAAAGATACATTATATAAATATTTACATATATTCTCTACAGATTCCTTTTAATAAGGGTGGGGGCCTATTCCACCATTACCAGCCGATGAACAATCAAGCAGACTAAGACGAAAAATGGGCTGAGACAATTTTCTTTTCAAGTCTATTCCAATTTAAAAAGTAAAGGTGAATGCAGTGTCTGAGGCATAGCCGGCCAATCTGCTAGAAATGCTTCTGAGTTCTGGCACTTTGTTCAAAGGCCTTTTCTATTGCGGTATTCAGTCTATAAAATGTATAAGGGAACCTGTATAAAGTCTTGACTTTTAAAAAGTTAGAGTTGGGCTGTAGGGCAGAGCTAGAGGCCATTCTAGTAAACCTTGCCCTCATCTCAGATTCCTGACCCTCATGAGTCCCAGCAATATCTGGCGTGGAAACCAGGAGTCTCAGGGGCTTGTGTGGCTGCTTTTTCTTTCTAGAGGACACACACACACACACACAGAGAGGGGGGGGGGAGAGAAGAGTAGCAAAGCATCACAGTGACTTTCTGTCTTCCCTCACTGGCCCCTCCTTTTCATGAGCATAATGTTGGGAGCCAGCTGTGTAGGAGCCCATCTGTAAGCCTGGCACTCGAGAAAGTGAGGCAGGTGGAGAGTTCAGTGCTAGCCTGGGCTACATGGTGAATATCAGGCCAGCCAGGAATACATTGGGGGTAAGGGAAATAGTACGGCAAGATAAAAAGCAGCAAACACTCCAGTTCCAGAGGAAACTGGCATTCAAGAAGAGAAACCAAAGTCTATGCAATGAAGGATAGAAAGGCTATAGCTGAAAAGCCTATTTGTTAAATGTTAATGGTTAGTACTCGTGAGAGTTAGCCTATAAAGACTTGGAAAGGAGGGAAAATATGGCCTGGGCAAAGACTTGATGTTTATAAGTGGAAGTTTGATTCAAGTCTGCTTCAAAGTCAAAAATTCTAAAGAACTGGCCTCAGTCTCAAGCCAAGCCAAATTTTGTCATCTTAACAACAACAAAAGGAGAGGGCAAATGGAGGAAAGCGGGATCTTTGGTCAATATAAACACAAGCAAGATTGTGGTTCGTGAACATGGTTTACTGTGCCAAAATTTGCCCTAAATATTTTAATTCTCTGTGAGCCTGAGTGTCTGGGTGGTCTGAGCTCTGGGCAGGCGAAGCCTCTGTTCCATTTCTCAGGGTGCTGAGTGGTTACTCAGAAGCCATGCTGCCAGAGAGACATACTCTCCAGATAAACTTTTGAGATAGTGCAGAGCAATTACTTTGAAACAGTCCAGTTAGTTTTAGTCTCATGTTTGGTTAAAATCATGTCCCTGAAAAGGTCGTGTGAAAAACTTTGAAGGACCTAGTGGAGTATTTGATGACACCACAGTTCTCAGAATGTCACCAAGCCCGGGGAGTTAAAAGTAGCCTCCTCCTAGGCTTTTGACTTCTGTGTTTTGAGGCAGGACCTTACTGTGTAGTTCTGACTGGCACAGAACTTGCTGTGAAGTCCTGACTTGCATTAAACTTGCAGTGATCCTCTGCCTCAACATCCTGAGTGTCAGGAATACAGGTATATGCTCCCACACCTGGCTCCTCCCTGCGTTTGGGTAGTGCTCCATCCACTAGGGTTCTCTGACCCCATTGGACCATATGCAACAGAACTATAGGAGGAAATGTAATGAATGAGAAGCCCCAGTAGCAAGTTACTCCTGCACTGAGCTCCTGAAGCAGTCTCTTGGGCATCACTCCAGGTCAGAGAGATCAAGGATTCTCCCAGCATGCCACAGCTCCAACACCATCCTCTCCTTCAGTAGTTTTATTGCTGAACCTACCTCTCCAGGGTTCCATCCCCTGCCTTCTGTCTTTCCCTGAACTTCAGGGGTCTTCCCTCAATAAACTCTGAAGCAAACCTGTCAGAAAGAGAACTGACAGAAGTGGCTTTTAATGGGTAAACCCAAAGCAAGTTTTCATATTTTCTCTATCTAGTAAAATCCTTAGAACCCAACAACCCCCATAACAATGAGGCACTGTTAATAAAACAAAAATAATAGTTCTTTTCCTACTTTTATTGAAAAAACTTATTGCTGACTTTAAGTATGCCTTTTTATTATTTTTATGAGCATGAGTAAAGAAAGAATATTGCCTGAGACTGGACCCTTGGTGTAAAAAAAAATCACCAATAAAATTTAACCTAGGCAGTGTCTTAGGCATTTGCTGGCAAGCCTGATGACCCAATCTCCAGAAACCATGTGATGGGAAGGAGAAAATGCCTGCAGGTTGGCACTGAGCTTCTTGTGCATGCCATGGCATACACACATCTACACATGCACAATGAACTACTAATGGGTGAATAAACAGATGGAATAAAATAAATTTTAACCCAGCTTTCTCCTGCTCAGAAAACTCTGGTAGAAGTCACAGAGTGTAATTTAGATATAGGCAGAAACCCATATCCAAATATCTAATAGAGATCAACTGATTATAATGAAGCTTGCTTAACTCTGCTAGAGGAATACAGAAGAGGCTGGATTTACATTTGCTGGTGGCTCATGTGGAATTTGATGAGAGATCACACACTGATACTGGTGCCTCCTGACGTCACATGCTGTGTAGCTCCTTAGTTTAAATAATCCTGATTTTTCTGGCATACACCTCTATTTCAGAACGTGAGGAGTTAAAATTAAAGGACTGGGGTGGCCATTCATATTTTGTGTTACCAATCCATCCAGAGCACATTTCATTTTAAAGAGGAACCGGGAGGTTCAGACCATTAGTACCTCTTGGGTCACCAGGAGAAGGTAAGCAGATAAAGATAATTCTTTGTCAGGTTCCTTTAGTGCCTTTTTTTAACCTTCCTGTGGGAGACCTTCTGCCTCCATTCTGACCCTAAGAACACCTGTGGATTTCCAATCAAACTATTTATTTTTTACTTCCCTGTACTGAGGATTAAAGATCAGGCTCCACCATGCCAGACAAGCATCTCCTTTGAGTGAAAGAAGAACCTTATCTCTGTCTAGTGGAGATATTATTTCTTTTTAGGAAAAATTCTCAGTTACATATGGGCTGCCCGGTTTATTTACCTAAAACATTAACAGGAATGAGGAGCCAATATTTGGCTTCCTTTAACCCTTATAATATATATATATGCATGTGTCTGTGTGGAGGTATGTGCAGATGAATGCAGGTATCCTTGGGTTCCAGAAGAAGGTATTGAATCCCATACAGCAGTGGCTCTCAACCTTCTAGCACTGTGACCCTTTAATACAATTCCTCATGTTGACTCCTTAACCATAAAAGTATCTTGTTGCTACTTCATACCTGTAATTTTGCAAATATCTGATATGCAGGATATCTCATGTAGACCAGGTAGTTGTAAATTGCTTGATGTGAGTCCTTGGGATCAAACTCCAGTCTATCTCAAGAGCAGCAAGGGCTCTTAACCTCTGGGCCATCTCCTCAGCTCCTTTTCAAGGGATAGCTGACATCTTAAATCCTCAGACTGTAGATAAAGCTCCCAAACCATTCACTTTACATTTTAGGCTATCCTACATGCAAAATGGAAAACCCTGACCAACATGCCCGAATGCCAACCGAGGCAGCCTACAAAGCACATCCTAACTCCTGCTCAACGCTTGGTTTGAATTCACTTCTCTCTTCTTGTCTTTGACACTCTATCCTGGGTTCTTAATCTACCACCCTTGTGCATCCTCTTTTCCCGCCCTCCGTCTAGTCTTTACAATGATGTCTACACCAGCTTTCTGGATCCTCCTCTCTACTGCTTAAGATGGGAGTGGAGCAGAGGGAGGTATCTGACTTGGTTTCTGGAATCTTCTTAGGTGAATGCCATCTGGACCTAAAAGACTTCTTTCTGACCTAGCAAATGAAAGTCATAATAAGAAAGTAAAAGAAAAAAGGAAATTCAGGACTCTCTTACTTAACATAATTATGATCAGATAAGTAGCCCACTCATCAAAACTCATGCAGAAGTATGGTGTGTAAGAAGCCTTGGCAGCGAGTATGTGGCTGATGGTGGTGGGAGACAGTATCCAGTATCCTCCACAGAGGAGAGGAGGGCTTCCAATTAGGTAGAGATCTGTTAAGGGGAAGTCAGTTAATGTCTGCTAGCCTACAAAAAAAAAGGGAAGAGGACAAAAAATAAAAAAGTAAGATTTATGTTGGTCATATTAAGCTTATGACATTCCCAGAAGGAAAGAGTTGAGGGAGGAAGCTACCCCAGCTACTGAATTCCACTTACCTATAACTCAGAACACCTTATGAAAAAGACCAATGACCTTGACCAGAGAGGTAACATTTAGAAGAAGATGTTAAGCACAAGAAATTCAAATATCAAAGTCAAAAGAATTTTTTTTTTAAAGTCACCATAGACTGCTATTAACTTGATCATAACACGGTTCTGATTGGACCAATCAGCAGAAGTAATTGCAACTGGGTACATTATTCATTCATCTATTTGAAATCTTGGGAGGGACTCCGCACCCATAACGAGGTAGCTTTGAGAGATTAAATCCCTTTCTGCTGGTATTTGAACTGTGCCAGCCACAGCATGTTTGAACAGTGCTGCTGCCGATGCGCCTTACCAGCAAGTGTGGGCAAGGATGTTCTGAAGAGACAAGAATTGCTGCCAAACCAGGAAGTCAACTACTCACCCTATATCTGCACTAAATCTGAGTAAAACTCTTTCTTGTCACAGACGTTCATAACTCTGGGGCCTAACAGAAACCACTGCTGGAAGTTCAGACTTCTCACCAGAGCACCAAACGTCAGCTCTGATCCTTCACCTTCCTCTTCCATTCAGTTGCAGTCCTGACTAGTCGACAGGGAGTTTCTCAGAGCTCATGCAGATGGATGGAGGCCCAGGAAGAGGAAGCCTAGCAAAAGGGAACCTGGAAACAATTGTCAACCGTGTGCTGGGCGTTATCATTAAAGGACATTGCTTTAGGATTTAAGAAGGAAGAGAAAAGGGTATGGTTTTAGAGATGCAGACATGGTTATAAGTTCTAAAACTATATATAAATCATACTGATATAGACTTTTATCTCCTTCTATTTCTAATATAGTTATTTCTTGAATGGCAGTTACTGCTATGATTGAAGTTCTCAGGCTGGGAGATGGTCCAGTGGTTAAGAGCACTTGAACAAGCATAAGGACCTGAGTTTGGATATCTATCATTCACATTAAGCCTGGCTGTGATCTTGTGTGTCTGTAACTCTGCAGTGAGAGGCAGAGACAGGAGGATCCTGGAAGCTCACTGACAGACCAATCAGCCTAGCAGAACTGGTGAGCTTCAAATTTGATGAGCAATCAAATCTTGTGGGACAAATATGAAAAGTGATAGTGATAGTAGAACACCTTATGATGCCTATGCACTCACAGGCATGTGCATCCACATACACACGCACATATTCATATACCATGCATGTACGTGCAGGTAAACACATCACACAAAAATAAAAGGAAATAAAAATAGCAACTGTGTTCTTCACAGGACAGCTGCTTGGTAAGCATTGTGTAGTATAGCAGATAAGAATGGGGCCTGCACACAGATTTCATGAGTTCAAATCCCACTTTCACAACTTCCTGGAACACGTCATGTAACCTTCCTATATCCTACAGTCTTTGGTTGAATATAAATTACTTAGAAGGAATGGCTGGTGCGTTGCTGTCTTTTTTGTATGAATGATCTAATGACCTGTTGATTCTGAAAAGAAAAGACTATGGCATGAAAGGGGAAAGCAGATATCTGTTAGTAAAGTGGACCATCAGGTGGAGTCATCCAAGTTAGGTCCCCAGAAGCAATGGCTAAGACAGATGTACACTGACCACAACCTAGTAGATGGGATGGAGTTATAAGTGTCTTCATTGCCAAATGGAAAAGCATCTTGACACAGAAAAACAAGAGACCTGAATTACCCCCCCAGCTAGCCAGGGAACCTTAGCTAGCCATGTGACTTTGGTACTATTATTTTGGCTCTTTGAACTTCAGAGATTCTATATCCATCAGCACTATCCCATAGAACTCCCTAGGGAATATGTTCTAAAACTGTACCTGAGGTTACTGAGCACTAAAGCATGGTAAAACCTACAAAAGACCTCCATTTTGTTGTAATTTTATTTGATTTTAGTGAGAGTTAAACATACCCAGCCACATGTGGTCCACCGCAGCCATATCGGGCAGCATAGATGGAATACTGCTGCAGAAGATATTTTATGGCCTGCTACATAATACACAAGGTTTCTGCAGGTGAAGATAGAGAGAGTATATATTGTCAGAGCTCATCTAAAAAAAGCAAAGCACCTAAAAAATGAACACTTACAGAAAAACATCCATCCTGAGAAATGCAAGCTGGTCCTGCCTGAAATCATGAGAGTGTGATTACATCCCCAGGAATGATTTACAAATCCTTAAAATCTTCTGAAAGCCAAGACCTACTTGCTGGGAACTTCCTGATTCCTTGCTCTGGAATGATGGGTGTAACCTGTCATTCTTGACCTGTAGATGGGTGAAGGGAGGCACAGACACATGCTGAGTAGCTTATTCTCAGCCCTTCTGGCTAAAAATGGTTGAGCCCAGATGTGGATTTAGACAATTTTGTTCTAGACTCCTATTGTGTGGAAAAGAAAACAAACATTGTAATGAGTAATAACATAATGTCGAATAGTGCTCAAATCAAAATTGTGTCTTGATTAGTTTTCACACGGTAAACACACCCTTATTATTTTCAAAATGCTATAAGCTTCCAAGAAATTCCCCCTTCATAAGCCATTCAATCATTGCCCATCATAACCAATCAGGATAATCACTATGCGGAGTTCCAAAACTATAAATCCTGAGAGCCTTAACCACCATCAGAATGGTATATCAGGCACATGTATCAGCCATTTGGTGGCTTCCAATCCATCAGTTACAAAAGTGGGCAACTCATAGATAGGGAAGAAACTCATTCCTTCAACACATATCACCCAAGCTTCTTTTACATGTCAGCCACTGTATTATGTACTTGGAATTCATCGAAACAGACTAAGTTCCTTCCCTGGAAAACCCTCAGTCCTTCATCTAACATATCAGCCAACTAGTGTCTTGGGAAATGAAGGAAGATTATTTAGTGGTCTCAGCAGTGACTGACAGACAATCTTAGATGTGGTGCCAATGGTTGCACTGTTACCCCAGCAAAAAGCTGCCCTGAACCTTGTTCCTAGAATTTCATTCAGATCCTTTGTGGAAGACTGGCAATTAGAGATCATTGCACGACTTTCCGCTAAAAATAACTCCCCAAACAATTTCTAAATATGTCTTTCTGAGCAATAACTCCAGAGAAGTCTACAGAATTAATGTAACCAGAGAAATTGCAACACTAGATGGGTGATGCGGGACTATTGCATGATCGGGAGGCAAAAGATCACCATGGAATTCCACCCGGACTGATGAGGAATAATTGCTCTCTACCGACAAATAGCCAGGCAACTCTCACTAATATTTCCAGCCCGACAGAGAAAGAGACTGATGCAAGATGGTGAAGAATTCAGCAGTATTTCCAAACACTCTGGAATATACAAAAGCAAAGGGACCAATGAGAGTAAAAAGCAGGTTGCAGGTGCTACTGAGAGTTGGGCCGTTTCCAGGAAGGTTAATTCCAGTAGCCGATCGGTGGCTTGGGGAGGCTGGAGAAGAAAGCTAAGTCCTAAGTGCACCCACATCTTCCTCTACTCAGAATTAATTTGATATCCTCTGTGGGATGCAAATGACTAAATGACCCTCGGGAATTGTGCAAACCTACCAACACACCATGAGGTCAGCTGTTTAGACATTTGGGTTTTCTCAATGCTGAGAAAATAGTCTGGGAGCCATGCCGGAACTACTGTGCCAAGATTCTCTCTCTCTTTCTCTCTCTCTCTCTCTCTCTCTCTCTCTCTCTCTCTCTCTCTCTCTCTCTCTCTCTCTCTCTGTGTGTGTGTGTGTTTCTCATGCAAGTTCAATTCTCACACTAACTGGAGCTCTTGCATCTACTGTTCAATGAAACACCGTGAGAACAACTGAAATTGCATCCCGGGGGAGGAGAAAGGATGCATTATCTCCTGTTACCCAACCCCATGCTATCCAACCAGCCTCACCCAATCCACACAGTGCCCCTGTTAGTCACTATAAACAGCTAGGAGCTGAGCTGTAAACAGAACTGACCACAGAGAGCTGGCAAGGGATGTACAAAGCCTTTGCACACTTTGCACAGGAATGCCAGTCCTGGCAATAGGCAGCAGACCCCTGGGAGTTCGATACCACTGAGGAGCAGCCAGGGCTTATGGCTCAGGAAACTCTGACAGATGATACATTGCAAGAAAATAAGGGCTGTGTAGCTAAATCTATATTGCTTCCTGTCTCTATTTACCACTGCCTGAATTGAGTGGGGATGGCCCTCAGTCCGCTTTCAGGCCTTGTGCCTTAACTGACATGATAATGCATAGCCCTTTTCTTCAAGGAATTCATTCCTTTATTTGTTCTTTTACTCAGACACTGTTCAATGAGCATCTGCTATGTGCTGGAGACATGGTGGTATGCAAGACAGAAAAAAAAACACTTCCTTTATAAAATTTGCCTACTGATAAGGGAGAAAAATGGTAAATAAATGCGTAATTTAATATCAGACAGTGATGGACAGCATGCAGAAAATCCAAATAAGCCAAAGAAGGGAAAAATGTATGGAGTGTGATGAAGTCCTGAGTGAGCATGCATGCCCAGATCAGGGATGCCAATGCCTCTGTCCCATAGGAATGGGAAGGTCTGACCTATCCAGGGTCAGGCTCAGGGGAAAGACAAGACTTTTCCCCTAGTCTAAGTGTGAATGCTGACAGTGTATGGAAACTACTGACTGCATATTCTTGGTCTCAGAAGACTACAGCCTGAGACTGCTTCCCTTCAGAGGCCCCATGTTGTGATTAACTCCCTCCCCCACCCTGCATCTCAGTTTGTGCTGCACTTGATAAATGCACTGAGTTTATGGGCTGCTGCTGGTGTCTGCATCCAAATGCACAGCCCACCTGGTCTGAGCTTTTCTGCCATTTCTTCATTTCCCATCACCTGACTCATGTCAAGCCCAAAGTTTCACAGATCATGGCAGATGGTTCTACTATTAAATAAGGTAGTCAGAAAGCACAAACAAATAAAAACCAAACAAACAAACCCTTTAGGGAATTGGCATTAGAGCCCAGACTCAATATAATATGAACAGTAACATGGACGTAGAAGAATAGTCCAGGCAGCAAAATTAGCAAGTACAAAGGCTAGGAGATAGAAATATGGTTGACAAGGAGACCAGGGTCTGTATAAGAAGCAAGGATCAGGTCAGTGGACAATGAAAGGTGAAGACATAGAGATTGGCAGGTGCCTGACCGTACAGAACTCTAGTTTTATTACAGCAGTGTGGGAAGCCATCTGAGCAAGGTCAAGGTGTGGTTTCTATGGCAAAACTTTGTGGCTCATTGGAGGAAAAGACAGAGAAACAAATGTCTAGCCAGAGATAAGACAGCCAGCAAGAAGTCGGGAGAGTCGGGAGACCACAAGCAAGGCCAGAAGGCTGCTCTAGTGAGGAGGGAGAAAAATGTACCAGCACATCATTTTTGTTCCGGATGGGCTGCATATCTCTCATAGAACGTGCAGCTCATGTCTCCCCACTTCCGTAGGCTGCTCTTTCTGAATGCACCCCAGGCTCCTGGCATCATGAATCACCCATCCTCAACAGCATTATTTTTTCATTACTGGAATGTGCTGATTCTTCTGTATAAAGTGACCGTCTCAGTGTTGGATGCCTGAGGAGACTGCCATCATCGTTCAGAAGTTGGTTTAAACAGGGCCTCCTCTGCTCCAGAGAGACTGTTTCTGTTGCTACGTATCACACTGGCCTGAAGTCTAGACAGGTGACTGATGAACAACAATAAATAATCCAGACTTGTTCATCTTGCTTGTCGGGGTTGGAGGGTACCACACCCCTATGGGAGTAGAAGGAAGTCACTCCAAAGGAAACATGTATACCCTCAGTGCCGTTCATCAGTGAGTAGGCAACCTCTGGGAAAGGAAGTCAAAGTGGAGTGGGAAAGAAATTCTCGGAGCGTGTGCGTGGGGGGTGGGGCGTTAGGGATGGAGACTCAACATAGTCTGACCTGGTTCCACCGAGCTGGGTCGGACTGACCCTGGCCCCTGAGACTCTGCAGGCAGCTAGCCCAGGAGTGAGCCTTCCAATGTCAGTTCCGTCCCTGCTTTGAGGGAACTAGTGTAGGGGCAGGGTGTCTGCTGCCCTGAGGTGAGGCGTTTGGAAGGGACTATCGCTTCAGAGCAGGCACAGAGAAAACTCAGGTGGTCAGCTGTGCGTAGGTGGATGCTTGCTCTCTAACAGATGTGTGTTCCCCTAGTGAATAAAATGTTAGTTGAGGAAGCTGCCCACCTTCCGATCCTCACTCAGGAGAAGGTGACAATTTTAGCCCAACAAATGATGACCCATTTTGAAGGTGAAATCAAATTAGCACCTTGAATAACATCAAAACTGCAGAAATTCCAACAAGACAACTACGTTCTGACCATCTATTTAGCAGCAAGGGGTAGCTTAGAGAAAGAAGATTTAGATTAAAAAGAGTTTGAATCCGGCAACATTTGACTGTGTGACATCAAAAAGTCACTTCGCCTCTTCCTACCTATGTTCTCACCCATAAAAGGAAAATAATACTATTCAAGTTGCTGTAAATGAAATCATGTATTAAATCATTTTGGTTATAGGGAGCATGATATGAATATAAATTTGTGTTTCTTAGATGTATAGTGCAACAAACAGTATGTTGATTTTATTGTTATTACCAAGACTGTATCTGTCCTGATGTGTTTTTTATCAACTTGACTATAGCTTTCTACAGTCCTCTGAGAGAAGGTAATCTTAGTTGAGGAAATGCTTTCATAAGATTGGCCTGAAAACAAGTCTGTGGGGGTGTTGCCTTGATTGGGGACTGGCATGGAGGGGCCCAGCCCTCTCTGGGTGGTTCCATTCATGGCCCTGTAGTTCTGAGCTGTATACTGAGTAAGCCAGGAAGATTAAGCCAGCAAGTTCCTCCATGGCCTCTGCATCTTTTTCTGCTCTGCCTTCCATCAGTGATGAAATGTGATCTGAGTTATAGACTGAAATACACCCTTTCCTGCACATACTGCTTTTGGTCATGTTTTGCTTGTTTGCTTGATTTTTGGTGGGTTTTTTATTTTTGTTTTTGTTTATCACAGCAATAGAAACAAAGACAACAACCAAATTCACCACAGAAATACTGAGCTCAGTACAAGTGTGAATAAGCTAATCTACAAACATGAAGATTGTTGAGCTATTCTCTTTAATGCCATCCAGGAAAGTTATGAAAAATGAAAGACATCCCTGAGAGAAAAATGAAGCCTGAGAAAACCCAGAGTCTTTATCAATAGCTCATTATATTTCATGTTTTATTTTCCAAAAAAAAAATTGCCTCAAAATGTTGGTTCCCAGTGACTCAAAATGTTTCTTCACGGCAACAGCCTAATCTTGGGGAGGTGGAGAGACTCACCCAACCACAAAGGAAGATGTAAATCAGAAAAGGTAACTGCAAGAATAGACAGATGCAGTGATGTCGCAATTCTAATGCCAAAAGAGCAAGTGCTGATGGGCAAAAGCCAGACAAATCGGAGGACATGGAGAAAAGTTCAACTTCACAACATATGGAATTTTAATTAGACATCATAAGCAAAATCCACTGGGAAAGCGCATTGTGAAGAGTATGAAATCCAATTGCCAAAAAAAGAGTGCCTTGTTTCCTGAGTAATTAAGGGAGAGCAAACACAAACAAGACGCCTCCTACTTATCAGATGGGCATAGGGTTCAAAGGGTGCCAATACCTATTAGTGGCGAGGGTGTAGGAAGTGGGCACTCTCGTAAGCTGTTGCTGGGAATTAATTTTGGTACAACCATTTTGGAAGGCAATTTGGCAACACCTATAACAATTTAAAATATGTAAACTCTTTGACTCACCTATGCTACATGCAAGAATTTGCCTAAAGAAGTTGGGAGACAGGCATGCAAGGTGTCTCTGGGTAGGTACTTCTTCACAGAGTTATTTGTTACATAAACTTGAAAAGATCCTATTCTTAAAATGTATTTATTTATTATTATGTGTGTCTGTGTCTATGTGTCCATGTAGTTGTCTGTCTGTCTGTCTGTCTGTATCTCTGTGTGTGTCTGTGTGGACGATGCTTGGACTGTGTGTTATGTGCATATGTGAAGGACACAGGAGAGCTTTTGGAGTCAGTTTTCTCCTCCATCTTTATATGGGCTCCAGAAATTAATCTCAGGTTGCCAAGCTTTCAAAGAAAATACCTTTTATCCAATGAGCCATTTTCCTGGCCCACGTAAATACCTACATATAGAGGAGTATGCAGAAATTATGGAATGTATATAAAGTAGAACACTAAAGTATGGTGATGTAGATGTGGTTATGATGAATAGATAGCTCTAATGAATTACCACAATATATACAAATTAGTAATTGTATCAGTCTCGTTAATACTTGCAGACGGAACTGGTAGTTCAAGTTTCTATATTTTTTGATGCTTTTAATATATCAAGAATGCAATTGTAATTATATTTACATTAAAGAAGACAAAAGCAATTTCTAAAGTAACATTTTTTATAAAGAGAGCAACAGGTCTGTTTTTACAACAGTTACTTTAAGCTATAACATTTGAAGTATGATTTCCATTTTTCTTGACAGGGTCCACTGAGACAGCTTCTAGTCTTCCGATATAATACTCTTTCTGGGACAGTTTGATTTGTTCTTCTCATCACAAGAAGATGGCCTGCCATAAAAGCTGAAATAAAAGCTTCATGAGTCCTCCCCCAAGCCCTAACCCTTCCTAAGGATGTCTCTCTTCTCCTTTATTAGATCAGAACTGAAAAGGGAGTGTGCGTTTCACACAAGTCACAATCCCCCTTTTTCCGAGGAGACCAAGGGCTCAGCCTGCTGTTAACTTTATTCTAAAGAATTGTGCAATTCCCTTTAAAAACAAAACAACAACAAAAGCCAGCCAATTCAGTGGGAAAATGTGTTCAGGGCTACAGAGGTTGATCAAAAAGAGAAAGCTATTACCTAAACATCCAGTTTCCTGAGCGAGATTGCAGGACGATGAATTATTATTATTTTACCTACTTTGTCTGTAACCTTAGCAAATTACCCTCAGCTCCAGTTTCCCCATCTGTAAAATAACCAGATTAAAGTATTATTGTGAAAACCACAGGACAAATTCATGTACAGCACCCAGCCCCAGCCTGACATGCAGGAGGACAAAAGTGTCTTAATTATCTGCTGTGTAATTACTCTAGTTTCTATAGGTCAGAAACTTGCAGCCTTCCAGCTTATTCAAGTAGTTACTGGCAAGATTTGGTTCCTGTGAGCTGTGGGGCCTCTCTACATGGTAGTATCTGTCAGGGTGCCTTGCCTCATCAGGGTGAGCATGAGGGAACACCAGGCTGAAGGAACATACAAGCAAGGTGGAAATTGCAGGCTTGTATGGTCCAGTCTTGGATGTGACACTTTATTACCTTTACCATGGTCTTTTCTTTACATATAACCTACCAGGCCTAGCCCACATACAATGGGAAATGTTTATATGTAAAAGTAAATACATGGAAATGAAGATCATTGGAAGCCATTTTCAAAATGCTATATTTCAGTGATTTTTCAATCTGTGCCTTGTGATCCCTTGGGGACAAACAATTTTTTCAGAGGGGTTACATATTGTACATATCAGATATTTACATTATGATTCATAATGGTAGCAAAATTACAGTTATGACATAGCAATGAAAATAACCTGTGGTTGCAGGTCACCACAACATGAGGAACTGTATTCAAGGGTCGCATCATTGGGAAAGTTGAAAAAGAGTACTCAGTCAGATTATTAGCCATGCTTTTCTAGAATAATTTCTGAGAAGTATCCTGAGTGGGTTTTGCAAATATCAAAATCCTAGACAAATAGTTCTATGTCCAACTGAAGTTAATGGGTCATTTTATTTGAATTATTATCAATGTGACCCAGTGATAAGTCATTGACCCATGGACAGATTCTACCATAAGTAAAAGAATGGGTGCTATGAAAATCTCCTTTGACATTTATATTACAAAATAGTTAGGGTTTCTTGCTTATTTCCAAATACAACCCAACTCGGCTTTACACAACTTTTAAAGGAGTTGGACACCACCCAAGATCCTGGGTCACCCCTGCTGAAAGCATAGGCCGTCAGCCCAGTATTCAGGGTCCATCCAAGTGATGCCTTTGGATCTTAACTCTTACCATCTTTGGCTCTTAACTGTTCTACACCATTGTTCCATCTTCAAAGTTTCCTCTGTGAGATGTCCCAGGTTTCCTTCAGTTCTCACAGCAGCCCAGAAATCTTTCTGTTACCTTATTTTAGAAAGCAATTTAGATTTTCCAGGATATATCAGACCGTTTACCATTACTGTAACAAAATATCCAAATTGAGGGAATGTGCAAAGAACTGAGGTTAGTGTAGCTCACTGTTTTGTACATTCCAGAGTATAGTATAAATGTTGGCTGAGCTCAAGAGAGGCCCACATTAGCTATATATATCACCACAGTAGTGTCATATCAGCTGTAGAATATTATTTTAAGATGTGTTATGATCATTTATGCTGTGGAACATTTGTTTAATAATGTGAAGATGTGTTGCATTCTTTTATTTTGCATTTGTTTGTGAAGCTATGTGGATTTGCTTGCCTAAAACACCTAATTGCTCTAATAAAGTACTGAACAGCCAATAGCCAGGGAGGAGAAAAGGTGAGCAGGACTGGCAGAGAGACAGAATAAATAGGAGGATAAATCTGGGGAGAGGGAGATGGAGGAGGACTCCAGGGGCCAGCCACTCAGCAAGCCACGGAAAAAGAAGTAAAAGAAGAAATACAAAAATAGAGAAAGGTGAAATCCCAGTGGCATAAGGTAAGTGGGCTAATTAAAGTTAAGAAAAGCTGGCTAGAAACAAGCCATGCTAAGGCCAGACATTCATATGAAAAAATAAAAGAATAAGGCTCCATGTGATATATTTGGAAGCTGGGTGGCACACCCCCCCAGCCCCACCCAAAGAGCCAAAGAGTGAAAAACTACAGGTATCATTGTGAGAGTGTGACAAGAAGGAGGGTCACACATAGTACAGAAAGCCAGAGAGAAGGGAAGGGCTGCTTTCGTTCTTTAGTAACAACTCTCTAGAAGGACTGAGCTCTAGGTCCCGTGGGAAATGCAGAGATCATTGGCATTGGGCTCAATGATTAGTCTTCATTTTTTAAAGTCTTCAGCACCAAACCCAGGGCCAATTTTCCAGTGTGAATCTTTAGGAGACTCAATGAGACCATAGCATTCTGTCCCTGAACCTAATGCCATGAATTTTCCACAATACTTATCCCAATGGTCTCCAAATCTTAACTTATTTCAACATCCCTCAAAAGTACAGTTTTACCTGAGACTCAAGACAAATTCTGTCCAGATATAAGCCAACAAAAATAAATGTAAAATATTTTACATGTCATTTACTTCCAAGATACCAAACCAGGACAAGGATTACTACGGGAAAACTAGGAAATAGAAAGGAGAAATGGCCCTGCAGGGCTCAGGAGGGAAGACTAAATCTTATGGATAGGAGTTGGGAGGCCCCCAAGCAGCTCCATCCATGGCTTTGCTGGTCCTGTCCAGTTGCCAGCTGCAGGTCTTTGGGCTGTGGTCTACAGCTTCCATTAACTAGTTTAGCACACATGTCTGTTCTCCCATCATAGGATTCTAACTACAACTCTGTCCCTGTAGACACACTAAGCCTTCTTCCAGTGGGAATTCTTTATACAGTTCCGGCCTTGCAGTCTAATTTTTGGGCTTTTTTGTTAATCTGTAGAAGCTTATATGACCCTACCATATCCCTGTGCATCTTCAGAACTGTGCAGATACCAATATTGTGGTCTGTACCTTACTCGCTTGGTTCACAGGTATCTTCACTGCAGAATAGCAGAAAAGAGAATTCCTTGATGGCCCCAAGCAACAAACCCGTGGAGCATGAGAACTCTATCAAGATTCATGTACAGATTGGAAAAAGAATGTTACAATTGCTTTGGGGAAATATTGGATACTAAATATCTACTAAAGTCAAACATCACCTGTCTCATGATTTAGTAATTCCACTACTAAATTTACTAAATTTATAATGATAAGCAATAAATACACATTCTCATAAGAGAGTTGTTTAAGAAGAACATGCATGGAAAATTTATTCACAATAGCAGAAAATTATTAAAATGCTCACAAATGTCCATTACCAGGAGAATGGGCAACTAACTTGTGTGTATACAAGTTTATCTTCCATGTGTAGAATATTACACAGCAATAAAAAGAAATGAATCTACCGGCCTGCAACAGCATGAAATTACATATGTCTACATATCTTCTAATGAGCCCTTTAGAATTCTACTCGACTTTCAGGAATAGGCAGAGCTAGTCTATGGATGCAGAAGGAAGATCGTTGTTACCCTGGGCAAAGGAGGGGAGTGTTCTTGCCTAGAGAGAATCATGACTTAATTTTCTCTGATGATGTGGTTTGAGTTTTGAATAAGTGATGGCTGAATAATCACATAAATGCTTGTCTTTGAATCAACATTCTTAATAAACAATATAAAACAAACACTGAAGGATATGAGAATGACATTGGAAATGTCCTATTTTTATTGAACAGAATTCCAGGCTCAATTTCACTTTCTTTCTTCTGTTAATGATTTGTCTCACTGCTGTGGTGAATACCCCACAAAAGCAATTCAGTGGAGGAAGTCATTGAATTGGCTCACAATTTAGGCTACAGTTTCTCCTGACATAGCAGCAGGCAGCAGGACTTGAGGCAGCTAGTCACATTGCATTCTCAGTCAGGAGGCAGGGAGAAATGGATGCTGGCAGTCAGTCTCTGTTCTCCTTTTTATGCAGTCCAGGAACTCAGCCTCAGGAGTGGTACTGCCCATAGTGGTCCTACTTCACTTAACATGGTCTAGATAACCCCACAAAGGTGGTCCCAAAAGCTTATATTTCAGGAGATTCTCAATCCCAAGAACATGACTATTGGTATTAACTCTCAAACCCTTCAAAAACAGAATAGAATAAAAAGGATTAAAAAAAACTTTCAACATTCTATTTTGTCTTATTTGGAGAAATATACTCATTCATTCTTCTCTGTTGTGATGGCTGGGTAATTCACTTCTCCAGGAGCTACTTGTGAAGTATCCACCATATTTTCAAAGAGTATAGACAGAGTTGTCACTGGCCTGGGACCAGCACTCTGGTCTCCTTGGGAATGCAGGAAGAGATCCATCTCCCACTCATACACCTTAACTCCTGGCTCAACCAGAAATTCAGCAGCAGTTTCCTCACATGCTCACAGGAGAGTGGGTGGGAGCCTGGGAGATCCTCACTCCTGTCATTTTTCTCATGGCTTGCTTGACAGTGGGGGTTGAGGGAGAGGGGTCATCTTAGCAGACAGGAGGTTGACAGAGCAGCTTTAAGAGCTGAGGTTGTTCAAAAGAATCAACTTATTTATGGGGCAATCCCACCTGACACAGAGTGGGTGTCTAGCTGACAGTGATGTCAGAGCTGAGTTTGAAGATTAAGGGAATGTGTTTAGTAAGACTTTTTGTGTACACAGGGAAATGGATGGGGAGGGAGTCAGTGTGTTCTCAGAGTCTCTGCTGGCTGAATGCACCTGTACCATAATATTCCTCCATTTTCCATGTTTTTTTGTTTTATGAAACACAACTAGACTTGGGCTTTGAGGCCAAAGGGATAATGTGCATGGTGTAGGTCTCTAACTGAGAAAGGCAATAGCCACAGTTCTTAGCAAGCTAGGACCCAATGCAAAGAAGCCATACTCCACACTTGGAGTAAAGCTAAATGAGTTGGCACCACCTTCTATCTCATCCTCTGTCATCAACTTCTAAGGATTTCAATATCTTCTCTTGCCTTACCATTCATAACTTTACATCAAGAAATACTGACAACTTTACAAAATTACTTATTTATGGATTTCTGTTAGACATTTCAATATCTAAGACTTACAAACCACTACATGCATGACCATCCCTAAAATCTTTTTTATAAACTCTTAGAAGAATAAATGTGGAATTCTCAAGTTCAAATTTTAAAAGTTAGTGACAAGCTCCTCACTCCCTTCAGAGGGACAAGAGTCATCTTCAATAATAAGATTTTTACTGTGAAGTAAAACAAAGGGGTGATATCAACCCATTCTCACACGCTATTGCCCCTGCTGAAATTAAGTATACATATTTACATATTTATGCTGGATGTCCTGATGCCATTCTCTCTTTCTCTCTCTCTCTCTCTCTCTCTCTCTCTCTCTCTCTCTCTCTCTCTCTCTCTCTCTTTCTTTCTTTCTTTTTAACAGGGTTTCTCTGTGTAACAGCCCTAGCTGTCCTGATCCAAGATGGCCTCGCCTCTTAACTGAGTACTGAGATTAAGAATGAACCCTTCTAATTAAAAAATAAAATCTATTAGTACCTTTTTAGGCTAATAAAAAAAAGAGCATTGCTCTGCCCAAGAACTCCAACATTCACCTGTGAAGTTTGGTGGGGGGACCTTTCTCGGCAAATATGTTGAAGAGCCATGAAGTCTGAATATCATGCATGCACTACTCTTTAGGCTTTGGTCCCTAAAGTGTCTGAGAGTATGTAAAATCCTCCACTAGAAATCTACATGAAACCAGTTACGGGGTGTTTTCTCATCACTACACTGTTGTTCTTGTGGCCACCCTTTCTTCAGTATCAGGGCTGGATGGTTTCTGAACCAGAGATGAACTAGGATAGAAAGAAAGTCTTGGGTAGTAGTAGACACTGAAGTAAAGAATGCAATTATGTCTTTGAGACAGAACATGGAGGGTGAGAAAAGGTAAAGGTCAAGCTAGAGACCTCAGATGCTCCAGATGTTTGACAGGACATTGGTAACAATTCAGGAGAAGAAATAGTGTACCCACATGACAGTACCCACACTTTGGTGCATACTGATGGATTATTACTTCTTATGACCCTGTCTTCTTTATGCTGAACATCTTGGTAGTATGAACCTTGTCTTCATCTGTGAAGTTTCCTGGGATCCATGAGTATGTGGGTGCTCCCAAGACAAGAGAGAGAACAGGAGAAACTAAGACTTATATAAGGAGCTTGGAAAACATGAGATGGGAACCAGGAGGAAAGCATTTAGAGAAGCATCATTTCTCCAGAGATTCCCACTTGAGACAAAGCCAGAGCCTTGGTGGCCCAGTTACGTTTTGATATGGAAGAGGCAATGCAAAGAAGCCTGGGTACAAAATTCATGTCCAACTGAAGCAGCTGGTGGAGGATGGAGGGACATCAAGGTCAGTTCTAGGAATTGGCTCAGAAGCAGAAGCCCTTGAGCCTTGCAAGTGGCACCAGTACTTCCAAATCTCTACCAGAAAACAACACCAACTTCAGTAATGTCAAGACCCCTGAAGTGCAAATAGCTTCACTGGTTTCTTGTGCCAGTTAAAGGGAAACCAGTAAGATAGATTTTGAGACTCAGTTGACACAATATTGAAAATAAGCATCAGAGATTTGGTAGCAGTAAACATCTCAGTGTGTGGCTGGAGAGAATTACAATGGATACAGCAAGGAATGGCACTTGGGGCTTGATTCACAGGGTACCAACCCTGCCTTTGTCACAGGATCCTCTCAACACGTCCAAGTGACCTTTCCCCAAAGGGATATGGTCCACATCTTTTACAAGCTGCTATTTATTTTCTTCCAACTATAATTTATCTTTGTTTGACATTGGAGGCCCTTGAAGCTAATAAATCATGAGACTACTTGCATAGAAAAATATTTTTAGTGGAAAGAACCTATCGCAATCCAGAGGAAACCACTCATTGTCTGAATTCCAACAAACCTGTGCTACAGTGTGGCCAAACTCTTGCATGCTTCCCAAAGCTAAGAGGTACAGTCTGAAAAGAAACCCTGCAAAGCTATTGACCCCATATTCTTGCTCGATGCTATAAATTTGTTCCTCTGATAGGAAGGCAGAGTACATGGTAGAGAGGGTTAGGAAAATCTACTTTGACTTTAGTGGAACTTTTTGTTTAGTCTAGAGAAACACAAATGATACAAATCTTAGAGTCGGTACTTTTCAAACTTGCTTTGTTTGTGTGTGCTGCATACAGCAAAAAACTGCCAGAATTCAGAACTCATCCACAGAACAGGTCTGTCCGCACAGATTAAATAGTGAATTAAAGTAGCATGTTCCTTTTTAAGATGACTTTATATCCCCGGGTATTTACAGGAATTTCCTGAACAGTCCAGTCAGACAATGCTTGCACCATTTTTCAAATGGAAAAATATTTTGATAAATAGCATGGCATGGACAGTTTCTTTTAATAGAGAGCTCAATGCTGCCCATTTCCTCCTCCGTGCTCCATCTTTTCCAAGAACAGCACTGAAAGCAAATTCCTGCATTCTGAGAAACCCGGCATTGTATGTGGTTGCTGTTACTAGGTCACCTGAAACAGAGATACAAGCATGGAAACTCTTGCTGGAGATTCTGATCCCTAGGGGGAAACATTGTCTGAGTACTTCCTAATAGCTTTATTTAACAGAGAGTGTGAATCTCCACCCCATCCCACCCTACCCTGCTTGAGTACGTGATCTGCAGATATAAAATGATCTGAATGTTTATAAAATTATTTATGCAGTGTGTGTGTGTGTGTGTGTGTGTGTGTGTGTGTGTGTGTGTGTGTGTGCCATGTATAAAACCTCATGCACTGTCACTTCTACGGCTCTGATCATAGAAAAGGGTGGGATTGACGACATGGTCACTGAAATTAGAGTTCAGAGCAAAGTGTACATTGGCTACTTACTTCCTAGGTCCTTCTTGTTCATCTCTAAAATAGGTATGATGTTGTAGTCATAGGCATTGTCAAACTATGTATTATATATACATACATATACATATATAATAACTGAACAGCATGTGTGCAACAATTTTAAAAAGGAGAAAAGGTTAAAAAAAAAAAAAAAGAGGTTAAAGGCCAGGAAATTAAGAAGGAACAGGGAAGGGATGATTCATGGAAAGGGTTAGAGGAAAGGGGGAAATAATATAATTATAAATTTTAATCTTTAAAAAATTAAAAGGTATAATGATACAACATATCTCAAAGCCTTGCTGAAAATTACAGGGAGTAAAATATATAACTAATTTAGCAAGAATATTGACTGGAGCCATCTGCTGCGAAGAAGCCTGCTGCCAGAAGTCAGATCCCTAGGAGTCACATGATTGAGACAACTGGCTTCCAGAAGCTATTCTTTTCTTCTTCTTCTTCTTCTTCTTCTTCTTCTTCTTCTTCTTCTTCTTCTTCTTCTTCTTCTTCTTCTTTTCCTTCTTCTTCTTCTCCTCCTCCTCCTCTTCCTCCTCCTCTTCCTTTTCCTCCTCCTTCTTCTTTTCTCTCTCTCTCTGTCTCTGTCTGTCTCTCTCTCTCTCACACATACACACACACACAATACATACATTTTAACTGCTTCATTATAAGCTCTGAATAAGCATTTCCTAATATCTACTGTAATGGATGCTTAGGGAGGTGACGAAAGAACACAGTATTTAGAGAAAAATGATTTTTGTTTTGTTTTTGAGACAGAATAGACTATGCGTGGAGCTTGCCTGGACCTTGTGGTGCACCATCAGAGAGCGATATTCTGATTAGACTTTTGTCACATTAACCCAAGCTAGAATTACTTGATATGTCAGTTGCTTTTCTGTTGATGTGATAACTCGGTGGCCAACTCAAGGAATAGTGCAGATTTTGTTAGTTTGTTTTGTTTTGCCTCAAGGTTGCGGAGGGATGTGAGTCCATAAGCTTCTGTGATGACTGAGTGAAGGATGGCCACAAGCCCCCAAAGACCAGGCAGAGGAATAGGAAGCCCAGAGTTCACATCTTGAACTGCAAATACAAAGCTGAGAGAGCAAATTAGAAGTAGGAAGAATTTTAATCTCAAGGTTGCCCTCTGTGACATACTTCTCCAGCACAGCATAAATCTAAACCTCCCCAAATACTGCCACCCACTGGGACCAACTGCTTAAAAACCCAAGACTATGGAGACATTTCTCATTCAAACCATTCCACATGGGAAGAGGGAAATTCAGGGGAGGAATCGCCTCCATGTGATCAGCCTGTGGGCATGTTTATGGGGGCATTTCTTCATTACTGACTGATATGAAAGAGCCCAGCACACTGTGAGAAGAGGCACCCTTGAGTTGGTCCTGGGTAGCATGTGAAATCAAACTGAGCAATCCATGAGGAAAAAGGCAGTAAGTGACCTTCCTCTGGTTCCTGCCTTGAATTCCCTCAGTGATAGAGTGTGACCTGAGAGCTGTGAGGTGAAATAAACCCTCTTCCAGAAGTGATTTTCAGAGCTGTTGTTTATCCCAACAACAGGAAGCAAACTAGAAAAGGGGTAAATCCATTTTATAATCTAACTGCCAACATTGCCATCAGATGAGAAAAAAAATGGTGGAAGACAGCAGACATTTACCATCCGAACATCACCTTCTTTGCCAAACCTTTGAGATCATTAATTCAGCCAGTCCTCACCATGAATATACCATTGTATCTCCTTTACCAATGGGGCAACTGAGTCTCAGAATGCCCTGTCTCTTTAAGACAACCAACCTTTACAGACAACCAATGTGTAACAATAATAATTGCCAAAAAAAAAAAAAAAATCCACCTTGTGAGGCAGCCACCCTAGGATGGCATGCAAATACATCCAAGGCTGTCAGAGAGATCTGTGAAGACTGACAGAGAACAGGGACACATAGTTCTTCAGTAAGGATGAAACAGTCACAGTTGCCACCAAATCTATAATGCAGGGCCAAGGGATGCGCAGAGACATGAGAGCCGATCAAACACGAACTGACAGAACTGGGGAGAAGGGAGTAAAAATAGAAGTATAGCCTTAGGAAGATGAGGTCCCCATGGGATGCGGTGGTCAGCGAACTATCCCGTCACAGGAATACGGGAAGAGGCCTGGAGGCCATGGCGAGAAAAAGGAGGCCAACAGGGAGAAACTGGCCAAACAGTAATGAAAGAACCCGAAAAGACCTAGAGAAAAAAAAAAGACAACTCTAGAAGAGACTAGATGACATAATATAGAAACTGACATCTTAAAAGGAGGCCCACATAATGAAGCAGTTGAATGTTACAGTTTAAAGGTTCTTCATGCTGTCACTGGGGTAACCCCAGGGTAAGACAGTCCTGGCTAGAAGGCCAGCCATCCCCTACGGAGCTGCAGCTGTATCGGCCACTTGGGAGAGAGTGTGACATTTCAGATAAGAAAAATGATCGGTCAGGTATACAGAGCTGGGGAGGTGGCTCAAGAGGGGCTAAAGTATTTGCTAGAAAAGTATAAGGACTTCAGTTTGATTCCCAGAATCCATGCCAAGGTCAGGTGTTATGGAATGCTTCTGTGATCCCAGAACCGGAGAGGTGGGGCCAGAGGATCCAGGGACTTGCGGCGGGTCAGCCCTAGGCCCAGTAGGACACAGTTTCAGAAATTAAGGTTGAGGGCAATTGGAGAAGAATCCTATACACACCTCTAACACACACAGACATACACACACACACACACACACACACACACACACACACACACACACACACACAGAGCACATGCAAATGATGAGTTAGTTACCAAAGCCATATTTTCTTTGTAAACTATAGAAGCCCTTTAAATCTACAAGTTTAAAGCTATATCTTGTTGCTAGGAAAAAAAAAGTATGAGAGAGCTTTTAAAATAAAAAAAAAAAAAGTTTGTTTTTTACTCCAAGTCCCTAAGTCAGTTATAGAGAGAAACAGATCCTTCTGGAAGCAATAAAGCAAACAAAGCAACCAGTTTAACTCAGGAACTTCTCACCTCACCTAAAAAGACACTAAGCATTTGTGAACCCAAGAGCTCAACCACAACTTTTTATTCCAAGAAGCTGCAGAAAACAAATGTTATCCAAGGGCAGGATGACTAGATGGTCCAGGGAAGGAATTGCTGGGTGTTTTGAACATCTCACACAATCCATTGAGGAGAAACAGAACAATGTGGACGAATAGCAGAAATGCTGGCCCTGTATATATGTTATATTAATAAAAACTTGAAGGCAAGGTGAGGGAGACGGGGAGGGAAGGACACTGTCTTAGTAACTCTTGAAACCTGGCCAGGAGGACAGGCTCTGGGCTAAGAACCGAGTTGCCTTTTCCAACAGCATCTCATGAGCGGGCTGGGATCTGCTGTCAGATTTGGTTCCTGAGAGGCAGACCCTAAAATGAGGGTTTGTTTGTGGTGAATCTGTGACATTAAAGAAGTGTGCTTGGAGAACCTGGAATAAGAGCAAGGGAATTGAGGCTGAGCAGAAAAAAAAACAAGAGTGGGATTTTAGGGAGCCTGGGCTCAGCCTGGACCCAGCCCCAGATGCCAGGCTTCTATCCTCTTCCAGTCACTGGCTATGGAAGAAGCAGGGAGGGGCGGTCCAGAAACTCCTAGATCTCTGTCTGTAGATAAAGCGGCTCTGGTGCTCCAAGGGTAGAACATGGCAGGCCAAAAAATCCTCCCCCAGCCAGCCTGAGAGAAGTAGAGAATAGTGGGGATGGAGGATCTGAAGATGCAGATCAGGGAATGAGGAAGTTCATCCTTCCTAGACAGGCACTGGGAAGGAAAAGGGAGAGGCATGCTTTGATTTTATAATGGTTCTGTCTTTTTTGAGAGAAACTGACCAGAACATCTAAACTCTCAATCAGATGATTCATTCAGAGTAAAGAAATTGAATTTTAAGGGTCATCAAAGAGCAAAGAATACTTGTCACATACATTACCCAGCGCCAGAGCATCCGAAAACTTCTTACAAATCCGCATTGCACACTGCTGTGCATAAATCGAGCTCACATATGCACACAGATATGTACATTCTCAGAGAATGCCCTCTCAGAGAGACATGCAAGCTGCTGAAGGCAGCTATCCTCAGGGAGGCAGGGAACACCGTTTCCAGGCAAAAATAGAAGCTTTTTGATTCCAACTATAAACATATTTTTAGAAATTATTTATATTTTAAAATGCTTTAACTAATCGGGAAAGAAAAGTATACTGACATGAAAATTAAACAAGAAAGTAAGCTGGACCTAGGTACATCAAGATGTTTGTAAAATACACAGCTTGGCGCCTGACAAACTCCATGGAGTAAATCAAAATTGGCTCTAATTTTTGGGTTCCCAGCACAGAAAAAGGAGCAAGTTCATTCCCTGTGTTTATCTGTCAAAAATAAACCATTTGCTCAGGAAAAACAACATGCCTAAAACTATAATCAGGATTACATTTTTCTGTAGGTTCTCCTTTAAATTCCAAAAGGGGATGAAAGGTGCCTTTACTAACATTCTTAATATTGAAAATACAGGAGCAAAATAAAGTTTGCCAGGCCTGTGACTCATGCCACTTCTAGTACAAGAGCTAAGGGTGGTCAGTATTAGCCTGGAGGGTGAAGCAATGACTGGGCTTTGGAGAAGGGAAGACAATGAAGGACCCTGGAGCCTTGGATCACTGGGTCCTCCACTGCTGCTGCTGCTACAGATGCACTTAATCTTCTGAATCGGGTGCATCCATCATGCATCAAAGATATAACTTCCTGACTGCTTTTCTTTAGATACTCTTTGGGTTTCCAGGCCTGTGCAGACCTTGGTCAGGCAAGCTTGGCAATGGCTTCTTCGTCCTGTCTAGAAGATGTTACCTAACAGCAGATAAGCTGCTTTCTGGCTCCCACAATTCTCTCTCCCATCTTTCACAATTTTCCCTGAGCCTTAGGTATAGGGCTTGCAATGTAAATGTAGTACTTAGGGCTGGGTACCCCATGGTAGCTTATTCTCTGAATTTTGACCAGTTTTGGAACTCTCTAATCATTTCCAACTGTTATAAAAAGAAGTTTCTTTGATGAGGCCTGGGGACTACACTTACCTGTGTATATAAGCGAAAGTATTTACAGCACAGTTAGAAAGTATTAGTTTTCAAAAATGGCAGTAGTCGGGTCTCCTCTGGGCTCAGTGACTCTCTAGACAGGGGTGTTTGAATAGGTTTACAGTACTGAGCATGAGTTCCATTTCATTGAGAAGATCTTAAGTCCATTAGACAGCTATTGGCCACCCCAGGAAAAGTGGCATTATCGCACCATTGTGTGTGGGGGGTCTCTCTGGGTTGGTCATTGTTGCGGTTTGTAGGCCTTAAAGCAGGACAGGACCATTGGTCACCTTTCTCAGTTGGTAGCTTGTGCAGTGTCTGGATACTATGGTGGCTGGTTCTCACCAAGGACACTTCCAGATCGGTTCCAGTTTGACCCCTCCAAGTCCTGTGCCTAAATGTGCGATGTCTTCAAGCATGGATCTTAGCTTCAAGTTTTGGAAGGCAGCCAAAGGCAATGACATTAGCCTATACTGTTTGGGGTGTCTCTTGGACTCCACTGACCACAACTGGAAGTGAAGCTTTCTGTGTTTAGCACTAGGGGTTTTCTGGTTTTTGTTTTTGGATTGTTGTTAGCTAAACACAGAAAGCTCTTGAGGAAAGCATTATTACCTCTTGTGGTATAATCTCCCCTCTCCTCCCCTCCCCTCCTTCTTTGTCTCTCTCTCTCCAAAATCAAGGAACCAATTTTTCAGACGGGCTGCCATGATCAGGGTTGCTCCTGGCGGGTGGCAGAAGCGGGGTCAGTCTATACTCTTTCTGAAGCCCGTCTTCACATGCACCATACTCTACAGGGAGAAATTACACATGGGGCTGTTGAAATCACAAGTTTCTCCAAGGTGAGGCAGACATGACAGATGATGACTTCCAAACATCTAAGAATGGTGGGGGCAGTGGAAGCAACTGAAAGGACCAAGACAGTTGCTCTTCATATAGTGGCTCTCATCTCTTATCTCCAAGTCCTTGGGTCTTACTATGATGTGTTGCTGCTCCCCACTGAGAGGATGCCCTGCTGTCTCAAGGCACAGGCTTGCACGAAGCATCTCTACCAGGGTAACCTGTCAGGGATGCAAGCTGCAATGTGATGTCCCTTCACTATTTATTCTTGCTATCATTACAGGTCAGGGAGAGAGCTCTAAAACGTGGCCAGAGTCTCTCTTCCTGATGTTTCAGTTCTGTCAGGAAAGGCAAAAGAAGCTGTTTTGAAACTGAGCTTGCTGAGGGGTTGCCAGGGTTTGGCCATCTCTGCAAAGGTCATTGTGTTTTGCAAAGGTCGTTGTCTGCTCATGAAAGCCCCGGCAAAGCATGCCAGAGCAGGAAATCCACCGCTGGCCAAGTGTCTGGTGTCCCAGTCACCTGCTCTTCCTGCCCTTGGAAGGATGTGGAATGATCTCTGGGGTAAAGACATCAGATGGGGTTTGTCCCTCTCTCTTAAATCAGCTTTGTACAGAGCAATTCTCAGAGCCCAGAGCTGCCCCCTCCCTTAAGGGCCAGCAGCTGCTAAGTGTTGCACGGAGTGAGATAAAGAGAAATGACATTTGTGGTCATCCAGAGTGTAGATCATTGAGCTCTGAATGGAATTTCTGAGATGTCAAGCCCAGGAGAATACCCTTCCAGAGAAATACAGAAAATAGATGCTGTGGGTGGAGGACCTGCGAGGTGGGGCTGGGGTGGCAGGAGGGTGATGGGTGTGGTGGGGTGGCAGGAGGTTAAGAAGCATCAAGCAAACAAGCCCTCAGTCACTGGCTCTTCAGAAGTGTCTCTGCTGACAGGATGATTTTGGCAAGCCTTGTGTTGTGTTAGCTGGGCAAACCTTTTCTTTCCTCTTAGCAGTCTCCTCATAATTGGGTGGGAGCTTCTTTTCACATTTCACAGAGGCGCTGATTCCTGTCAGGTGTTCTGAGGGGCTCCACATTGGGCCTCTGTGGCCTGCTGACTCACAGTGGGTCATCACGGGAGATTACACGCTGGGGCTTTTCTGGCTGCTAGCAGCATTTTCATGTTCTCTCATTCCATGGTTTGCTGACCTTAGTCAAGAGCAACTCTTATCTCTACAGTATGCTTTAAAGAAAAATAGAGAGACAGGACAAAAGACCCAGAGTGTCACTGAGGACAGCAGCCATCTGGCAGGAAGCTGCCAGGCCATGTGAGCCTGTCCTGTCTGAAGGTACTTCCCTTCCCAGGGCGCCTCTTACTTGCCTCTCAGTGGGCAGCTAGAAACTTCAGACCCACACATAATAGTTATTTTAATTACTTCCCTTCAATTTTTTCTATCTCAGGAGCCACTGTTTCTACCACGCCCTGCTCAGTCACCCAATCAATAAATAAAATACAGCCCTCATAAAGGGCAATTACAGGATCCCTCAGGAAAAGCCTCCACAGACCCCCAAACCAGCTCTTGTGCCCATGTCAATGCCTCTAGAATGTTCCATCATCATTATGGATAGGACCAAGGCAGGTACCCTAGTGCTAAAGTACCACAGAAAAGGCTCATGGCCAGAAGCAAAGCAAAACAGAATTTTCCCAAGAAACAGCCCTAAATTTAACCACATGTAAAGATGACTAAATACATGAAAATATCTACTTAATGTAGATTTAATTATGTGTGCATCCTAGTCAGTCAGTCATGTATTCAACTTATATTCATTGAGTGTTCACTATTACTGGCCAAGCAGTTTTAGACATTGGGACTTTAAGAGGAAAAAACCAAATTCTCTGTCCCCTGAGGCTGACATTTTGATATGATAAAATGTCAAAATGATGTGAGATGTGAAGAAAAATCAAGCAGGGAGCTAGAAAGTGATGGAGATTGAGAATGACATTTCTCACAGCCAGTCAGGAAACCCCCACAAAAGAAACAGATATCTAAGGGGACTGAGGCACAAATGATGAAGACACAGGGCAAGGCCATCCCAGGCAGAGAAACAGGCACATGCTAGTGTCCTGGGTGTGGCTTGCTGAAAAGGGCATGTAAGAAAGTGATGGGGGCAGGGATTGAGTTCTGGACCTGTGTCTGCCAGAGGGAGGGCTCTTGCAAAGAGAAAGCCTGGGTGTATGCTTAGCAGAGTTGCTCGGTAAGGACATCCACAAAGATGGGGAGTCCTGAGATAGTCCTTGGTATCCTCTGCTTCTCTTCAGAGCTGAGACGGGAGTTGTGAGACCCAGGTCTGGCACAGCAACAATCTCAGTGGATTTAGTGATGTAGATACCAGGAACACTTTAGCAGAGCCAGGAGGGTTCCTTCCAAACTGATCTGCTGTGCTAACAGGGAGGGCACAGCTCCAGCACTGCCACAGCTCCCGTAATCAAAGCCCCTGGAATTCAGAGTTTCCACACGTCCGTGTCCACACATTGAAACTTTCAGCTTGCATCCTGGGAGGAGCCTGAGGTCGCCAACTCCCGGCTGGCCAGGGCTATTTGGAGGAAACCCGCCTGTGCTCAACTCCCATGCACCTGCACTGGGTGCGTCTATTTCTCCACTGGTTACCACGGAAACAGAAACAACAGCTGCTGCAGAAAACCCCTTTACACCACAGCCCAGATCCCTAACCAATGGGAGCATCGCTGTCTCTTCCCTTTTCCAGCCCTGAAACTCAGAGCTTGAGCAGAAATGGTCCTCATGGTCTGGCCAATTTAGCTGTACTAGTCCCATCTGGGTCTCGGAACCCCAGCACTCCCGGGAGTCTGCAGAATGCTATGCAGGCATTGTGCAATCGACTGTGGGGTGCACTTTATGCTGGGCAAGAGGCTTTACCACAAACAGTTTAAGCGGGCAGCTCACGGAGAGGTTGCAAGTGACCCCAGAGTTTATATCTAAACACACCAGGATGTGGTTAGTGTCCTTATGCTTTTTAATTTATGATTGTCCTGAGGATATAGGTTTCTCATTCCACGTGGCAAAGGCCTAACTTTGGGAAGAGAATTGGCTGTGGTAATTTATGACAACTGATTGTTTTGACAGCAATTGGGAAATGGATGCCTTGCTTTGCCTGTAAACTCACAATCGGATTTCAGTTACCACAGAGGCTTCTACTCTGAGGAAAAGTAAAGAAAGCAAAAAACAAACAACAAAAATTTCCTCTCCTTGGATACAGCAGGAACACCCGTGGCTCTAGGTAGGAATTGGGCTTCTACCCATTCTATTGGGACCTTTTCAGGAGAATGACCCTCAGAAAGGGAGAAGAACTTGCACAGTCTTGTGTGTTCTCCTCACAAACCCACAAGTTAAATACAGCAGTTTCCACGGGTTCCTAATGAGAAAATTAAAGTTCCCCAAGGTTAAGTGACTTGTCTGGGATCTTGAGTAAACAGAACTAGAGTGTGAATGTGAATGTTTTAGTCCATTTGCCCAACTTAACTGAAGGCTTACCTGGTTATTCTAATCAGCACAGGAATTTCGAGTACTCTTTAGTTTACTGGGCTGTCATAAGTCAGTACCACAACTAAGATAACTAATAGCCAAAATAATTTTCTCCAGATTCTGGAGGCTCAAAATCCCAAATTAAAGTCACTGATTGGGTTGCTTCCTGAGACATCTCCCTGTTCTTGATACTATATCTATAACTATTTTATTATTTTGTTTTATGATACAGGGTTTCCTTGATGTAACAGCACTAGCTGTCCTGGCACTCACTCTGTTTTGAGCTCTGGCTGGCCTCAAACTCACAGAGATCCACCTGCCTCTGCCTCCCAAGTGCTAGGATTAAAAATGTGTACCACCACAGCTGGCTAACTTTTTTTTTTTTTTTTTTTTTTGAGGCTGCCTCTAATATTCTCTGCTGGCTTCAAATCAACTAGTAGACAAGGATGACCTTGAACTTGTGACTCCCTGCCCTACCTCCAAAGTGCCAGGATTATAGGCAGTCATCACCCGGCCCTGTTAATGCTGTTTCAAACTCAGAGTTTTGTTCATGCTGGGCAAGCATTCTATCAACTGAGTTACATCCTAGTCACATCATCTTCTGAAAAGGAGACTACTCACTTTAGACTGAAGGCCACCCTAGTGACCTCATTTGGTGCTAATTACCCCCTTAAAGGCCCTTCATCCAAATATAGTTCCACTTGGAGGTGCAGGGTTTTAGGATATCAACTGTACTTTTTGAGGAAGAGAGACATAGTTCAGTACATAAGAGTCACCGTGTCCTGTCTTTTTTGATTCTTCTCCTAGTGGTTCAATAATTTGTTATTGGAGCTAACAATATTCTAAATATAAAACAAACACGATAGACTCTCAGATAGATGGGAAAGGGCCTTTAGACAGAACCTGCTTTGCACAAATACATCAGACACTCCTGTGCCGTAGGTGTGTGATTGTGTGGTTCCTCTTCTACTCATCTCCAGGGAGGTAGGGGTCTTGGGCCTGAGGGTTGACCAAAGCAGCTGTGTTCTGGCTCCCAGTAATGATGACCTGCAGGTTTTTAGAAATGCAAGGAGAGTCTCACTTCTCTTTGACATGGTCAAGGAAGATTTCTCAGACTTTGAAGCTTGACCTTCACAGTCATGTGGGATTTGAAAGGACAGGGATCAAAACCTTTTGCTTTTTAAAACATCCATTTGGGGGATGGGATGTGGCCTTCTTGGCAGAATTATTATTATTATTGAACCAAGCACCATATAAACTCAACATGACAATTTCTCGACTACAATCCCAGTGGTAAGGAGGTAGAGACAAGAGGGCCAGAGGTTCAAGGCTGTCCTCAGCTACATGGTGACTTTGGGGCCAATCTGGGTTACATGAAACCCTTTCTGAAGATGTGGGTGTGGGGGGAAGCAAACACCCAAACCCCAAACACTAAAGAGCTCACTAATGTCTTATATTTGTATTTTTATCTCAGCCTTGATTTTTGCTACAAAGGTAGGAATAAAATTTCCAACATCATTCTTCTGATGCTTTTTTCTTAGCAAGAAAAATTTCCAAAAGGACCAAAAAGAAAAAAACAAAAAAACAAAAAACAGTGTCTTGAGACACAAAACCCAGGAGCTTGGATTGGCTAACACTAAGGCCATAAAACAATAAGAGTTGGGTATCATGTGTGTTTGCCTTCACTACCTGGTGGTCCACTGCCATCACAGCTGGAGACAACCTCTTGGCTGGTTCTCTTCCTGAGTCTCAGGAGGGAGCTTATTTCCACACAGAAAGGCTAGCCCTAAGCAGATGGGTGACTGCAGGACCTGCCTGTCCCTAAGCACAGGTTGTCTGTTGGTTATCACCATGATTTCAGAATCCTGAACTTTGTCTTTGCATCACTTTTCATTTGTAGTTAATAATGCAAATGACCAATGAAGCCACAATGTCAAGTTACCACACTGACAGGATTCTGAGGAGACGAACTGAGTGCTTAGTGTGCGTTCCTGTGTTCGGTTTTCCCAGACAAGGCAGCTGTCTCCCTGTCAAGCCTGGCTGCCCCTTGCCCAGCTCTGGAACTGGAATTCTGGGAGGAGAAAGCATCTTCCCTCTGCACAGAGGGGGTCTTGACCTCCCTCCCACATATCCCCATCTCATAGCTCTTAAATTGTACCTCTGACACCAGGTCTTAACCACCACCAAGGCAGTTGTCACTCATGACCATTATCATGCTTGACACATGGAAGGTGTTCCTCAGAGAATTGCTAGTCAGACCACGAAAAGACAGCCTAATGGAGCAATAATTGGATTCAATTCTTGCTTAGAATTCTAGTTCTAAAGTTTATAATGTGTACAATTGATTACTTCCTGTATCTCAGTTTTCCCTGCCACAAAATTAAGAATAACAATATAGCCACACATTGCTTATTGCTGGATGAGACTCTGAAAAATGCACCCATAGGTGATTTTGTTCATTGTAGGTGCTTCATAGAATACAGTTATTCAAATCCAGCTGGGGATATAGGGGCATAGTTCAGTGACAGAGCCCTGCTTAGCACACAGGAAGTCCTGGCTTCCATCTAGACGGAATAGCCTACTACACACCTTCCAAGATACACAGTTTGCTGCTGACTGAAATGTCATCATGTAGCACATTGTTTTTGTCACAAGACAATTGGAGCAGGTGCAGACAGCAGCAACTAGCTTTTTGGGTTTCACTCCATGATAATAAATCTTTATTTCTCTTATCTCCCAAACTCAGTGCCTCTGCCCCTAACCCTGACACTACAGACTTTCCTTCATGAATCTCATATTGACCACCACCCTGAAGTTCTATTCAGGATGACAAACATTCTTCGTGGCTCTCAGAAGCTGGGTTACAATCCCTCTCTTCTGTTTTCAATGCTGCCAGGTTCTGTGTTACAAAGAACAGAAACTTCCACATTTCTTTTTTTTTTAAGAAAGGGAAGTTAAAAAAAAAGCATTTGCAGTTTGGAGATTCTAGGATGGTGCAGAGCCAGGATTAGAGGCTCCATCAGGAACAAAGCCTCAAATCAGAACTGAGCTGGGCCAGGGAAGATACTGCCGCCATTGCTCCTGGGCACCGACCCAGCCGCCAGCAAATGTGCACTGTCAGCACTGGACACTGGGTGCTTGCCATGGAACTCGAGTCTCTGTTGCCCTGGAAACCAAACTGAGCACGGCTGCTCTCCTGACTATCTGCTCTGTATCTGGTCTTGCTCTGGTTCAGAGTTTAGGGGAGCCACTTCTAGTAGGTACAATCCAGGCCTCCTGTGTCCACAACTCAGCGGCAAAAACAGCCTGAGGAAACCCAAGTCTGCCCCCCAGAGAAACAGGCTCAGTTGATGGGCATCTAGAAGCAATAATTGGGCGCCATCTCTTAGAAATTGCATGGCTCTGACTTCTTGAGTTTCTTCTCACCCTGCCCCCTCAGCCTCATGACTAAGCCCTGTGAAAAACTGTTTCTCGCATGCATGCCAACACTTTCTAAGTGGCTCCTGCCTTATCCCTTGCCCTGTTGATCTCAAGCACGTCTATTCTCTTAACATTTCTTCATGCATGGATATGACTCCTCTGCCTCTAAAATGGCATGGCCAACATCTCTACATGTAGGAAGCCCCAGTTAATCCATCTTTCCAGTCAAGTTCTTTCTAAAAGTTAGTTCATTTTAGAATGACTCTGATCTTGTGCAGCGTGAGAGCAATTTCACATTTCCACTTCCAAGGAGCATTCTTTCTCTTTGGTGACTGTCTATGTCATGTATGAAACAGCTGGCTGCAATGAACACCAGGCTCTCCAGACAGCTCTTCCAGACATTTCAGTCTTTAAGCTTTCATATAAACATCACCACATGCATTAACCAATCAAAAGCTAACAAAAGAGTAATAAAGAAACTCTAAAGCTTTCCATCCAACATTTCCAGAGTTCACCTGACCACAAACTGCCCTATAGCTTTGCCATTGTCCTCATACCATTCAGCATCCCCTAACATATGCAGCAGAGAAACATCTTGAAATAATCTCTTCAGAAGATTCTGCATTGCCCCTCTCTCTAGCTGCCCTGTTTCCCACACAAAATCATCACAGCATGACTGAATCTCCAAGGATCTTGGGGAAGAGAAGCAATAAGGATGGAGAAAGGTATAACAGCAAAGGTCTTTCCTGTAGCCATTGGCCAGCAGCCTCGCTGTCAGCTGTAACCAACCTCTCATCACATGGAGGATCTCTAGCCCTACCTGAGATCCAGGAAACCACATTCTACAATGATCCCTATTTACAGCAGAGGTTTAATTGTAACCACATAGACAACACCTATATTTGCACATTCCAGTTCTCCGTGTGAACACTGAAGGAATTCAACTCATCCCAGAATTCCCTTCGGTGGCTTTGGTGTCTCCATATAGAGTTTTGTCAAGCTCAGCATTCTTCTGTCAGGTGGGTTAATACTCTTCGGAATGCTAGGACTTCAAGGAAACCTTGGCAATTTGTGGTTTGGCCACAAGGAAGCTGAGCTGACTTTTCTCATCTCCTCTAAAACATCCTGTGGGGGATCTTGTGGCCTCCTGAATCAGGCATTGTGTTGATGATGGTGATCAGCACAATCATTGGCTCCTTGCCCAACTGGGAGGGACCATTTTAACTAGCCACAGATCAGGTAGCAGTTAGAAATCGAGTTCTGCATGGTACAAAAGGATGCTTAATTAGCGTTTTGAAGAGACAAGTCTCTCAACCACTGGCATGTATGTTCATCAAATGTGGATTTTTAAAAAAATGCAAATTGCAACAGGAACCAATTTTGACATCAAACTCTAAGCCAGCTTGCCACTCTGCTGTTGCCTACCTTGGGTTACAACAGGTCTTCAGAGTTCCCACAATGGCCTGTTTTGCAGGACTGGATTTCAAAGAACTTGGAGCCAGACAGACTTCAATTGAAATCTTGGCTTTGCCCCTTAGCCCTTCAGGGCAGCCGCCATTTTACTTTGCTGCTTTACAGTGGTGTCCTTCCTGGATGGTGAGGCCATGTAGGCAGCCACATTGAGCTATTGGGAGGAAGACTCTTAGGTGAAGTATGAGGAGCAGCAAGGCAGCGCCTCACTGAATACCGCCAATCACTCAAGACTGTAACGTCTCATTCCAAAGTCAACTTACAATGGTGACAGCCCAGGGCTTACCTTTCTGCAGGCTGTTGACCTAAGATCTCCACACTTCTAGCCTTTGGGTTACAGAAATAACAGCCTACATCCTCTCTCACACCAGTTACAGTGACCATCTATCCTCTACTCCATAGTTACTATAGACCGCAGGAGGTAGAGGGAGGCTGGCTGGGGGTGAAATAAGCTTCATAGCAGCCTTGCAAGGCTTTGCCTCACTTGTACCAGGTAAGGTAGAGGACGGTAGGCAAGAGAGATTAAAAAGAGATGGAGAGGAAGAGTTGATGACTCCCTTCTCCACAGACCAAGTCATCGGCTTCTGAGAAGAAAGGAAGTAGGGAGGGAAAGAGGAAGGGAAGAAGGAAAAGGCATACTTCTTCATAAGCCATGGGACAAGGGAGATCAGTTTAATTTCTTCTATTTAACCTAAAATTGCTAGAAGCTGATTCCACTGATTCTCATAAGGATAGAGGCTTGGAATGTGGGAAGAATCAAAAAGGACAATTATATGAAATGTATTTATCTTTTTAAAAAGGGAAGACACTGACAGTGCCATACAGCCAGGGTAACCAGATGCTGAGGGGACTACCTGAGTACCACCATACACTGTATGATGAGCACATACCGACTTTGGTGGATTCACTCTCAGTACTGAGAGAATGCTATTGTTGACCATCCAAGCTATGAGTGTTTCCCAGGTAAGATACCAGGGACTGATGACCCTTGTACTCACTATATGAACAAGATGAAGATGAGGATCAGTGTTAAAAGGTGGCATGTCTTAATGCTTAAATCTACCAACCCATAAAAATGTACAATAAAACCTTGTGTAAAATATGTTCTAAAAATAACTGTATTTCCTATAGTTAAAAAAATTAAATCAGCAACTGTCCTCAGTTCCCTCATGTACTTGAGGGTTTGTTATAGAGTTCGCTTTATAATAGTTACCATTCCAGCAGATCAGCTGTGCCTGCTTCCAAGACCCTTTTGAGCAGGACTGAGGACTACAGACATCCCTTCAAGAACAAAAAAAAAAAAAAGAAGGAGGAGAAGGAGGAGGGAGGGAGGGAGGGTCCCTGGACTCTCAGCCCAGATTCTAGGGCCTCTGTCCTGTACCTGTTGCCTTTGTGTATAATCTTGTCTTAATTGCACATGGCCTCTCTCAAGAATACTAGAATTATAGTTAGAAGACTAACTGGAGCGTATTCCATCTATGCAGCTGCCAAGAAACCCTCATCCATGCTGAGGGAAGACTTTCCAGTGTGGCAACTTCCGGGTCACCCAGGTTCCTATAAGCAACCCCTCACCCATGCTCTATAACTAAATCCAAGAAATGTATTGATCTTATAGGGTGTACTTTGATGGAGTCATTGTAGTGGGATTATGCTGGTAATGTTGTAAATGTTTGTCCAGACTATGGGTTTAATAAAAAGCTGATTAGCCAAAGGCAGACAGGAAGTGTGAGTGGGGCTACCAGGCTAAGAAAACTCTGAGAACATCTCAGAGCAACACAGACACCACAGAGATGTGATGAAGACACAATGATGAGATGGGGCAGCAGACACATTGGAAAGAAGCTGAATTGCTCCTCTGAGAAAAGGTATCAAGTCACATGGCTGAACAAGATGGGTTGAGTTCAGATGAAAGAGTTAGCAAGTTATATGCCTGAGTCTTAGACTGATCAGTGTAAAATTATTATAAGCCAGTGTGTGATTATTTGGGCCTAAGTGACAATGGAGCTGTGAGTGGGTCCAAATCTCAAAGCTAGACCAGAAAGTTTGAGCCAAAAACATAATACAACAAGTTATACTTTGGTTTATTGTTGTGACCTTTTAAGAAGAGAGATTACATGTTTTCTAGTGACCCTGGCAAAATAATTCTCAAAACAAAGTGTAATTTCTATGTCCAGGACTGAGGACTAGTTGTCAAAGGATCTACACTAGTCCCAGATGTCAACATTTCCCTGCTGGGGAGGTACTCAGAGTAACATCTCTTAAAACTGCTTATGGTGGCCCATAGGCCAGGCAGACATCCCAGAAACTTTAGAAAGGGAGTTACAGGCCACACACATCAACCAATGAAACCAGAATCTGCATTCTAATCAGATGGCCTACCAGAGATCAATATGGTCATAATCTGCTAAGAAGAGCTATTTTAGGACTCTGGAAACCTAAGGAGCTATTACTGTACCAGGCTTGGGGTAGTCAGGGCAAGCAGGTTCATTCTATCATATTCATAAGAATAAGGAAAAGGAAACAGCACTGATCTGTAACATTGCTCACAAGATAAAGAAAACTGTGCCTTTTTTCAGTACTGTATAGTAATTTTTTGTTAAAGAAAAAAAATGTTCTACCTTAGAGGGAAGCACCTTAAGATTTAGGGTGTTCCCCTGGACTGACTCCTTGGATCCCACTCCCCCTAGAGGAACATCTGACTCACTCTTGAGGGAGGGGGGAGAAAACTGGATTTGCCAGGAGTGGAGACTGAACTAAGCAATATTGGGGCAGTGGGACCATGGGACTGTCTGCAGCCAGCCCAGGGAGGGGATGGGGATTTGTGGAGAAGAAAGAATGACCTGATGTGGTGGGAGGGGGAAGGGACCTTGAATAAGGATATACAAGGTTAGAAAGTGTGACTTTTTTGTTCATAATAATAATAATAATAAAGAAAAAATATGTATCACCACACAGGTAAATCAAAAGTTTAAGGTCAGCTTAGGCTATAAAACAAACTTGGAGGTCATCCTGAACCATATAAAACCTTTCTCAAATATCTAACAAATTTAATGAATTAATTAGAAAATCTTCCACATAAAAAAATTGCAACTATTATAACTAGAATCTCCCTGCTCAAGAAGATAAGGGATAAATATCTATCCCATAAGTGTGACTTCAGATGGATTTGCTCCCAAATAATATGGTAAAGAACAAAGAAGACCCATACTTCAGGGGGCAGATCCAGCAAATGCTACCTTTTAGTTTGTTTTAAGAAGTTTACTGTGTAATGTAGTATTCTGAATGGAATACAAAACAGAAAATACAAAAGTACAAAATAGGAATAAAGCGTGGTTAATGGTGATGGAAAAAAAAATATTTAGGGTGTTCTATAGGTAAGAGAAATATTCCTTCCATCCTGCAGGGAAACTCCTTACACTCTAAAGGAGGGTCCTTAAAACTCAAGACATGAACAACTCAGAAACCTTAGGAAGTCCCTAAAGCCAACCAGATGCACTAAACCTTCACCCCACCTTATCTTATATAAGCAATAAGGATTGTTGTGAGGTACTCTCAGACCAGCTGAGTTACCCAAAAGGGGCTGAGAGACCAGCCAAGTTGCCTTGAAATGGCCCAGGCTAGCTGAGTTGCCTAGAAGAGAAATTTTCTGACCTGACAGGCTGCCTGACAGTCATTCACCTGTCACTCATACTGGGGTGGGTTTCTGTTGATGCATCTGTCTTTAAATCATTCTTGCTCCTAAAAGTAAGCCCTCACTCACACTTTTATAACTAATCCCAATAAACTCATTGATTCACCAAATAGACTTTGGTAGCATCCTTTCTATGGTCTGTCAATAGTTCCCCATCTGGAGTGAGAAGATGTTTGTTCACATCTCCCCAGGAATAGCGTCATACACTGTGACATACTCCTTAAACATTCCTACTCAGATAAGTTGATAGTCACAACCCAGAGGTGAACTTTAGGCAGGAACAAAGCATTCTCCTGAAAAGTACCCATAAAGACATGTGACCTCTGCAGAAAGCCTACTATTGCATTTCAGAGCTCACAAGGCCTGTGGGGTGGTAAGTGCATTTGGTTCTGTTCTCTTTCTTTATGACCATTCTCATTAACCTTTGCCCAGAAGCAGCACCATAACAGGGGAATGCTGGAAAGTGCAATGATAGCAGATTATGCAATGTCTGTAAAACTGAGACGTAGACAAAGACCAGGGGAGGAGAGGGAGTAAAATTTCACAACATGACCAGCAATCACAACCAACGTGATGTGTGGAATCGCAGGCTTGTAGCAGAGATGGGAAAACATGAAAAGGGGTTACCAATGAAATGCTGGTCTTGGTCTTTCATGACATACATTCAGCTGAGCTCCTAAGGCCTTTTGAACTTCTCAACTGTTCAGACAGTCTATGATTAGGGTGTTTAATGGACCAGTTTAATATGAATAGAAAAGCTTCCACTCTAGAACATTTTTATCAGATTTTTTTTTTATTTTAATGCATTCAACACTATGTGTGATGAATAAGAATATGCATGGTTATTTACAATGTGAGAGTGAACCAACTCCATCCACGTAGGCAACAATTATCCTTGAACTGTACTTGTTGGCAACCCCCCCCCTTGTTTTCTGCCTCTCCGGGGACAGCCAGAAAAATCACACTGTTCAACTGAATGCACATCTTCCTACCTCCAAACCATACTATGGGAACAGAAGTTAAATATCACAGAAATCTGTGTTTAAAAACAAAACAAACAAACTAAAACCCTTTTAGAAGGCCTGTAGTACATTCTTTCCACAGAGTTCATTTCCATGATGAAAGACTTTAAGTTGTAAGGCAACCAGTCAGTGACACCATTTGTCATTTGTCTGTATTTTATTTTCCATATGCACACACATATCTTCCAGTGCAAAGTCCTCTCTCAAAATTCCCAAAAGAAAAAAATCTGTTTTTTCTCCAACAGCACCCTTACACTCCATACGCCCTGCTCTGCCCCAGGAAGAAATTATAGGCTATCGGGGCAGCAGATCTGAAAGTCTTCTAACACCGATAAGGAAACTGAACAATGTCCAGCAACATGTGACATTTGTACAGCGCTGCCCCTCATTGGCAACGCTTCTTACCGTGCATCATCTCAAGTTTCTGAAGAGGTATGAATTGTGTTTAATTAAAGCCTGAGTGACGGATGTGGACAGAGAGTTATTTCAGCCCCTCTTGGAGTTTTTAGAGCTCTATTGGGAAAGGTTAGGGGGTGGTAGGAGGCAATTACCTCCTTCCCTAGCAGCTGCCAGAGACTACTGCCGTCAGAGTAATTATCACCAAATAATTGTCCCTTTTCTTCCCTGCTGACAGGGCAGAATGGGATCAGGGGCTGAGCTGAAATAGATTTTGTGCTTGCTGAATACTAACTGTGTAGCCCAGGTCAACGAGCATCCAAGACATTCGGCACTGGGCCTGTTGACCTCCCACAGAAATTAGAATTCACATGACAGGAAAAGCAAAGCCATCAAATGTCACCTGCCTGGGCTTACACAGATCTCTTAAACTGAGCACCTGTTCAGTCTAGCGTGAACTGTCCTCTTCTGAGGATGATAATTGGAGACGGGAACAAGAGAAACATTTTTTCCTGAGTTCAGAGTCAAAGACAGCTATCTGACTTACCACTGTAGCGGTGGCTATGAGAAGGCAGTGCACCTACTCCCTCCCTCCTCCTTGGCCTTCTGACACTCATGAATGGGTTCTTATCTCTGTTTGGCTTGTCTCTGCAGTAGTCACAAAGTTATCACCATCCACAGGACTTCACGGAGTTGCCATGAGACCGGCAAGGCTCTAACCAAGTAAACAGCCTTTCCAAATCAATGGTGTCATTCTTGAGGATACTACTGTCCACCTAGGAATGGCCAGAACTATTGGAAAATAATCCTTGCATCTTAAAAAGATATGTGAGTATAATTCTGCACAGGAAGGAAGTGGGAAGAATTGCCAGGGGATTTTTAAAGTAGAAATAAGGAGAGGAGCTTCTCTTCATTTTTCCCTTGAGAAGGATTTTACTCGTATGTACACACATACACACGCACGAATGTGCCAGTCCACATGTATTTGTACACATGTAGAGGTAAAAGGCAACCTTGAGTGCTTTTTCCACTCACTTTTTCTTTTTAGACTGTATCACTGGCTTGGAGCTCACCAAGCTAGGAGAGGCTGGCCAGCCAGTGAGCCCTAAGAGTTAGCCCAACCCACCTTCACTGCACTGGGATTACAATTGCTCCCCACCATTGGCCTTGGGGGTCAAACTCAAGTACTCATGGAGGCAGGACTTTATCAGATATTCCCAGCCAAGGGATCATTTTTATTTCCTTCACCAATCCTAAATTGTTGTCTAATATATGCCAGACATCATACTAGAAGCTTTGGGGATGAAGGGGCCTAGGATACCCAGTACAAGCTCTGCCCACTGGTGAGTTCACAGTAGATTCCTCAGTCTTCTAAAAGATCTGGAATGGTACTAAGACTAATTAGGAGATTCACGGGGGCTTAGGACTTCCTGCCTCTATAAATTAGGGCTAAGGATGTTCTCTGGCCACTCACTGATCTCATAGGACTGCTGTGACAATTAAATAAAATTGAACATGAACAATACCTTTCTAAACTTCAAATGATTATGCAAATATGAATATTACGATAATTATGGCTCCAAGGGAGAGCTACTAGATCCCTAACAGCAATGCCCCACTCAGAAACTCACATCTCCTAAATCCTCCAAAACTTCGCACAGAAGAAAAGCAGGCTGGCTTTCCTCAGAGTGTGTGCTAAGCATGTGTGTGGGCCTGGTACCCAGAGCATAATGTTGACAAATGGACTTATCGGGTGTCCCACCATCCCGTCAGAAAGAAGAAAACTAACGTGGCTGCTATCACTGCTGGTGAGAAAACTGGTGTTAGCTCAAACTTGGGTTTTTGTTTTGTTTTTTGAGGGATGGTTGGGAGAGGTTGAGCCATGGTCTCCATAAGTAATACAGACTTATGATTTATAATTTAAACTCATGATCTGCTGGTCTAGGCTTCTTGGATACTGGGATTGCAGACGTGCCCCACCACAGTGGGGTGCAACTATATATGTATATGTACGTATATATATATATACGTGTCATTAGTCAATTTGTCTTGTGCAATGTTAGGAAGTTAATCTAAATCTTCCAGTGATTTATCATAGACCCAAAACATAAGGGGTTCCCCATCTCTCCTCTCTGAGCATAAGATTTCTTTTTGATGTTTTTAAATATTTTGGGGTGTGTGTGTATGTGTGTGTGTGTGTGTGTGTGTGTGTGTGTGTGCATATGCCATGGCACATGTATAGAAGTCAAAGGATAACTTGCTGGAGTTAATTTTCTCTTTCTATCACAAGAATTCTGGGGATCAAACTCAGGCAATCAAGCTTGGTGGCATGCACCTCTACCAAGAGAACCATCTCAGCACCACTCATGCCATACAATTTCTTCTTAGGAAATTTCATGATCGTTATGTCTTACCCAGAGCCCATAAAAAATTTATAGTATTTTACTTCAAGACTAAAGAACTTTGAATTTGGGCATAAGCCTCAAGCCAGTTTCAAAAATGTAAAACTTGAGATTCTGCCTCATGCAGAGACAGTATAGTAGCCCCAAACATGTGGCAGCCTCTGATGAATTATTTTTTGAGGAAGGTAAGGATAATGGCATACCCCCTTCTTTTTATTTAACCTTTGGGAGGTAGCTCAGATTCTTTCCTCTAGGTTTTCCAAATCTGCAAAGTATATATGTCAACTTTTCTCAAGGCACACTCGCCTCATGAATTGAGCACCCACACCACCACCACCACCATCGCCTGCTCTAGCACCACCATGAGAGTGAGCAGTCATAGCTTTTCATTCAGACACCTCCCATAGTTGTAGGGAAAGTCAGGGATTTGGGCTGGAAATGTGGTACAAGAGTCTGGTTGACAGCATCAGCAAAAAGGTCCAGAAATGAGTTTCCCTGAATGCATTTGTGTGATGTGGACCTTTTACTTTGAGGACTCCGTTTCTGACTTACCAAGCAGGGGTCTGGGGAAAGAGTTCAGTGTGGAGCAGTGCTTGGTGCATAGACATAAAGACCAAAGTTCAAAACCCCACAAGCCACAGTGACTGTGACTCTAGCACAGTAGCCTTCTCCAGTGGCAGGACGGTCACTGGGGCATGCTGACTGTCAGCCTAGCCCCAAGGTCAGTGACAGGCCCTGCCTCAAAAGAATAAACCAGAGAGCAATGTATTAATAGGTTTTTGGTCTGGACTAGCCCCAAGGTCTGGATCAGAAATCCCAAAGTCCCAAAGAAACACACAGAAGCTTATATTCATTTCATGGCAATTGACCTATGGCTCAGACATATTGCTAGCTAGCTCTTTCATCTTAACTCAGTCTATTTCCATTAATCTGTTTTGCCATGTGGCTTGGTACCTTTTCTCAGAGTAGCATGGTAGTCTTTCCTCTGCGTCTGCTGACATCTCCACTGGTGTCTCTCTGGCATCTCTGCTCTGCTCTTCCTGTTCCCAGAGTTTTCCTAATCTAATAGCCCCGCCCACACTTTCTGTCTACCTTCTGCCAATCAGCATTTTATTAAACAAGTAGGAGGGACAATGTACCAGAACATAATCCCACTACAGAGCAAGCTGTAGGATAACCTCCTCAGCCAGAAGGTGCTTACACATGGGTTTGTGCACCCTCTCACGTGTACTTACACACACACACACACAAAAAAAAAATATCATAAAGACAGCATGAGAATTCTGTCTATCCTACAGTGGCCAACAGAGAATCCCAGTTACATGTGTGAGAAAACCACTAGCAAGGAAAGAACTAAGTTTGAGCACTACAATTTACAACAGCCCTGAGCAAACAAACCTCCATGACATAGAAAGCTGGAGATGTCTCAGGTCAAACACATGATCCCCACAAACTCAGTCCCCCATCTCAAACCCTCTTCTTTCAGCTACTCCCTGAAAAATGAGGTTTGTCAATCAATTTTAAAAGGCAAAATTCTTCTAAAACCAAAGAAATCCATTTAGTCTTAAACCAAGGTGATTATTTGGGGTTGGGGACCACAGGAAAAGAAATGATTAAGGAAAAAAAAGAGAAAGTGTATACATGGACCGGAGTCAGACCCCAAACAGTATCGCTGGCAAAGGCTTTCAACTTGCACAGCCTCAGTCATGGTGACTGGGGGTGACAGACGCCTAGAGTGTGAAGGCCTGTGTTAGTGAGAGGGACAGAGGCCAGCAGGAAAATGGAAGACATCTGCTGTGTTCACAGCTATTCTTGGACTTGTCGATTTCTACAGAGGTCAACATGGCGCCCTGAACACACACTCCGCCCTCCTGAACATGACACATGGACAGACTCCTCCCAGCAGGCAATTCAGTCTCATGGCCAGAACAGCTTCCCTAGAACCCCAGCACCAATAGCATAGTCCTTTGCACTCTCCTGGTTCACAGAGACGAAAACAGACAAGTGCTTCAAGGATTTGCTCAGACCTGAGGTCTCCCAGCACCTCCCATTCACTCCTGCATGCAAGTCAGTAAATGACGTCTGGCTTAGCTTTTCTTTGTACTGGGTAGAACCAGGCTTTTTTTCCAAATGGAACTTGCCTGCAAGTAACCAAATTGTCAAAACCATGGTGAATTTTCAAAGCCATTAGTTGTGCTGAAGTCACCAAATGCAGAATGCCATGAAGGCGATCCCAGGAGTGGATCTGGAACCAGACAAGTCCAAGAATAGCTGTGAACACAGCAGATGGCTTCCATCCTCCTGCTGGCCCCTGTCCCTCTCATTAACACAGGTCTTCTCACTCTAGGCGTCTGTAACCTCAATCACCATGGCTGAGGCTGAGAGTGTGCTAGAACTTTGTATTGTTAAGTATGTGGAAAGGGGGGGAATGGGTTTACTGGTGTTCTAGTCTGTGTCCCAGTTGAACAAGCAGCACCTCTGTTGACCCTCTGCACAGGTGTGCACACACATGATTTCACTAAGAGTTTAATATAAAGCTGCTAAAGGCAGATAAGTCCCAAATCCCTTGGGCTTTAGGCCCAAGCCTGACACTGCATTCCTTATGGGCACGTTGCTGGCGGAAGCTCAACTCATCTCTGGCCCTGACCATCCTCTAGAATGTGCCCCAAGGCAGCCAGGCTCTCTCTTAGTGCAGGTTCCAGACCCTCCTGGGCCTGGTGGTTGGCACCTCTTCCTCTTTCCTGAAGATCGTCATGGCTGTGGCCCGGATATGCTTTGTTCCACTTCACAGTCCTCTGATTTATCTGGATTATCTGAGACACTGGTGGGTCTGGTCCTCATCAAGTCCCCTCACTTGTTGGTGGAGGTTTGCCCTTTGACTTAGTTACCTCAGGCTTTTCCTCAAGGAACCATCCTTATTGCCCAGCTGGTGGCTGAGCTTCACTCTAACTCACAGGGAAGGCCATAGAACACTGCTTCCTTCTCCGCAACTCTCCAGCCTCCTTCCTTTAAGGAATACAGGTGATGTTAACTCCTGTTCTCATGATAGTCCCAGCTCACACCAATGGTCAGGAATGTCCTCAGGCAGAGAAGCAGGGGTCACTTAGTCTCTATTCAAAGCCTGGGGGTGGCCAAGGGAACACAGGGCGGGGGTCAACAGAAGCCCTTGCTCCAAGGACAGCTACTGCAACTCCTTATATGTCTTCTCTGTGCAGCCTTTCACCATTTAGTTTGACATGTATCGAGTGTCTGCCATATAGAGTAGAGCAGACCAGACTCAAACACAAAGATGTGGAAGAAATAGTCCATTATCATGCAAAACTTGTATGTGTGTGTCACACATATGTGTATACATATGGAGACTAGAAGTCACACTAGATGTTCTCTTCAATTCCCCTCAACCTTATCTTTTCACAGGATCTCCCCTAAACCCAGACCTCACAGATCGGGCTAGACTGACTGGCCACCAATCCCCAGGGATCCACTCATACTCATCGCTGTATCCACTTTCCCCCGTGTTGAAATGATTGATATGCTGTCATACACAGGCTTTCCATGACTGTAGATCTAACTCAGGGCCCAAACCTGCACAGTCTGCACTATATTGACTGAGCCATCTTCTCAGATGTTAGAAGCAGAAATACAGGTTCATATAAAGGGAATGTGAGAAGTACTATAGCTTCCTCTGAGAGCTAGGAGGTGAAATTGACTTTGACCAGAGGCAGCAGACTATCAGAGTACTTTTCTAGAGCCAAAACATTCTCCACATCCACTAAATCAACAAAGATCCACTTCCCACCAAAAGCAAGAAAGGAAATATTCTATCCCAGGGCTGCAGAGCTAGAAAAGAGCAAGAAAATGACAATCATCTTATCTCCATTCATAAAAGAAAACGAGGCACATTTTTCACTATCTCTCGGCCTAGAAATCCTTATAACTGAGTCACCACAGCAAGATATTTCTCCTGCGGCTTATTTGATCATGATTTTGTAGCCTGTTCCCATGTGCGGAAACGAGCTATAAACTGATGTGTGAGGCCCCTTGCTTGATGAGCCTGGCATTTTCCCAGTGTCCCACAAGCCAGTCACTCTTTGAGGCCTCGTCCTGGAAAGACAACAGTGGAATGAGGCAGAATTCGAGTTCAGCAATTTTCTAAATCCAGGTGTAGAAAGTGGATAACTCCAACATGAAAGACAAGGGCTGGGGTGGAGGGTGAGACAGAAAGCAGACAGGTGACTCAGCCCACATTCATGGAAAGCCGGAGCAACACAGCTTTCATTTTGTGGTATTTGGAGGCTTAATTCCCAGCTTCTAATTAAATATATAAACTATAATCACAAAGATATTTCACAATTAGCTCTTAGATCTGGAAAACGTTCTGTGAACCAGCTAGAGATGGGGGGAGAAAGGAAAAGCATAGAAAGGGGACGGGAGGGGGGAAGGTGAGCATCGTGAGCTGTAGGCTGCCACTTCACTCAGGACTGGCATTCCACACCTCCACCCCATCCTGGAGAATGGTGGATGAGAAGAGTAAAAAGGAGGTGACAGAGATTTCTTCATTCCACCCAGATCTTGCTTTCTCAAGTCAGCTGACACGATCCAAACTACACTCAGAAGCAGCAGCTGCATCTCCAGGTCGCTTGGGTTCATCCATCTGCATGCTCTCGCCTGCCATCTTCCCAAGAGAGGCCAATGGGTGTTGGTGGGAGGCAGGGCCTGGGTGGTGCGGTGACAGGACAGAGCTCCTCACTTGTCATGGTTCTCTAAGCAGAGAACACTGGTGGGAATATTTCTGGGTTCCTCTCCTTAGCTTTTGCCAAGAGACTCTAGAGTACTAATATACCTAAACTATGTAAGCCCTCTACTCAAAAGAGATGTTTCTACACAAAAAGTCACTGTAGAGGTATGGATGGGGTGGGGGCATGTCAAGGTTCAGAGGAAAACTGTATACTTTCTGGAAGAGAAAACTATATCAAAGTCCAGATCAAGGTAAAATGTGAGGTCCCTGTACTTCAGCCCAGGCTGTTCTGTAACCATCTACTTGATATATATTGACAACCCCACAGAACAATACTTTACTGTCCTAGGTCACTGGGGCTCACCCTTCCTTGACAAAGAGATAGACTCTTGTCACTGACATTTGACAATCAAGTCTGGTCTATCTCTTTTTCTATAACCTCCAAACATTTTGGTATAAATAGGAATTCACCAAGAATATGTGTGATTTACAGAAGGACCAAGAGTGTGTCATCTGTTTCCAGGTTATTATCTCAGATCACAACGACCCGGAAAGGGTAAATATTGACCTCTTCCACCTTGCAGAATGGTTCATAGTCAAGTCTGAGGAGTTTGTCACAAATCCCACAAAGCCTGAGTGCTCTGACCACAAAACCTAAGCTCCTCCCACTCCAGCACACTAGCTCTATCTGGTCTTGGAACACACTCTGATAAAAGCTGGGACTTAGTGTATGAGAGGTAGAGGTGAGGGTGGTCTGTCAGCCCTAAATCTGGTCCCAACATACTGCATGGGATTTGGAGGATGTTATTTGGCCCTCTAGAATTCAGTTTACTCGTTTTTTAGAACAGGAAAGAAATACACTTTACCTCATAAGGCTGTGAAGAGGATCACAGGAGATTCTATTTGTGAAACACACAGTTCAGTGTGGTAATCATATATCCCAGGTTAATTTTATTAAATGTACAATATATTAGCACAGGTCAGCCCCTGCTGTAGTCACACTTAGTACTTCATTGATTATTATTGTTGCGAATGTCTAATCTCAGAGTTATCCTGGAAGAATCTTTTTTTTTTTTTTTTTTTTTTTTGAGTGTGTGAGTGTGTCCAGGTGTAATTGTATCTCTCTCTCTCTCTGTCTCTCTCTGTCTCTGTCTCTCTCTCTCTCACACACACACATACACACACACATACACACACATGCACCCCTCAATTATATTTTTTGTGGGCATTTTGCTTTGTTTGGGCATTTTTGACCTATTGCTCTTTTGTCTGTTTATTTTGACTTTTGTGGTTTTTGTGTGTTGCGGGGGTTGAGTGTTGTTTGTTTCTTGGGCTTTCTTTTTTGTTTTGCTTTGCTTTGCTTTTGTTTCTTGGGATTTTGGGTTTGTTTTTGTGTTTTTAAAAGAGAGGAAACAAAATTGGGCAGGTGAGAAGGTGAATCTGGAAAGAGTTGGGAGAGGAAAATGTGAGCAAAAGATATTGTCTGAAAAATGTATTAATTACACACACACACACATACACACACACACACACACACACACACACACACACACACACAATGGCATGCATGCACCAAGGTCATCCTGCAGCAGGTGCTGGGATTGAACTCAGTGTTTCAGGTTTGGCAGCAGGCTCTTTCATCCTCTGTGACAGCTTATGTATATAAGGAATTTCATCCTTACCTGACACCCCCTCCTTACATTCCAAATTTCCTAGCAGTCTGAAATAAATGAGTCAATGCAGGCAAGTCCTCCTCATTGATCTTTGTGATGAGGAACCAACTGATGAACACATCACTCTCTAAAACTAGAAGTGAAACACAGTGGGGTTGTCATGGAAGCATCTGTAAATAATTTATGCCAGCTCCTCACTGCTGAGGGCTGGGAGCATCCAGTGCAGGAAACTCAGGACTCTGCGTTCACACCAGACAGATGTCAAGTGAGGGCTACAGTTATGTTTTAAGTTTAAATTACTATGCTTAAGAGATTTATAAAACAGAAATGTCTCTAATTCATAAGCCCCACTTGCCCACGGACAGATAACTTCCTGGAATGCTGGAGGCTGTTGTTCATTAAGATAACAAGCCACATGTTTTCACTTCTGTAAGGTTGGTTGCCCCATCTCCCCAAGATATGCTTGATCACACCTCAGCAGGAGGTACCTAGGCAGGAAGTATGTCAGGACACATGCTTATCCCTGGATGGACAAAGGCAGGAAGTATGTAGCCTTGTGAGGTTTACCTTTAAAAGCACATAGCTAATGTGGTTCATAGCAACTCTGAAAATCCCAGGTACGGACCTGGTCAGTATTCATCATCCTGACCAGTATTTAGTAAAGCAGGTTTCAAATTTGGCTCAAAAATTGTAGTAAGGGTCTTGTTCTCTCCCAGTGCGATTAATAGTCACAGCTAAATCATGATGCAGTACGGCTGGAAACCTAGTCCCTTGTCTCTGCTAAGGTGACATGGGCTGTAGTGTGATACAGATTTCATAATTGTGTGCAAATTCAGCTACCAGTGGCACTTGTCTGAGATCATCCATTGCCTGAGCTGTCTAATATTCCAGTGTCTTAATCATTTCTTCCCATAGTGCTCTGTTACTAAATCACTTCCACTGAAACCCTCATTTGAGGTCGGCTTGCAGAAACCACACTTGAGACAAATCATTAGTCTCCCTCCGTTCTCCCAAACTGTTCACCTCATTACTTTGTACAGTAAACAACCTGATCTCTAAAAAGAGACAGAATTGTCCCTCAGGAGGACAAGAATGCATGTTGCAAACATAAATAGGTAGGTGAAATGTAACCCAGCCTCCCCAGAAAGCAGCTCTGAAGGACATCCCTGCAGAGCGGGGAGGGGAAGGGTTGAGGGGGGGCTGATTCTTCTCTCAGATCCTAGATTAGCCAGAAACCATACCCAAACCCATTTCATAAAGAGATCCTTTATTAAGCCAGGAAGTAAAGTTAAAGTGTCCATTTTCTGACTCAGGCAGAAAAACAGTAGCAAATGACCTTGTTGGTGCAATTTCTAAAACGATAAAAAGTGGAGGTCTGTGTCAGAATGGGCTAGGATGTGGTGGTATATTTTGATTGGGCATGTTAGGTGAAAGGGGGCTTCTGACTGCTGGACTTTAATACTTTGATAGCTGAACCTTGGTAGCGAGCTTTAGAAATGCAGAGGAAACTGGGGAGAAGGGTGAGGCCTGCCAGAGCCACATGCTCAAGTGTCCCCTTTAGCCTCAGCCTCGGTTAGGGGTTGGGTCCTCAGCCATCTTACAAAGCCTGCATGCAAGGACAGTGCCTGAAAATCAATCAACAAATAAGACATAGCCCGTGTTGCTTATGCTCAGCTCACTTCCCTAACACAGAGGGGGAGATGGCAGGTACTCAGGACCTAGCAGCTGGGGGTGCTGACATTAGGATGCAAATGCTACTTCCTAACTCTAGTTGGAGATCACTCACAGGCCAGTCTACTCTCCACACTTTGCATCAAAAAGGGCAGCTTTGTGGAGGGGACAGCGCTAGTGCCATCTCACATCTCTATTTAGTCCCGAGCGAGCCACCCTCCTTTAGAATGGCCTCCAGATTTCTCTCCTGCCCGCTTCCCCCATCCCCATCTCTGGGGTCTGGAGGACTCACCCAGGAGTTGATTTGCTCAAATATACCTGGCTATTTTTTGTTTGTTTGTTTATTTTTTAATTTGGCTTGATCGGCAGAAATCTATTATCCTGGTGCAGAAAGCCTATCATGTCGCAATATTAAATGAAGCGCTTCCTACTTTTTAGTCTATGAAACTCCCCTGATGCATTCAGAAATTCAAAAGGTTTGAGCTACGAAGACTATTTATATTTGGATATCAAACAAACAATAAATAAACTCAAAATTTTTCTTCTCTTCTTATGTCTTCTAGCATTGACAAAGCCAAGAATTGATATCTTCACCATACTTTTCATCCTATGATTCCACCAATTTAAGGAATTTTTTAATTGTTTTTTTATTTAAGGAATTTTTTAACACATATTTTATTGATTCTTTGGAAATTATACATCATGCACCCCAATCTCACTCATTTCCCATTCCCTCTATATCCACCCCTCACCTCCATAGTGTCCCCCCAACAAAGAAAACTTTAAAAATATTAATTAAAAACAAAACAAACCTCTGTTTTTCTCACCTCTTCATTCTTCTTACTGGCATTGGGAGCTATGGTATGTCACACAGTATACACTTTGTCTACTCAGCTGAACTTTATTGCAATGAGTTGTTGGTCTAGTTCAAGGCTCTGGCTTTTGATACATCATCAATTCTGGACACTCATAAAAACTCCTCTCCGATATCCTGCTATTGCCCAGAGTCATAGAGATTCTGTGGCTATGGATGGGCAGGACCTGTCCCTTCACACATCTAGCAGGTTGTCGATGGGGTAGATGTTGGGGTTGGACAACATCTACATCACATCAAAGCCCTAGATGTGAGTCTGAGCAGTAGCTAATATGTTCAGTCCGGGCCATTGAGAATGCCACCCTCAGATGAGGGACTCCCCTGCAAAATCAGCTCTCCCACACCAATAGGAACATCTCTCCTGAGTGTTGGGCCAGTTCTCCCGTGAGGTACAAGCAGGACCAACTCTTCTGCTGTAATGACCAGTGAGGGGTAGGGTCAGCTCTCCCAAGGCCAGCAAAGATAGTGCTGGCTCAGCATGGACCTCAAATAACAACATACATGGTTCCTATGTCCCCTGTGGTAACATAAGCCACAGAGATCAACACAGACCCAACTGCAGCAGGACCATGGACCCAGATGTGGCCAGTAGCAGCAGCTTAGGCCTGAACATCACCATGGCAGTCCAGGCCACCCAGATCAATATGGCCCTGGCAGCAGTATGGCCTTTGGACACCAACATGGTCTCACTTGGCTAACTAGACTCTGGGCATCTGCCTGTCCCTCAGTGGTAACAGGAGCCATGGACATCAACTCAGACCCTGCAACAGGGCCATGTACATAGACATAACCTTTTGCAGCATCTCAGGCCCTGAAGTCACCATGGCCCTGGATGGCAGCAAGAGCTACCCAGATTGCCATGGCCCCAGCAGTGGCACAGTTCTTGAACGCAAACATGGCCACATGTGGCAGCCCAGACCTCTGGCATCCATGTGGTCTTTAGTGGCAACATGGGCCATAGATATCAACACAGACCCAGACTGTGGCAGGACCACAGACCCAGATATGGTCCCCTGCTGTAGTCAGGTGTGGATGTCACCATGGCTCAAGGTATCAGGAGAGGGTACTCAGACCAGTATGGCACAGTCATAGCATGGCTCTCGAACACTAACATTGCCTCAGGTGACAGGCCAGATCCTACATATTCCTATGGGCTCTGGTGGTAACAGGAGCAATGAACATCAACATAGACCCTGGCTGAAATAGGGTCTCAGACCCAGACATGGCCCTCAGCTGCAGCTCAGATGGCAGCATGGCACCAGGTGGCAGAGTAGGCCACTCAGATCAGCATGGCCCCTGAGGCAGCACAACTACCAAACACCAACATATGCAGCCCATATGTGGTCCCAGCCTTTGTGTGGTCTTAGGTGCCAATATGTGCCATAGATGTCAACACTGACCCCAGCTGGGGTAGGACCATGAATCCAGACATGGCACTTGGCAGCATCCTGGGTCTAGATGTCACCACGGCCCCAGGTGGCAAGTAGGCCTCCCACATCAGCCTTTTTCTTTGTCTCTTTTGCTTCTTCAATTCCGTCTCTTTCCGCAGCACATGGACCAGTACAGTGCTCGTTCCCACCTATTTCTCCACTATATATTCACTCATCATAACGGTGCCCAGTGAGTTTGTGGATATCTCTGGCCAGGCCAGGCCATCAACTAAAGAATTTTTTAAAGTCCACTTATATACAAAGAAATCATTTCCTTTTCTTTCCTGCCTTCTCTGGGCAGTTCATCAGTTTAATACCCATAACTCTTCACACTGCTCTAATGCTTGATTATTCTTCTAACACCAGCACTCAAGTAACTAAGCTGTATAAGCAAAATAAAATAATTGGCCAGGACATGTCGCATTGTTACACAGTGAGAAATGCAAAAGGAGCCTGCTATTCAGTAGAAGAGTTCCAAGGTAGAAGCAGCAGAGAATTCATCCAACAGCTGGAGCCTGCTAAGCATGGGGCTCCAACTGATGACTGAAGCTGCCCACATCAATGGGAGCACTGCCTCACATTTCTATTCAGTATATGTGTGTGTGTGTGTGTGTGTGTGTGTGTGTGTGTGTGTGTATGAGTTGGTGACCTGTAGTAATTAGTGTCTGGCCTGAACTAATCCCATGATCCAGACCAGCAGTCTCAGATAAACCACCCACAGCTTCTTGGTCCCAAATAATCACAGAGGCTTATATTAAGTACATGCTGGTTGGCCTACGGCTCAGGCATATTGCTTGGTAACTCTTACAACTTCACCCATTTCTATGGATGTGTCTCACCACATGGCCCATGGCTTACCTGAATTCCTTTACATCTTCCTCCTTGGCAGCAGCTTACAACATCTCTGTCTGACTCCGCCCTCCTTCTCCTTTATCTGTGCTCCGATTTCACACCTGCTTCTAAGAGGCCTGCCATAGGCTGAAACAGTCCCTTTATTAACCAATGAGATTCACAGCATACAGAAAGATGCCCCACATCAGTGGCCCTCCTCGGAGGCTATCCCTGCTTTTGGTCACAGAGCAGCCATACCCATTTTCACTTTGGTCTAACACACTTAGAGCTACCCATAACTCTTGCTTTAATCCATCCTGCCCTCTTCTTGGCATTCCATGGAAGAGCGCTGATGGGCCAGCCACAAGAAAGGGCAGCTTTGTGAAGAGAACAATGGGGACACTGCTTCATATTTCTATTCTGTGTATATATATATACATATATAATAAATATAGTAATGAATAAAACGAATACATGCATATGGATACATTCATTTTGTTTTTACTGGAATATTTTTTTCTTACTTCCTCACCCTTTAGTCTTTAAGATATAAAAAGAAAGAGAATCACATATTCTTGGTTCCTAATCTTGGCATTCACCAGCCTTGGGACCAAAGACTAGTAAGTTGATCTACCTTCCTCATCTGCTGAATGGAGTGATTAATACATACCCTGTCTACTTCACAAGACTGAATAAATCCCTAGCGAGGTGTGGTATTTGAATGCAGCCTCTCAGTATACAGGATGTCTACTCCCAACCACTTAGTCTCATCTCTCTAAACATAGCTCTATGTTAATGTTCAATACACTTGAGTGAATTAAAAGCGCTAATAATCTAGGCAAGTAAACCTTGTGAGAACAAAGACCATTTATTTCCACTTTAAATGTACAAGATTGCAAAGTTCCTTTGTAGGAGGGTAAGAGCGGTCCATTCGCAACACAATCAGCCACTTCCTCGTGTCTTCCGTTTGGTTTCAGAACAGTAATATGAGTTCACAGTCACTCTACTTTCCCATTTTCCACTCTCTCTAATTACAAGGTGTCATGATCCAGAAGATAGACCACGAGATCCCGATGTTGCTACAACTTGCAAGTGACGCAAATTATCATTAGCGAACTGTATCCGAAACTGAGTTAGAGAGCTTCACCCAAAATGCTCCTGGGGAAAACAGCCCACTGTAATGACAGGGAGAGAGTGGAGGTGGTCACAGCTCCTGGAACACACCAACCTGGAGATGTTTGAAGAAGGCAAATTATTGCTATGGCAGGTCTTGACGGAGACTAAACTAACTGCACTTATCTGTAATGAGTTTTCACAAAATAATGCTACCAACGCAGTTCACACACTCACACACGCTGAAAACTCTAGGCTAAGCTGGCTTCCAGACATAAGGCCATCAGCACATTCAGAGAAACAGTCTCTGCAATTATAACTAATTATCTGACCTAAACACTGAGAGAGAGCCGGTTGGTGCTGAAATGCAAATGAGAAGGGAGGAGACTGCTGCAAAGCGACCCTGTGGCATAGTAGTTTTGTTTTGACTTCTTTCCAGACATATTTCAGTTTGCATAAGCATTTGAAGGTCGGATCAGACAGGATTTACAGCACAATGGTATCAGGAATGTCTTTATGAAAACATTGATAGGATCTAAATTAGGTTTCAAGAAGGGGTGGGTCCATTGTGGGAGCTGGAGTTTGGATTAGTGTCTCTGTTCTGTGCTCTTGACAGGTAGCTCACACCACTTTATCAATCCCAGGTGCCCAGTCAGCCTTAGAGCCAGCAAGTGAGCCATTTGGGGCCTAGATTCCACCTATAGCATCAGAGGCAGCCTGGAGGCATCTGGCCAGGCGTCTGGTTTCAGTATTGCCTGTATGACTTTTGGTTGACCTTGGGCTCTGCTAGTAGAGGGTTAAAGTTGCCTTTTGGCTTTGGAACCTAGCTTTTTTTTTTTCTCCAAATGTTTTCAGAGAAATTAGAGTGAACCCCACCCCTTTGCAGCAGACAAGCTGTTTCCTGTAGAAGCAAAGAGTTAGAGACGGTCCCACTTTCTCCTGTGAAAAGGGTTCTTCAGGACAGAAAGTCTTTAGCCTCTAATTCCCTAGAGGGTCCCTTTATAGTCTTCTCTGTGAAAACGGGTAAGACAAAGCAATATGTAAATGGCCAAAATTTGTGTGCTTTGAAGGTGAGCATGAAGCTAAGCCAGGCACCTGACAGACTGAACCCAAAGAAACTCTCTGCAGAAACTCTGGTTTATTAGCAACTGCTTCTCCCTGAAGGTGATGGTTGAGGGGCAGGTGAGTCAGATGAACTTAAACTGCATGAGTGTCTCGTGCTCCCATTGGTTATTTTGGGGTACACCATGGGGTGAGCAGGAAAGCCTGTATAGAAAGGTTTAATTGTTTACATTCAATAAAAGGAAAAGTCTGACTTGAAGAGTTCAGATTTAATCTCTTGCTGATTAAAATAGTTCTATTGTGCTATGACCAATGGCTCTGGTAGAAAGGTGAATCCAGGACTTTGCCCAGCCATAGGCAGCCTTTTATACAAGGGAGCTATACATGCGGGCATGGACGGAGAGACATGCCTGGTGGCTGGCAGCCATCCTTGTTGCAAGATTTTATTTTCCTTCAGGAACCCACAGCTGAGCAGTGTTCTGCTGCCCAAGCTGTTTCATAACTTTCTGTGTAATTAAGCAGTTGGCATGACCTTCCGTAGCAAGATAATATCAGGAGGTAGCAAAGGCAGGACTTGTACACAAGAGCCCTTTGGGCTGCTCAAACATTCAAATAAAGGCAAAGCCATCTTTCTAATCCAAAGCTCAGTGGCACTGTACTCCCCACCAGTGACACTATTTCCTGTAACTCAGTAACTGCAAGGTACCATTCGAAGGTGAAGGGAATGTGCCCTGAGAATAATTTCTTAAAAGCTACTACCAGATGGACTCGGATCACTATAGATCGCCAGAAACAAGTAGGTTTCAAAAGAAATATGGATGACTTCAAAAGAAAGCACATTAGTGGAGCACAAATAGCACTGTCACTAAACATTGGGTGGGTTTTAGTAGATGTACAAGGATATGTACCTTCGCAGAAGGGCAAACAATCTGATGCTGACTGGGTCCTGAGTTGCATAGAAAGTAAGCAGTGGATGGGGGAGGGGACAGTCTACAAAGATGCCCATCATCTTTAACATTCTTCTCTGTACATAGGCAGCTTCTGCACTGAAGATGGGGCATTTGATTCTCTGAGCTGAGTTGAGCTGTGTGCCTTATGGACAAGAACTACAGCAGAGACGTGTCTGTATAACTTCTGAGGTTTTCTGGGTACCAGCTGTTCACTGTCCCCCAGCTGGTGGGATGCTTCTGCTTGGACCTAGTGTCTATGCTGTGTGAAACCTGAACCTCTTATAAAACCACGAGTCGCTTCCAGCAAGCAGCCAGAAGCAGCTGTGGGCCAAGAAGGAAGTCCTCACGGGAACTGTGCACCCTCATCAACATCTGTATGCAACTGCATAAATATTATAAGCGAGGACTACTCATCTGAACCCAGGAAAGAAAACACTGAAAATGATAGATTATTTAGATTATGAGCATATGTGGTGCCAACAAATGCAGACAGAATCTTTGCTCATTTTTTTCTTCATAGAGTTATAAGAGCCATCCGTCAATGAGGGACAGTAACTCCTTACTTGACATTTTAAATATACTTTGACTAACTTTTGAGAGTTCATACATATATACAATATTTTTTAGTCATATGCACTCTCAGTTTCTCATGCTGCCAACTCTTCTCAGATCTATCCCAAAGCTCCCTGACCCTTCAAACCCTTTAGTTCCACCATGTACAATTTGTGCTTTCCATATTCTCTTGGGAATGGGGTCATCCACGAGAGCACAGGGACCACACTTTTAAAGAAAACTGACTCATTTCTCAGGAGCCATGAGCTGTTGCAGGCTCTTCCCATCTCCATGCTGGAACACTGACTAACCTGATCTTGTACAGTTTGCCTCATGTTGCCAATTGCTTTTCCTTTGCCGTATAGTTAGTTTGGATTGAGTTGTGATATAGTTAATTGCTTCAATAATTTGATTCTATGGCTTCTTGCTTTCTATACTATTTCATAGACGTACTCCGTGGCAAGCCTATATACATTTATTTGACTGTATATGTATGAACTTAACAAATATTTATTACTGGGCACCTCTTTTGTCAGGTACTCTCTTGGTAGATAGATAGGTAGGTAGATAGATACATAGACAGATAGTGAATAAGAATAGAACATTCAATGTTCTCACATCTGAATACAAACTCAAATATGCATGGAAAGGTAATTAGTTGGGTTGATGGATGAAATATAGAATACTCACTCATTTTTACTGGTTTATAGTGTTCTATGTGTATCCTTAATCTTTTTAGAAAGCTGTTGATAAATATTTGGGTTGCATATAGATTTTCACTAATAAAAATAATACTTCTATGAGTATGTTCCAGTTTGTGAATAGAAGTTTCTTTGAGAAACATAGGAGAAAATTTGCATCTGCATATAATCAGTTTCACTAATTGCCAAATTGTTTTACAAAGAGATTGAACCATGTTATCATACCTCAAGCCAATTTTAAAACCTCTATTGTTCTATACTCTTGTCAATAATTGATATTAACTACCTTTTTAATTTTTGTTAATCTGATTCATATGTAGATATTGTAGTTTGGGTTTTTTTTAATCTTATCCAGACACAGATTTAAATTATTCCCATATGTCTATGGGTCATTTGTGTTTCCTCATCTGGAAAATGATAGTCATAGCAATAGGCCAGTTTTATATTTGTGGGATGAAGTTTATGAAGGAGAGAGAAAAAATAGGTAATAGTAAACCGTTTCATGTTTCTTTTACTGTGTGTATCCTCCCTCCCTCCCTCCCTCCCTCCTCTTCTGATTATTTAACCTCATCAAGAGCTGTTATTTACTAATGTTCCCCAGCCATCATTTCTCTAAAGGGTATCTACAGTGTCTTTCTTTCTTAATCGGAAAAAACAAAACCCTGTTCTCTGTCAAAGAAAAGAGATGACAAAGAAAAGCCTATGCCATGCAAGTATGCATGGAGGAAAGTTAGGGCAGCCACAGTATTTTACATTCTTAGGATCTAAATGAAACACAAAGAAATGCCAGCACCTAAGGGGTCTGTCTGTTTCTCAGTGATGGAATATTCCTCCCACCACACTGGAATGTAATAGTTTCTGCTCTGGAATGAATAATTGCAGCAGTTCTGTGTTCAGCCACCGTGTCCTCCTCACAACTAGGTAATCTGATATAGAGTGGACGGGGCAATATAAAAATGTCAGGTGACCAGAGAGTCGGCCAGACCAGAACTCCTTCCGGTTCTATGTACTTTTAAGAACCTATATTTCCTAAAGGTCTGAGCAAAGACATGCCTGCCCCCTTAGAGTAAGGGGAAGAACTGGTGCAGAGTTGTCATTTTCCAGGGAAAAGTGTGTGGGCAGCTTCCTTTCTGTCTGGACAAATTAGAGCTGCATGGGATTCACTAATTAGTATGTGGTGATGGCCCTGTTCGGTTGCCTCAGGGCTCAGATCAGAGCAACACAGGAATTTAGGAAAGTTCCTTCTCTGAGTATAATACCTGAAAGAAAAGATGAGCAGAATTAAAATTAATTGAGTTGGAGGAAGGAGTTCTGAACACTAAATTTATTACTGTCAAACAATCAGGAGAATGTCTGTGTAGTGCATAAAAGAAAAAAATAGCTTATTTCCTTGGCAGGACCTACCTACACAAAGAAAAAAGCTTCCCATTTATAAGGACCAGTAAAAAAAAATCAAAAGGCAAATTTAATGATAAAAATATCAGTCAGAATAGCTATAAATAGATATGATGGGCCTTTGAAATATCATTTCTATTTAAAGACTCTATAGGTAGATATTTTCTCAGTGTCTTAATAATGCTTTGCAGTCAATAATGTTACTTCAGTTTTAGACGGACTTAGCAGAGAAACAAAAGCTCCCCAGTGTTCTTTCTTGTCCATATTTCTCTCAGCTCTCATTTTCTACCCTTGCAAGAAAATTAGAAATCAATTGACCTAAATATCCAAAAACGTTCCTGTGTGTTACAGCCTCCAGAGAACTTCCCTCAAACCCAGCACTGATCTAGAATATTCTGCTACTCAGCATTAATGTATCATCTCAGTGGTGCTCTTTATATGGCATATCTGTGAAGCCCTCCCATGGACTGGTGCAGCATTACCCCAGAGGTTCACCCACAACAGCCACATGAACAACTAAAGGGTAGATGCACTCCCAGGAAAGTCCTTCTGTTGATCTCACCTCCAACGCTCATGCTGCAGTCTCTTTGAGCTTAGTAGAAAAGGTTTATTGGCTGACTTGTCAGACCAGTTGAACATTATTTTATACACAGAAATGCTTTTCAAATCATCTCCAAAATACAGAAACACAGCATCCTGTAAGACAAACTGTAAAGCAGACAGTCAGGAACCTCCTGTGCCCTCATAAGGCTGTATATTTATTCAGGAGTTTACTGCTGGAGGAGGGTCAGATGTAAGAACAGCAGTCCTGTCTGAGGGACAGACCATGTAAAAGATGAAGAGGGAGATTTAAAATAACCTTCCATTAATCGATTCTCTAGCCTAAGCACAAAATTGTATTAGAGAAACTGGAGGCCTGTGACATTCTAGTGGTAGCCATGGCAACGTTACACACCGACCGTAGTTCAGTTTCTGACTTCAAAATGATTAAAAATAAAAAATAAAACAAAATAAAAAAACACGATACTTTTCCACCACTATGAATGGCCTAGTAGAAGACACAAGTCCACGTTTAGTCAGGAAGCATTTACTCTGGTCTTTATTCTTTTACATATATTATCACTTGAAAGTTAGAAGATCTATATTTATCAAAAAATTAAAAAGCCACACAGTCAAAAGAAAAAACAGGAGTCAGAGATGAACCAGAGGTTGGAAGTCATAGAGAAAAATATTAAAACAGCTGATTAGTGTCTTGAAGGCAATAGTCAGGGAAAACAGATGAGAAATTTCAGTCCAGTGATGGATGTGATAGGGGAAAAAATTAAAATGCTGAAAATCACACAGTACAACAATGTTAGACATGCTTTCCCCTAACTTTGACCTAACTCATCCATTCACTCAAGAAGCCAGGTGTGGGGTTGCCCGGTGAACATGGACATGAACCAGAACACACCACACAAACTAAAACACAAAGCAGAGTTGAAGGAGACCAAGCACATAAATTTGGGCTGTAATGCTTCTGTGGGGTAAGAGGGATATCTGAATAAATAAAAGCTGGTAGCTTCCCAAAAAGAAATAGATTAAACTCAGGGAGTTCCAAACATGTTAAGAAACAAAGTAAAACTGAAGACAGAACAAAGAGACAAGAGTGAGCTCCCGGACAACCAGGCCAGAATTGAATGGCTTACAATTCCAGAGACAGCACAATGAAAGCTAAGAATGACGGCAGTTCCTCATCTGAAACCACACAGGCTAGAGGACTGTTGTAGAAGAGCTGTCTACTGTGTGAAGATGTGATCCCGTGACTGGTGTAAGAAAAAGCGGAACAGGAGGTAAGGCGGGACTTCCGGGCAGAGAAACTGGGAAGAGGAAGCTAAGAGCATAATTTCACCAGCAGATTGGAGCAAGTCGGATGTGCCACAGTAAGAGCCACGTGCCAGAACATAGATTAATGTAAGCAGGTTAATTTAAGTTTTAAGAGCTAGTTGGGGGGAAGCCTAAGCTAAGGCTAAGCTTTCATAATTAGTAAGAAGTCTCCATGTCATCATTTACGGGCTGGCAGTCCTGATAAAAAGTACTACTAGGTTGTCTTAGTTACTGTTCTGTGGCTGTGAAGAGACACCTTTGATGACTCTTATCAAAGAAAGCATTTAATTGGAAGCTTACTTACAGTTCCAGGGCTTTAACCATGATCACCACAGCAGGAAGTAGATAAGCCACAGCTGAGTACTATTCCAGTACATAATACTCCTATATACACTATATGTGCTACCAGAATCCTTTTCCACAGCCAGCAGGCAGAGACAGAGAAACTAGCCCTGGCCTGGGATTTGGAAATCTCAAAGCCCACCCCCAGTGACACTTCTCCAACAAGGCCACACCTCCTAATCCTTTCCAAACTGGTTCACTAATTGGGGAATAAGCATGCAAACATATGCGCCTGGAAGCAGGGTATTCTCATTCAAGCCACACAAAGACAGTAGAACAATACCTTTAAAATGGGAGAAAAAAATATTTACCTCAGTGGAAGTATATCTCAAAATATAAAAGAGAAGTATTTAAAAAAAATAAAAGTTGAGTTACCAGCAAACTTACAATACAAATAATATTAAAGTTAAAGGATGCTTTAAATTAAAATATATATGACACTAAATCAAGACTTTAAGAAGACAGAAAGCAAGAAATAGTTAAAACAAAGATTCCTCTAACTCCACATAAATTATGTATATAAGATATAAAGCCAGTTTAGCGGACTATGCTGGGATGTGACAGGTCCTTCAGTGGGCTAGTGGACCCTGTTTCCACTTGTTGGAGCTCACAGATTCACTGTTCTTGCGAGGACTTTTAGCCACTTGAAGACAGTAGGTCCCAGAGTCTGGAGGAAGACGTGCTGTCAGGCAGCACTGGGACTTGAATGCATTCATTCCCTGCCACCTGTATATGGGCAACTTGATCTCCAATCCAACAGTGTTGGGATTTGGGGATTGATAAGAGGCGATTAGATGTCAAGAGCTCTGCCACCTCAAATGGATGATGGTGTGAGCACAGGAGTGGGCCAGTTCTCACCTCTGTCCTGCCCTTAGCAAAGCAAGCCACCCTTCCTCCTGCTCTCTGCTTCCATTTTCTCTTACCCATCTACCTCCCATCATGGGAGAATAACAACCTATCATCTGGTGCCAATGTCAAGCTCTTAGGTTTCTCCAGAGCCATGAGGCAGATAACTTTCTCTTCATTATAGATCCAATATGTCAATGGTATTCTGGTGTGTAAGCACAAACACAGACAGATGACTTGTAGCCAACAACCAACTAATAGTAGGCACAAAAAGGCTTGTGAAGTAGGATAACTGTGGACCACTCATGTTTCAGAGTTGCTACTAACAAAGCTTTTCTTTTTGTATGAGATGGGAAAACCATGGACCACTGAATTTTGGAGATCCCTGTGGGCTAGCAGAGGCTAGCTTCTGCACCCAGGCCCTTGTCTCTTTCCTTTGGATACATTTTACCAGAGAGGACTCCCTTAAGACTGTCTTTCTCCATTTTTGCTCCTGAGGAACGTCACCCTTCAAGGCAACCAACATTTTACCAAAAACACATTTGCCATATTCTTTTGTACATGTCGCTTATCAAACTAAGCATTTTTCTTTAACCTTTCCTAAAGAGTTTATATTGAGAACACATAGTTTTATTAAATTGTCCCTTTTTTAACTAATATAATCATGGATTTATTTAGTTAATATAAAAAATTAGGTGAAATTGACTCAGAGTTCTAAGAATAAATGCAATTTGATCAGTACTTTAAAAATAATAAACTGTCAATCTGTTAACACTTTTCAAGATTGTAAGAAAGGAGAAAGAGGAATCCCAGTACATTTGAATCTCCCAAGGCTGCTAATCACAAAGCCACTTGAGCACATTTCCAATCCCATGAGTTTACACTGTGCTGTTCAAATCTATGAAAGAACCCACAGCCTAGGATGGAGTGTGAGCGTCTATAATAACCTATCAATGACCTGGCTCCTAAAATCAGCTTTGGCTTGAAAAAACAGTTGTTAGAGTCTTCCTGAGGATCTAATTCATGGTTTATCATTCCCAGAGGATCACAAGAGTGAAAGAAGTCACCAAACTGGTGCAGGGTCTTTCACAGACAAGATTTTAACAAACAATGAATGAAAAGACTTTCATCACTGATCCACCATTGAAGGCCTGCTTCATCCTTGTTCATTGTAGATATTAAAGGATGGGTCTGCAAAGACAGTTCAACAGTTAAAAGCAGTTATTTCTTTTCCAGAGTTCAGGTCCCAGCACCCACACAAGAAGGCTTACAAACGACTATAACTTCAGCTCCAGAAAATCCACAAGCATGTACACCATAGATATATATGTATATATGTGTGTGTGTGTGTGTGTGTGTGTGTGTGTGTGTGTAAACAGACACATGCACACACATACATGTATAAATAAAATAATAAAAATGGACTTTTTTTAAAAAAAATAAGGAATTCCCCATAGATTTTTCTTTGGGATGCTAACTCATAAAAAAAAAAATGACATGAAGACTTATTATTAATTATGAAAGCTTTGTCTATAGCTTAGGTTTGTCCCACTGGCTCTTATAATTTAAATTAACCTATTTATATGAATCTACATTTTGCATCTTGGCTTTTTACCTCTCCCATCTTGTGCCTCCCGTTTTCCCTATGTGTCCCCTGGTATCTCCCCTGTGCCTAGATTCATCTCCTCTTCTTTTTTTTCTAAACTCAAAAGTCCTGCCTAACCTCTTTCTGCCTAGATACTGGCCATTCAGCTCTTCATTAAACCAATCAGAAGCCACCTTGGCAAAGGCACATACATCTCCACAGTGTGCAAAAGGTTTATTCCACAACAAATCCCAAAATCTTATTCTAGAATCATTTTACCACTAAATCTTTGTGTTTATTAATGAAGAAAAAAGTAGCCATCAATGTTCTAGCTAGCAACTACAGGAATGTTCAAGCATGGAGTAAAGTCACTTCATGTCAATATTAAAAGTACCCATGACGGGCTGGTGAGAAGGCTCATTGGGTACAGGTACCCTAAGTCTAATGACACGTTTGATTCCTGGGGCCACATGATAGGAAAGAACAGACTCCCACAGGTTGTCCTTCAACCTCCACACATGCACTGTGGTGCTCATGAGTCCTCATACAATAACTAGATAAATAAAATAAAAAGTCAAATGCCTAAGACATTCAATTTATAAAGATAAAAGGCTGATTTTGGCTAACAAGGTCCTAGTTAGTGTTATTGTTTGTGGATCTCTGGTGACACAGCTCATCATGGTAAGAGCACATGGCAGAGTAAAAATCACCCACCTCATAGCCAGGAAGTGAAAGGGAGGAAAAGAATTCAGCTGAGCTCCCCACAAGAACTCACTCCAAAGACTTCCCAGTGAGCTTCAGCCCTTAAAATTCATACTACTTCCCAGTAATGCCAACCTGAAAACCATACCTCTAACATGAACCTTTGGGGAACATTTAAAATCCAAACTATAGCTGTCATCAAAGCACCCAAAGACTCACAAACTTGGAGTGATGTGTATATAATGCTCCAGCTAATCCAGCAGTCTCTAGTGGCCCACATTCCTGAAGTGACTGATGGCACAGGCTTTGGCTACAAGATTAAAAGATGTCTAATCTGTTACCCACTGCAAGTGCATTAGTGCATTTTCTGCTAAGCTCCAAATTCCTCTAAGGTTGAGAATTTATCTTGTCTCTCTTCTGTCCTGTATGTCTCCTGGCAAAGTATTAAGGATGCAAGAGATTTTTGTCAATTGTCACTGAATTAGAGATAAGTGGCCCATTAAGCAAGGCTATTATTCCACCAAATGTGTTGCTGAAGAAAGTATCCTCAATGTTATTGAGGATAGAACGTTCTGTCTGAAAGAAACCTTAGTGAATTCTGGATCAGTCCTCTGGAAAGTCCTCTTTATTGTCCTTCATCGATTGGTGAGAGCCAAAGCTTCAGGGAGAGCTCTCCCCTCAAGGTCCTGGAACCAGCTGCGGGTGAGATGAACACTCTCTGATCAGATCATTTGAGAGCTGCTGACTGGCAATTTGATTTGTTAAGGAATTCTCCCGTGACTTAAAATTTCAATCCTCTAACCAAAGGACGATCTATGTCTTCTCTCAGATCAATCCGGAAGAAAATGGCTATTCACGCAGCTCTCCCAGACTCATCCAATTCTTTCCCATACTTCATAACCACATTTCCCTGGACAGTCTTGCTGGTTAGTATTGATTTGCCACCAGTAGCTCCAATTTAGGAGGAAGCAGGCTGTGGAAAACAACGGCTACCCCTTGTATCCCGGCATTCCTTTCGCCAGTGTCCTGACCCTGAGTGTTTTGGTTTGAATAACATATTAAGTTATACCATTTAATCTAGTTTCATAGATCTCAGAGATGGTTGGAATTTGGTGCTACAAGGAACCTCGAGGATGAATAAGCCCTCTCGTTCTACCAAAATTGAGTTTCAGAATAAATGTCTTAATATTTATTAGCTCTAGAGATAGGATTGAGATTAGTCGAATGTAAACATTATGCTACCCTGCATACAGGAACCAAATCTGACAGATAATCAAGCTGCCTCAATTTCCTAGAAGTCGGGAATGTTGCCTAGGCTGCTCTACTGAAATTGATGCTCACTTTCAACAGATCTGTCTGCCTTTTCACATCCCTGGCTCCTCCGGCCTGCCAGGCATTTGGGGTCTACTTAGATAGGTCTCAAATGTTTTAGAAAGTAACATTTTAGGGGTCCTGCTGTTCCCCATGCCCTGTCCACCCACCCCTCATACCCTGTCCTCTATGGTTAGATCTACAAAAGAGAGAGCAGCCAGCAGCCACTAAGTCTGTGAAGAGCAAAGAGTGCCCACTAAGAACTGCCCTTCCTGCCAATAAAAAGTTATTTGTCTGAGCAACGCGTGAACAGAACTTAAAAACTTGAACTTTGGGTTATTATCCCAAACCTGAAATTCTTTTCATTCCATAAGAAAAGATAAGGCTTACAATGTAAACATAGCCAGAGCAAACATTCTTCAGGATCATTAATGCCCATGAAGAAACAAATGGCTGGACGCGGGTCATTTCTTAGAAATGGTTTTGAAAAGCAAGAGGGATGGGAAGGTCAAGAGTACTAAAGGGGTATGAGCATAGGAGAAAGTCTGGAGTCTCTGAAGAGGAACTACCTCCTCACCATCACTAGCTAGATTTAGCTGCTTCTAGACTGCTATTTTTTTTTCCTTTTAATTTTGTTAGGGTTAGATCACAAAGCCAACTGCTCTGGGTTTTCAAATGGGCAAAGATGTCTTTGGGTAACACCTACTTAGACAAAGATGAACAAGATATAGGTCCTTATAAACATATATAGTAGAAAAAGATTTCAAACCCTGCTTTGGCCTACCAGTCATTACACCATCTAACATTTTTATATTAATATAGCCCATTTGACTGAAGCATTCGACGTGAAAGGGAAACTGTACTGGCTTTACAGAAAGCAGCAAAATTAGGTTCCTGAATACTCAGTAGTGTGGCACTATCAGCCATCAGAAAAACACTGAAAGTACAATCAGCACTCATGCCAAAGGGATTTTTATACTGATGTGATTGTTTCCAAAAATGAAGAAGCTGGGTAAAGTATGAAGATATAGATAGTCCTTTTGAATTTTTCTCTTTTATGATGAATAAAAAACAAAGAAAGAGAAAGGTAAAAAAATAAATATTTTTAAAGGAAGATTGTACTTCCCTTTATACACACTGCCTGGGTTAATGTGTAATTGACAAGATTAATGGTAGCATAATAATTGCCTTTATTGTTTACTGGCTGGCTGGCGGCCAGACATCTTCCTGTTCTGCCCACCAGTGGGTTTGGTTTGTAAGAAATGTGGTAAGAGGCTAATAGGGTCTGTGTGCCACGTGTAAACTTACTAAAGACGTTCAAAAAGAACCCCCAGGGAGGCCTGGAGGCTTTGGCTCTGGTGGGGCTGGTTTTCTTCATACAGCAGAGAGACTCACTTTTCAATTGCTAGGTAGGTTGTGCCAAAACATGACCAAGTTCAACCTGGCTGAATCATGTCAGTGAGGGGAATGAGGACAGGGAAAAGCCTCAGGACCTATGGGATGGCCTCTCTGCTGTCCTGAAGACTAAGAATTACATCCCTTTCCTCTTCCCATTCTCTGGGCTGTGCTGGGGGGAAGGGGGAGGATCTGGCTTTAACTTGCAGCTTCTATGAGATGTAAGAGGTCTTCCTCTCTATGCTGCCTGCCCTGACCTTTTCCTAAACTCTTACTTCTTTCCTTGTGAGATATGAGACAAGCAAAGAGTCCAATACATGGAGTAAAGCACACATATAACTTACATGGATGGGTACCAGGAACCCAGCTACTCCCTGACCCACCGTATCTCCTCTGGTCTCTCACAGTGATTGACTTGATTTTCTGTACAGAAACAAAAGCCCTGTAATTCTCACATGGCTTTGTTCTGGTCTGGGTCGTATGTTCCCCTCAACTACCTTGAACTTCATGGCTTTTCTTATTTCCTAACAAGTCAAGTTCAGATTTCTGACCTCCGAGAAGACCCTCCCAGGACACATCGTGGTCCCTCCCTCCCCGTCTTCACTTCCTCCGCTGCTTTGCTGTATACATCTCCATGCTTTCTTCTTCTTTCTATCCACTGACTCTCACAGAAGTGAGCATCCCTGATTCAACAACCTGAAATGCAAAATGCTTCAAATCCAAAGCCTTCAGCGTGTTAACAGTGAGCAGAAGTGGGGAAGTCTCCATCTGACCTCTGTGACAGGCTGCACTCAAAACTCAGACACACAAAAACTGTTATGTAAAATTACCTTCTGTACACACACACACACACACATATGCACACACACAAACACACACACACATACACTGCCCCTTACCCAAAGTGAGGTTTCATTTTCTTGAAAAACAAAACTCTTTTCATTATTTCAAAGTTTCAGCCATTCTGCACATACTTCTTCAAGGAGTGTTCCAAGGCAGGTAGCAGTCAAGCTGAGCAGGAAGGAACTCAATGCTTCTGTCCAGAGACAGCAACAGAGGTAGGAGACTGGGGTACTAGGAAACAGACAGGGTAAGAACAACCATGTGCAGTTGAAAAGAAACAAAGAGCTTGGAAAAATGGGAATGCCTGGTGGACTTTGAACTAAGTCTGGTTTGGCTTGCATTGACTCTGTCCTGTCTACACTCTGTGACCTGAAAGTCACTTGGCTCCTAGGATGTTTTGCTTGCCTGTGAAATGGCACCAACAATGCCCATCTCTCATACTGTATGGAGGAACAGTCATGCATGTAGAATTATCTAGAGGGTGGCTGAGGGGAAAGAAGTAGAGAGGCTTGGAGAGCATTGACTTGAATGCCATCTTTAGAGTCAAGGGGAGCTTCAACCTGAAGCCTGTTTAGGATAAGTGAGGACTGGCAAGTTAGAGACGCTGGTGGGCAGGGTTGGAGTGAGGGCTATAGGGGAAAGGGCAGAAGAGACAGCAAGATTGAGTATGAAAATGCATAAAGTATACTGTTGAGGTCAGGCCCAGAGCTGCTGTTTTAGGTGATACTGAAAGGGAGTAGCCTCAGGCATGAGGAGAGCAGGGCACTGGGCTGAGCTGCTCTATCAGAGGCTCAGTGTAGTGACAGAAGTGAGGAGGGAGAGAAGCAAGATGCCAGGAGTAAGAGCCATCAAGGAGCAGGCCGAAGGGTCTCTAACACTGCTTAGGACAGCCTGTTAGAGGAAAGAGGGGGCTGGGCAAGGAACCCCTAAAAAACCAACTAAAGGCAATAAGCCACAGAAACCAAAGCTGGAGAAAGTGCCGAGACAAGGAGTCTGTTTAGATAATAAACCTATTCTTCTTCCTGGAGATAAAGCCAATAGCCCTGTTAGAAGATGCCAGCCCAAGTGATTCGAACAGGACAGGGGGTCACTTTCAGAGTAGGTGTTCCATACTCCACTTGAACCTACCTGTCTTTCTCCATATTTTATTTTATTTATGAAGCCTGAGTGCTCAGGTCCAGGGTAATACAGGAGGCCACATACAGAAGACCATGGAGCCGCAGGACAAACGATGCTCAGGTTCAAGGTCACTGCCTGGAGAATAGAGCCCTGTCAATCCAGACATCTGTTTTAGACTTTATACCAGCCACAATCAAACAGCACAAAACAAACCCCCACAAGTCTATAGTGTCCACACCATGTACAATCAGGGTATTTATTACAGCAGCTATTATCATTTTAATGAGCCAGGGAGGCGACTAGGAGCCCAGGGTTATTGGAGAGTTATAGGGGAGGGAAAATGGAAAGACTATGGTGAGTGAGATGAATGCTTGGCTTTTAAAGCCTGTCCCCCAAATAAAAATAACAAAATTGGGTTTATACTACTTCAGGGCTTGACCAGGCCATCACCGCTACTGTTTAGTTACTGCCATGTAGTCAGTGACTTTGATGATGGCATTTAATCTTACCTCGGTGTCTGTTTATGGCTCCCTTCCCCCAAAAAAAGCAATTATCAAAAATTTTCAGTCTTTCTTTGTCATTAAAATTATTTTTATACAATATATTCTGATCACAATCTCATCTCCTCCAGACCCTCCTCACCTCTCCATTCACCCGGTTTCATACGTCATTTCTCCCTTTTCAGGAAACAAACATGCAAACAAAATTAAAACAAAGATAAAAACAGAAGAAACACACGCACACAAACCACAAAATCTGAAACCATTATATGTAAGTAAAAGACCAACAAAGCAAAAGAAAATACTCAAACAACACAATATGAGACAAAACGTCTACAAAAATTATCTACTTCTGGGTATGGCACCTGCCTTTCACTGTGGTTACTATACCCAGTGAGACTCCACGGGAGAAAACTAATTTTTCCTTTGCAAGTGGTGTCAATTGCAGATAGCTTCTTGGTTAGGAGTGGGGCCCTAAGTCCACTCAAGCCTCTCAGTGCTGGGCCCCGGACTCGTTCAGATCCACATAGCCCTGTGCATGCTGCCGCAGTATCTGTAAGGTCATGTGTGTATCTGTCCTGTTGCGTCTGGAAGGCATTGCTTGCCTGTGTCCACAAATGATGATTTGTGGTTCTTATAGCCTCTCTGCCTCCTCTTCTGCATAGCTACCTGAGCGCTGAAGAGAGGGATTGGATGAAGACATCCCATCCATCAATGAGTGCACCAAAATCTCTCACTGTCTGTATGTTGTCAAGTTATGGGTCTCTTTCTTAGTTCCCATTGGTGCAAAAGGAAGCGTCTCTGATGGTGGTTGAGTGAGACACTGATCTAAATAATCATATTATTATACAAGGTTTTTTATTCCTCCAATCTCATACTCTCCAACACACACACACACACACATACACACATACAGAGAGAGAGAGAGAGAGAGAGAGAGAGAGAGAGAGTCTCATTTGATATGGGAAAATGTCATATGACGATGTCATTCCTTTCTAAACCACTGCCTGGGTTATTAAAAAGTACAGTTGACAATGAGAATATTAACCCGGAGGGACATTATAATAACCACCTTCAGGGAAGTTTGGGATCACCTAAGAGTGTTAATGATCCAGGTCAAAGTATCTGGCTTTCTCCACTTCTCATCCCGAACAGGTATGCTCCAAATAGCGATAAGGCTTCATTAACTACTGTAGGTTCCTGGTATTGATAAAATGTTCTCAGATTCTTATGTAGGTCATAGATTAACAAACCAAGGTAGATGCTAAAGACTAGCTTTGTACAGACTCTGATCTCAATCAAGCAAAGACAAGGTGTGAACAAGCTTTATCATAATTATAATATTTTTATTATTATTTTAAGCAAATAGGACTAACCATGACGAGTAAACTTAGCTCTTGAATCGTGGTTATAAACCTGCGGGCACTTCTCTAGTCCTTATAGTATGGTGCCAAGGAAAGATTATGCTAGAAAATAAACCTACAAATGAGTAACTATCTTATAATTAATAAGCACTCACCTCTATATAAAATTACATGCTGGACTCTAATAGCAGCACTTTATACTCAGCCAGAGCCTTTCATCTGAGATGCTCAAAGCATTTCTTGTTTATACCGGCACTAATGTCTCCAAATTCCCGTGAGCCAGGACTAGGTTGCCCACCCAGAAGGCATCTTGGCCACTGCTGAAGCCAGAGCCTTTCTCTCCTTTCTGAGTAATCCTGGATGGTATCCCTCCCTTCCTGACATTACTGTCCCACTGTCCCAGCCCTGAAAGACCAATGAAAGAACTTCTGGTTGAAGCCACATGGTAAGTAATGGGGTGGAAAGGAAGCTCTGCCATTGGAGACTGTATATCCTGACTCTGGCGTAAGTAAATTGTCTAGTCTTTCTGATCTTTGATTTGCTCATTTAGGGTTAAGAGTGTAAGCTATTACATATGTTTGGCTCTTGATATTTGCTTAAAGAATCCAGCAGTCTTATCCTTTTTATCTTCAATTTCATTACTCTTTAAGCTAAATGATGCTATATCTGATTAATACTGACTTAAGGGTTTATAGCAGAATGCTGCTCAGAGGTTATCATTGAAGATGTCTTGTTTCTGAAGATGTTTGTACCACTCAAGTCAGCTTAGATGTGTTCCGTAAGATCATGCCCATTATTATCTCAAGTAAAGGCCAATCTAAACTATGGAAAATTGTAGAGCCAGACATGGTAGTCCATGACAGTAGCCCTGGTACTGGAGAAATAGAGGCAGGAACATCAGGAGTTCAAAGTATTCTTGGACACATAGCAAGTATCCATAGCAAGCCAGTCTGATCTACATGAGTGTATCTTAAAACACAATAATAGTAATAATAATAATAATAATAATAATGAATTCTTAAGCACAATTATTATTCTCTCATAAATATACTTGGATTGATTCTCCATCTGCCCGCACATTCTGCATTTATAACCAAAAGCTATTATGGATAATCTGTAACAAGAGGTTTTTGGCTGGGCTAGTTTTATGGTTTGGGTCTGCCCACCACTGCTTATCTGGACCAGCAACTTTAAAGTCTTAAAGAAACATATAGATGTTCATATTAATTTTATGTTGTATGGCCTATGGCTCAGGCATATTGCTAGTTAGCTCTTTCATCTTAACTTATTTTTATTAATCTGTCTTGGCATGTGGTCCATGGCTTATCTATTTTGTTATATCATTTATTTTGGGCAATTGGATCATCTCTGTCTTAACTCTGCCCCCTTCTACCTATGCTCCGATTTCTTTGCCTACTTATACAGTGCCCGCATAGGCCAAAATACCCCTTTATTTAAAGAATGATATTCACAGCATGCAGAAAGACATTCCCACATCGGGATAGTATCATTTTGTTAAATAACAAAGAAAACGTTAGGTGGCTCACAACTTTCTACAATTCCAGTTCCAGGATCTCTGACACCCTTTTCTGTCCTCCAAGGATACCAGGCACACACATGTAGTGATATACATACATGTGAGCAAATACTCCTACCCATAAAATAAAAATAAATAAATCACCTTTAAAATAAATAAATAAATAAGTTATTTGTTGCTATGATTTGTTGACATGGCCTTGTCTATGCTAGAATGCATTCACTATTCTTTATGGAGTTGTTTAAATTTGTTTTATAATGAAAATGCTTTATCCCTTTTAACTATTTAAAAACAAATTAATATAGCTTGGGCAAGTATATTTTACTAAAGTCTTCCTCCATAACTACCAAAAATCCAGCCAAAATACTCATCACTCAAAACTTATAAAGTCATAATGAGTCCCCATTTTCCTGATTTGAGAACAGTTTTTAACGTACGCACTTGGAAGATGTAATAGCAGCACTGCACTTACTCAGAACTTACTGGTCTAACAGCCTTGTCTAACAGTTTAGACTCTTCCAATAACAAGGAATCCGGGAGCTGAGAGTGGAGGGTGGGCTTCCGAGTATTAAAGGATGGATAAAAATGGCAAACATTTACGTCAAATAGTGGGGACTTTATTGGTAGGAGATGGCATCTTTGCAACTGAAAAACTGATTTAAAAGGACCTTAAGGTAGACAAGGAGGTATTTACAGAGTAAGCCTTGGAGATGTGCTCTTGAATCCAGCTGAATTTTTTTAAAGCCTCCTTTTACCATGATATTCTTGTTTATTTGGTTATGGTTTTTCAAGACAGGGTTTCTCTGTGTAGCCCTGGCTGTCATGAAACTCTGTACAGCAGGTTGACTTTGTACTCAGAGATCTGCCTGTCTCTGCTTCCTGAGTGCTGCAATTAATGGTGTGTGCATCACCACGTCTGGGTCTATGATACTCTTTAAACAGTTCAAATGAAAGAGTAGAGACATAGCAACAGAGTCCTTCAGTGGTTCCAGGCTGAGTGATCTATCATAGGGTCTGCTGCCAGGTCCACTGCACAGACCTAACAGCCCACAGGAGCACTGGCACCTTCTGAGGAACATCTATCCTTCAAGGTGGTTCCTGATGAACGCAGGTAGAACCCTTGAGAAGGCAAGACTCTAGAGGAGCAAGCCTGCTCTACCCCTACAATCCATGATCCAGTGGAAAACATGGGCATCAATGAAAACAAACCAAAAGTGAAAGTTAATTTTCACTGGCAACTTGATTCAAATGACAATCACCCAGGAGATCTGGGGATATAGTTCAGCTGGTGAAGTGCTGTCCTGGTATGCATAAAGCCCCAGGTTCAAACCCCAGCCCCACAGAAAGTCGGTAGAGTAGCATATGCCTGTAATACCAGCATCTGGGAGGTGAAGCTAAAAAAAACTGGAAGCTCAAGATCATCTTTGGCTATCCAGAATCTTCTAGGAGACTGGTAAGGTCTACCTGTGAATATGTCTGTGAAGTTCTTGCAGCACACCCTTCCAGCCTTGAATGACAGACACCTCTGACACCATGAGCCAAGTTTATTCTTCATCTGTTAAGTTGTGTGTCTCAGGCATTCTGTCACAACAACAAGAAAATTAACTAATATAACACACAACCTAACTAACTGAATGACATTGGCCAGAAGCCTAAGTGATAGAGGCTGGGTGAAAGGTATTCACCCTAATCAAAGCTGGCTGTGGGAACTCAGAGAAGGGCATTACTAAAAAGTGACCTCTGCACATTGGATGTAGGAACTCTACACTGATTTGACAAGAGAAGATATGAAAATAAGTGTAGAACTGAGGAACTGTACATTTGCTTTTAGAGCATGAAAGCAAAAATAAACAAAGCAAATCCCAGGGTCGAGGTCAAAGCTGCCTCACCCAGAGCTAAAGGAACCTGGGTGGAGCTAACCAGAGATAAAAGCTCTGTCTGGTCTCCAAGACCAGAGTTACAGGCCACTGCTTTCTCCAGCCAGCCCCCTGTTGAAAATAAATATAAAATAATGGCCAACCACTAATTACCTTTCCCTGACGTAAAATACAAGCAAGTAAAACAGTAAACCTCCCAATAACAAACCAATGAGGAATGTTCCAGGCAAGTGACTATTTGCAAATATATCCTAGATCAAAGATCACAGAGGAAGGGCTCTTTCTACTGTTGCTTCTTCTGCAGACTGGAAGATAGCAAGCAGGGTTTCCCAGCCACACCATCTTACTTGCTAATCAAAGCTGTATATAATCCATCAGAACTTTTTGATAACACGTGGGATCATGTTATCAAATGTGATTTCCATTATCAGTTAGTAGGGAATGAGGATGGTTAATTTATAGGTACTCCTCCATCAATGCTTTAATGTGAACTTTGCCCACTATGTAAAAAAAAATAATAATCTAAAAGTGATGTAAACATTGGGAAGACACTGCCTTATCAGAACTTGAATTCTAGGAAATATCATCTGAACTTAATGCTATAATAGCAATAATATAATCTGGGGATTTGCTGTGTGTGAAATACTACATTGTGTTGGCTGGTTTATGTAAATTTGATACAAGACAGTGTCGTTTTAGAAGAGAGTATATGCCCACACCAGATTTTCCTGTGGGCAAGCCTGTGATGCATTTTGTTGATTGATGATTGACGTGGAAAGGCCCAGCTCACAATAGACAGTGGCAGCCCGGAGCTGTAGGTCCTGAGTGATATAAGAAAGCAATCTGAGCAAGTCATGGTGAGAAAGCCATAAGCAGCATCCCTTCATGGCCTCTGCATCAGCTCCTGCTTCCAAGTTCCTGACTTATTTGAGTTCCTCATCTCTCAGTATTGGACATGGAAATGTAAGTTGAAATAAACCCTGCCTTCCTCTAATTGCCTTTGATCATAGCATTTTATCAACACCTTAATAATGTTAACTGAGATAAACATGTACCTTATTTTAATCATCTCAAGAACCCTATGAGATGGGTTACTTTATCTCCATTTTCACTGAAACTCAACAAGATAAAAAAATGAGCCTAAACTCACATGGTGAAAAGACATTTCAGCTATGAAAGTGCCTCTCTTTTAGCAATGTGAGCCCACCCACTTCGTTGAGAGTATGATCTTTTTATGTGTCTATTTATTTCTTTTGCAGGTACCACATGCACTCCTGATACCTGCAGATACCAGAAAGAAATGCTACATCCTTGAGGATTAGAATTACAGATGCTTGTGAACCACCATGTGGTGGCTGCAAAATGAACCTGGATCCTCTGGATGGCTCTTAACCACTGAGCCATCTCTCCAGTCCCATAAGATAAGAGATGTGCCCCCACTCCCCCCACCCTCACCCCCTCAACCCACCTACACACACACACACACACACACACACACACACACACACACACACACACATACATACAGTGTAACAGCCCTGGCTGTCCTAGAAGTCACTTTATAAACCAAGCTGGCCTTGAACTCATAGATATCTGCCTCTGCTAGGATTAAAGGTGTACACCACCATGATTGGCGAAGATACAGTATTAAATAGACTTGGGCAGTCAGTGTACAAACACACTGCTACTGTGTGCTGCCACAGAGCACAGAGCACTGTACACCTGGCCATGTCACACAAGACACACTATATAGTTCTTCATGGTTTCTGGAAAGTTCCCTTTTCCAGACCGTCTGCTAAAAGGAGGCTGGACAGTGTGACCTTTAAAGTTCCTAGTACATGTGGCCTCAGCTTCTTGGAATATCATGGTTTAAGAACATAAGCCCATCACAGAGAAACAACCAGAAAAAGAGATAAGAAGTCCCAGGACATCAAAGACCATGTTTCCATTTGGTGGAGGGCTGGAAAATGTCTAACAACCAAGAAGAGTTCTGTTATGGCAGCTGGATGACAATGTCTTTCTGTAAGAAGAAAGTGAATCAGCACTGGCTGGAACTTGCTACAACAGCACTCAGTTTTCAAGGACACAGCTGACCTCTTTGATAAATCAGGAGCAGAATTAATATTTTCTCAATGTTTGCATGCCACTCACTTTAGACATGCAAATTAAAGCACTGCAAGGTAGTGACACAGAACAAGATGTTTTATTGTGATAATGGCACACAAGTGTGTGACATTTTAATCATATCCCATATCCCCCATTATCCCCACATGCCTCGCCCCTTCCCAATCCTCTTTCTGATGTCCTCTCCTTCTCTAAAAGCCTCCTTTCATAAGACTTAAAACAAATTTGTTTAGATGAGATCTTGCTATGCAGCCCAGGCTGGTCTAGAGTTTGCAATCCTCCTGCCTCAGCATCCCAAGTACTAATATGCCAGGCTTCAGACAGCATGTTCAGCTGTAGACCTAAAATTTTTAACTTGCATTTTCCACATCCGCTACATCATTTTCTTAAATACAGACTCCAGACAATCTACAAACCAATAGTTTTGCAGCATTTATCCATTTCAAAGGTAGGAATGCTTCCACAATGGCCAAAATCAGACTCCCATCATGAAAGCAATGTCCTTAAGAAGAAATAAGCAATGTTGCCCCATTCCATAGTGCTTCCGCACAACAAAGAGTGTAGATATTAAAAAAAAAAAAAAAAAAAAAATCTGGGGGCTGGAGAGATGGCTCAGCGGTTAAGAGCACCAGCTGTTCTTCCAGAGGACCTGGGTTCGATTCCCAGCACCCACATGGCAGCTGACAACTGTAGTTCCAGTTCCAGGCAAACCCCAACGCAAATAAATAAATAAATAATAAATAAATAAAGTTTAAAAAAAAAATCTGAAGCAAAACGCAGTAAAATCATGAGGAACTGAAGTTTCAGGATGTATTGCCTTTCTGCCTAACCTAATTTTTATCCATTTTTAAAATTTTAATAAATGGCATTATTTAACAAGTGTGCTGAAGCCCTCATCTCAGAGAGCCAATCCTCTAACTTACTTTGCTTTTTTAAAATACAAAGCAAAACCTGCACCTTCCACCTTGTAAAAACAGAATGCTTAGCTGTGGAAACCCTGGCCACGCTCTTTGGTTCCTTTAAAAGTCTTCCCTTGAAGGATGTTTAATCAGCTGAGCAGAGGCTTCTTCAGCCCTGCGGGAGCTGGGAGGATGTTAGCAGCTCACAACCACAAGCTCCCAAGAGTCCAGCATCATTTTACGAAACCGCACAGGGTGGAGCCCAGGCTTCTCCCAGGAGAGGAAGTGGCTGCAGGAATACCACGTGTGGCATTCCCACAGCAGCTGATGGAAGGCTGTGACTGGACAACTGGAGGCACAGGAGATCACGCCCCGGAAACCTGTAGTTTCCACAGGCAGGGAGGACCCCGGTTTGTTCTGTGGGGCTTGAAGCACTGAAGAAATGCTCAACAAAACAATATCCAGGGCTGATTCTCTCACTCAGATCTTTGTTTCTTTCCACTGGTGTATGGAAAAGCTGCTTAAAGAATTATACCAAGTGTTTTTGTCAAGTCTCTAATCTGTCTTCAAAAATACCCCAGAAGAGGAATAGTCTATTTGCCCCAGAGACTAGAGTGGAAACAGCCAGGAAAAGTCTCCCAGAGCACCTAGCTGGAAGCCACAGAGATGGCGAGGATGGGACAGAAGCCAGCCCGCGCTGCTGGTCCTCAGAGCTCTGCTTGCTCTGTGCTTTCAAAATGGGGAGGAGAGAGAGGCACCTGAAATCTACGGCTGTGTCACAGGAAGTGTGAGGGAGGAAGAGGAGGAGAAAGGGGAAGTGAGATACTGTGGATGGTGGAGAAGGACCTGTAGAGCTGGAATTGAGGAACAGCAGGAAAATAAATTCTGTAATGCATCGCAAATTCTGTTTAAAGTGCATTTTCTCCAGGAGGTTGACCTGTACCTTCAACTGCACAGTCGAAATTGACTAAAACTCCTAAATTTCTCCTAATTGGACCTCATTAATAAATTCCTTAAGGTTCCAGGAGGCTGTGGGGGGGGGCAGTTAGAGGGTTGAGGGCAACAAGGGATTATAAAATCCTTAGATGTTAATTGCATTCATTCAGACTGCATAGAAACGTTATGTTCACAACAACCTGCTCCCAGCAGGGCAGGCTTTTCCTCATTCACTACCTCCTTAACTTTTAAAGCCCACATTCACCAGGCTAACAAGTTAGGAACTGATGTTTCTCTCCAAGACACTCACAGTATTTCTAAGCTTGACCTGAACTGTACCATCAATTTGACCAGGTTAAGGGATGCCCAGAGAATTGACGAAAGGTCTTTTCTTGCTATGTCAAGAAAACACAGCATTTGGTTTGATGGACTGGGTACAGAAGACACTCTCACCTTCGGAGGCTGGCATTGTTGGATATACAATGTAGATATCTCTGGCCCTTGATGACTAGATAGAGCAAAAAGGGAGAGGAGAATTCCCATTCCCTGTTGAGCTGTCCAATCTGCTGTTTTCTCCCCCTTCCCACATACCCGCTCCTTCCCGGCTCAGATTTGAACTGGCACTATCCCACCAGCTGCCCTGTTTCTCCTCTTAGGTATGCTAGACCATAGAACTTGGGAGCTTCCATAGTTGCTGGAGCCCAATTACATAGTAAATCTATTTCCATACATCTCTGCATATCCCATTGTTTCTCTGAGGATATTAGATAATACAATCCCAAACCTTGACTGGAAATATGGATTTTAACTTGTTATTGTTCCAAATCATTCACGATTAACAAATGAAGGTCACCTTTAGTAGCAGGCTTGCTCGGTTTGCATTGTATCATTTCTTTTTTCTCCAATAGAAGTGAGCCTGAGCTGCAAAATACTCAAGGCTCATATCTTTAGGAACAACAGGGAGCAAATCACCTGGGTGACACCCAGACAGAGGTGCTAAGGTCTGAAGCAGAAAGGGCCAGACTCAACTGTCAGATTTGCAAGAACTCTAAATGGCTCATTCTCATGCATCTGTATCACTAATATACGAAGCCTTTTCTAGGCATTTCAAAGGGAAGGGTCATCTAGCAAAACTGTGGCGAGGGAGAGGCATTGTCTTAGAAGAAGAGTTCAGGCAAGTTTAACCAATTCAAGGGAGTGGAAAGGCCTGAGCACACATCTGATTTGTACATACATACAGAAACACACACACACACACACACACACACACACACATACATACATACATACACACAAACATACATACATACATACATACATACGTACATACTATTACATTCACTTTTAAAACTTGGGGAAATATTAATAAAACTAGTAATGATGTGGGTGATCTCTAAGGGAGCTTTTACTTTTTAATCTAAAATAGTTTATTTATCTTGATTTGTTTTTACCATATGTACTTTTAAGACACTCATTTTAAAATCAATATATCAACCAGCTTTGCCAAACATGCTGGGTTTTCCTCCTTTATTATGCCCAAGAACATAGTCTTTCCACCATGACAAATTGGTTCACTGAAGCCACATTGGCAAAGCAGTCTTTCAAGACAAGAGAAATCTTCAGTGGATGAAAGGTATACATCAGAATGATTGACAACTGCAAACTATATCCCCCAGAATCCTCTTTCTGGCTGGTGCTATTAGAAACTGTCAGGATCAAGTGAGTCAGGGCAATAAGATAAGGAGTTTGGAGTAGGTACTCACTGACCACATTCTGCTCCCAAGTGGAAGGGGAAGCCAGAGCAGGGACCAGCAAGGAAGTAACATCTGCTGCTTTGACATGAACTGGCCCTGCTCACTCTATTATACCATAATGAGAAAGAGTAAATGACACTCCAAATCTCCCATCCCCCTGTGGTTCAAGCAAATATCTGTGAGTTCAAGGCCAGCATGGTCTACATAATGAGTTTCAGAACAGACAAGGCTACACAGACAGATGCTGTATCAAAAATAAAACCAATTGTGAGTCTGAATACTGACTGGTCTACATACTGACTTCCAAGATAGCCAATGCTACACAGAGAGATCCTGTCTCCAAAAATCAAAACTAATCCAAGTCCCAAAATCATATCCCAACATATAATTTCAGCCATGTGACATTTTGAAAGTTGGTAAAAAAACCCTACTTAAGGATGAAGAACATTTAGTCTCCAAAAACTATACCATGTGACATTATTTTTTGGGGTTTTTGTTTTGTTTTGTTTTATTTTGTTTTACAATTATTTTATGTGAACTGATGCCCTGCCTGCATGTATAACTGTATAAGGGTGTCAGATCTTGGAATTACAGACAGTTGTTAGCTGCCATGTGGATGCTGGGAATCAAACTCAGGTCCTCCGGAAGAACAGTCGGTGCTCTTAAATGCTGAGCCATCTCTCCAGTCCACCATGTGACATTGTAATGTTAAATCTACACCATTTGTTCACACTCATAAAACTCAACCACAACAGTGACCCTTACTGTAATCTGCGGTGTCTGGGTAGTAGTAGTGTATCAGTGTAAGACCAACAGCTGTACCAGATGTAGCACTCTCATGGGGACACTGATGATAGGGACTGGCTCTTTAGGGCTCAGTCAGTTTCCACCTGGAGTTTACTCTTCAACCTTTGATGATTAAGGCCCTTGAATTCAATTATAAATCGTTGTGTGTTCAGGCCTTTTCACTCCCTTGAATTGATTAACCTTAGCCTGAACCCTGCTTCTGAGGCTTGAGATAGGGTCATCACCTGCCCAAGGTTTTATGATCTGTGTTCCACTGTTAAATCACATTGGGACCCTATACCTCTGCTTTACCATTTTTACCAGAAGCTCAGGCTCATGTATCATTCAGTGTTGTGGTGATATATCAGGAGAAACAATAAATCAAAATTGATAAAGATTAGAAAGGCAATCTACCCAAAGTTAGGGTTGGGAAAGGGTTTTCTTATTATCTTCTCGAGAGAATAAAGGCATCCAGCTAAGGAATCTAAAGACCACTGGACAAATGAGATATCTAAAAAAAAAAAAAAAGGACAAATCATCCAGAAAAAAAAAAAATGTCTCAAGAATAAAAGTAAACTGGCCTATTAGCATATCACAACTTCAACAGAATAAAATTTCATATATCCTCCTAAATATTTGTTTCTGCTATTCTCTACAGACATATAATGCAGATGGTCCTTTTGTTGTCCCAGTTCACCTGAAATTTAAAGCTAGCTTTGGAGTTGGAGTTTGGCTCTCTCCTTCTCTAAACCCAAACATGCTTGTTAAAGAAAAATGCAAAAATCTCTGTATCATATCAGAAGAGCCACCTGATATGGGACAGAAAAAAACAAAAATTAAGGGACTATTCTATTTCTACTAATCTCATGATCTTTTGGTTTTATTTTGACTATTTAAAACTTCTTCCTCATGGAATAAATTTATATCAAAATTTATATGATTAATATAAATATATTTTAAACTTTTTGTCATGATATTCATGGTCATATAGAATATTAAATGATCCTAGAAAAAACGGTTTCATCTAGCTTCCTATACATGTTTTCAGGTTTGAGTCTCTATCAGTTTTCTGCAGTGAACCTTGACCATGCCCTACTAAGACTTTTGAAGTCTTCAGAAGAAAGATGGGGCACCATAACAATAATTTCACATGGACTATGATAATGTCATCAAGCTGATAAACACCACCAAAAGATTGGATTTGTACTAAAAACTGCTCAGAACAATTTCAAGGTGGCTAGCTGCGATGAACCACCCTCATAGACTACTCTATCCAGGACTAAAGAGAAGCTTTGCCCTTTCCCATTTTGTAGAAACTGGACAACAAATGATACAGCTACCTCTCCCAGGACTTGACAATTAACTCAAATTTTTCTTTTAGGATCCTTTAAAGCTGCCCTCACCCTCAGACAGCAGGAAGTAATTTAAGAACACAACATTCACATACCCCAGAGGTGGGATGGGTCATTTGTGGTTGTTCAGTGGGTAATGGGTCATTGTCATTGTTTAGGATGGTTGTTTGCAAGTTATTATTGGTAATTGTCAGGGGAAAAAGGTGAACAAAGAAGATTGGATCCAGGGTGCTTATTTGAAAAAAAAAAAAAAAAACCTACAGATTTGATAGAATAAAAGGGTATATTGTTGAATCTACTCTGAAAGAAAAAAAGGGGAATATGGATATGACAGGATAAAGGGGTAGATTATTGAATCTAATTTTAAAATTTTAAAATGTTAGTTTTAAATATTTTACACTAGATTGGATTTTTGTATATTGTATACAAATTGCATATATTGACACAAAGTAAAGATTAATTTTGTTAAAACATATTGCACATACATTTCTACTCTTGTTCAAGGTATTGTACCAACATAGCTCATTGAACAATGTAATATATAATAAATATACTTATTATATTATATATTAAATAATAACTTGAAAATTATTATTACCAACTAATTGAGATATAAAGAAATGTAAGTTAGTAGTTAGTCATTACAAACTTGTAGTCATATTAGGTATGTTTTCAAGGTCAAACAGATATATTTTAGATAGACATGTCATCTTTAAACACTTCAAAGATCTATAGAATATGGAATTTAAGATGTCTATTTTATGACAATGAGACATGTCTGCTCCTGGAAGCATCAATCTACATCAGAGAAGATGATGGGCATTGAAGAAACTGCCAGTTAGCCAATGGGCAAGAAAGTGTTCTTGCCTCAACTGCTGACAGGATGCTGTTCAAATGGGACAAACAGGACATAAAGAAAGACTGCTGAACCTTTCCAGGAGAAGGTAAAAAGGCTCTTCAGAATATCCTGCTTTATAGATAAGTCTGTCCAATATACTAGCCCTGTAGGCTAAAGATGTATGCCCCAACATTGCAGAGGAACCTTGGGTGACTGTCCAGACAGCCAGTTATTTCTGTCATTTCTCATATTTTTTTGAAGTTGCTTGCACTTTCTGCTTACTCAGTTAATATTATTTTCTTCTCAGGTCTCTGATGGAATTGAAGACTAGATAGTTATAGTTTTTCTAGTTACAGATTCAGAAAAGAAACTCACCAAAGAGGTGTAAAGTGTATAAGTTTTAGAGATATCAAAAGATAGTTTTCAATTGGCAATACAAGTTAGGATAGACAGTAAATTAGGTGGGGCTGGAGAGATGGCTCAGCGGTTAAGAGCACCGTCTGCTCTTCCAGAGAACCTGGGTTCGATTCCCAGCACCCACATGGCAGCTAACAACTGTCTGTAGTTCCAGTTCCAGGCAAACACCAAGGCAAATAAATAAATAAAGTTTTTATTTTTTTTAAAAAAAAAAAAGAAAGTAAATTAGGCACAACACTTTAGACTGACCAAGATAGGATAAATACTGGTGTATCTTCTCAAATGTTAATGGATTGGACATTATTAATGTAATTATTGCCTATATATTATATACAGTTTTTCTTATATTAGTTATAACCTTTTTTGTTTTGACAAAAAGGGAGTATGTGGTGATATATTATGTATTAAATAAAGATTGCCTGAGGATCAGAGGACACAGCCAGCCACAGAGTTATCTATGGAGGTTAGACAGTAATGGCACATGCTTTCATTCCCAACAATAGGGATGACACACCTTTAATCCAAGCACTTGGGAACACATGCCTTTAATCCCAGCACTAGGAAGGTTGAAACAGGGAGTGATGGAGCTGGACAGAGAAAGAAATATAAGGCGGGATGAGACAGAAGTTCACCACATGTGCTTCCCTTCCATTTTGGCCTATGTTTCCCTTTCCATCCCCTATTCAGTCTGAGGATTCATGAAGACAGGATCTACCTCTCCTGGCCTGAGGAGTTGGATAGGTAAGAAGTGGCTGTGGCTTGTTCCTCTGTCTCTGTAATCTTTCAGCTTTCCTCCCAATATCTGGCTCTGGACCTTTTTTATTATATATAAGATCAATTAGAATTCTTGCAATACAACAAAACCCTGAAGTCTTGAGAAGATATAACATGACTCCCTTACAACTGATACATCCCCATCATTTTCTGTTCATGTTTTCAGTCTGTATGCCTTCCCCAGTCCCTCACAAATGCTGATGAATCCTCTTCCTCTATCTTCTTCCAAAGCAGCAGAAATTAACTCTAGCTAATTTGTACCAAAGGGGAAATGTCAGACAGATAATAAAGAGAACTAGAGAGCCCTGGGCAAGACACACTCTGTCTCTCCTTTCTCTCTATCTCTGCAGCTTCTTCACCTGCACAGCGGAAATTGATGAGTCAAAACACCCAAGTGTCCAGCTACTCAGAAAGACAAACCATCTGGGGCTGAAACACCAAACAAAACACCAACCTCAAATTCTGAGAAAGAGCATTTCATGGCCTAATGGTTTTAGGAAAGAAGACTGGAATCAGTGGGTCACCTGAGAAGAAGTTCCATGGCTTGACATGCTTTAGTGTGACAGGAAGAATGAATAAGAAACCATTAATTATTCTAAAGATTCAATTTGGTATATTTTCAAAAGATATATTTGGTTTTGTTTTCATTAAGCTAAAACAAACCCAGACCTTGGAATCAGACCTAAGAGGCTTTGAGTATTACTCCATTGCTTAATAACTAGGCAATGTTGAGAAAGTCTTAAACTCTGCTCTTTGCCCATTTATATAACAGTCAATCATACATCCAATGACTGTCTGTCAATATGGCATGCCATCATTCATATGAAGCTCCAGGATACAGTAGCTTATCAGGAAATGCTTCCTCTCTGCTTTCTTTCTGTGTGCCCTTCAGACAATGAGATTGATCTTTCCATATCACTGTCTGGCCATGTTACTCCTTTGCCTAACATTCTTTCATGGCTTCCCATAGCTCCCCAAATTTATCTCAAGATTAAATAATAAATAATAAATAAATAAAATTCTCTTGTCTCTTCTCCTTTGTTTTCCTTCACATCTGCACTACACTAAAGAAAATTGCTCCCAGTATCAGCATCTGCCATGTTCTCTACTTTTCCTGTATGTTTATCCTTACCCGACTCCCCCGACCTTGTTCCATCTCTCCCAGGCTTACATGGTGACTGAAGGTGAACAAGACAAGGCAAAGCCCAGGAAATTTTCAAGATTTCTGATCTCCCATTCTGAATGTAGCTCAGCAATCCACTTGTGCATAAGCCTTTGAAATGCCAGCTTTATAATTATTATAGTAGCTGTGACTAATGTTTACTGAAGTTCGGTCCTGTACCCAGCACTGGACCTTGCCTAATGTCCACTCTTTCTTGAAGACCTTGTCTTTGGGAAACTTTTCCTATTGTGACCATCATTCCCATCCATGTGGCCCCTTCCCTGTGCTCCTGTGTAAAACCCTTCTTCAGAATTCCTGGGAAACAGCCCAGCCAAACTAAACAGTTCTAGAAACTCTGGGAGGCAGCCCATCCCACTACTTATTTCTAAAAGGCTCAGCCACCCCCATCCCAACATGTAAGAGAGAGTAAAATACCTATTCACAACTTCCACCTAGTAGTCTAAGACATTTCCTTACAAGGATCCTCAAATTGCTCCAAGTTTGAATCAGTTGCTCTCCTCCCAAACGTCGTAAATCCATCTTTCCATCCTCCAAAGCTTCCCCACTCTAGAGCATCCTCTAATGTCACTAAGTTCAAAGCCTAGCACTCTGCCTTTTATTATGGACCCAACAGACCCATACAGGCTCAAATGGAGTGGCTTTTCCTTTAGATGAGTCACCTACCTAAGTCCTAGAACTTCTGGTCAACCACATCCCCTCCAATCTCTCATCATATGACTGTTGTCATGCCAATCCAATGTCTCCCCTCTCTCAGATATATACAGATGACTCCGATTATATAACAAGCCAAAGACAGATACTCAAGATTTGTCATTTCTAGTCTAGTGTGGTTCAGCAGTTCATCTGTCCACAGTTCTTTGAAGCAATGGACTTATATACGTTCATTATTATAAAAGTAAGTGTGACTAATGCTTCCTGAAGTCCACAACGCTGGGACTAAACAGTACACAAGAAGTTTCTTATTAACTTTCTCAAGTCTCTGAAGACTTATAAATGCAGAAACTGAAGCTTAGAAAGATTAAAATGTTTAGTCCCCTGGCTTAACATAATGGAAGGTTAGGTTAGACCTCAAAGCAAAGAGATCATAACATATCACGTATGACGGCTGTGGCTTCTCAAGCTTTTTTCCTAAAATTAGAAATCTCCCCAGTGAGCAAACCTGCCTTTGTTTAAATAGAAAAAGAGGACTCATATCAACTAGGTAACCTCCGAGAAACAGAAAAAGAACAGTGTCCTCGGGGAATAGTCTCCTGGGCATTCCTCCAAGGCAAGGACAAATCCCTTCTTTCAAGACATCAGAAGCCACAGAGCTTTGGCCTCTGTCTTTCTCTGTCCTTCCTCGGTCTTTGGCCCTTATGAGATGAGGTCAGTATGAAGTTTTGTGAAGCTTCTGCAGACATTTGCTGTCTCTCCTCTATTTGGGCTGTATCTCTTAATTGATTGATTTGATTGGCAGTCAATCTTATGGTAGAATTACAGGTTGTATTAAAACATGGTTTACTTATTTTACACAATTCCATGAACTTCTCATAATAATTTTTTTTAAAAAAAATACAGTAAATAAATTACTTTATTGTTGAACTCTGAACTGAGAAATGGTTTGGCTTGAACTGGTCTCCATGTAAAGAGACTCATGAGCCCAGTGTATTTCTGACAACACTCACCTGCAGATCAAGTCCTCCTCAGTCACATCAGTGCCTTTGTGCCCATGAGTAATGGATAAATGTGTGTACCAAACCTTTACCCCACTCAAGGGCTCAGGAGGACTGACGTCTGTGGGAACTGGGGAGGACTGGAGGCTGCCAGCCAACACTCTGGACAAAGTCTCTTCACGGAGAGGTCTCCTGATTGAACTCAGATCATGCCCTGCTTGTTCTGAAGAGGATCAGAGCTCTGCCTGTGGAGTGTATGGCTTCCCAGAAGATTTGGAAATATATTTGATGTGGTTATGAGATGGGACAGGGCAAATTTTGAGGTCTGGCGGGTAGAGGAGGGTTCCAAGGACACTGTTAGGGTTTGGCAAAACTCAAAAGCATCATGCCAAGACCTTTTGCCTTCACTATTAAGCCTATGTGCTTACTCAAAGACCATTTACTGAGAATCTATTACTCCCCAGTTCTGTGCTTGGTACAAGAGACAGGATGGTGAACAAGACTCCAGCTGGGGAAGAGTAGTTCTCATCACGGTGCCTGCAGTACTCCTGCAAGGCATGATGGGAAGCTGCATATGACCATTTCATGCCATGTAGTCAGCATACAAGTGACTACTGAATGGATGATGCTCTGACCACAGACCCTGGGAAACAGAGAAGGGGCCTATTAGGGCCCATCCAGCCAGAGAAGCACCAAACGTATGGATCTTCTTCCATCAAGACTGATATTATGAATGACATTAGTGCATCTTCTCTCTGGTACTGCAAATTATTGAATAAGGGGTAGTCCGAGTGGGAAGTTGGAAGCTGGGAAAAATAATGTCTCTGCCGTTACTTGGGTGTAATTTTAGGAATATAGTCGAGAGAAATCCAGTTTTAGCTGGGTGTGGTGGTGCCATTTTGTAATCTCAGAAGTTATGTAAGGCTGAGTTTGAAAGGTCCCGAATTTGGGGTTAGCCTGGGCTATCTAACAAGTTTAAAGCCCAACTGAGCTGCCTAGATGGCCCCATCTCAAAAATAATCAGGAGGGAGGAAGAAGGGAGATGGTACAGAGGAGAATAAGAGAAGAGAGGAAGGGAGGCAAAACCCACTCAGATGAGACGATGGAATAAGAACTAAGAATGATCATCCTGACCAGTATAGCGTAAGGGCCAGAGCTCCTGCGTCAGGCTTCCTGTCTTCACCTGAGTTATCAGAGAGCTGTCGCCTTGGCTCAGTTTTCCTGTCGATGTCTTAGGTAAGGTTTCTATGACCAAAAGCAACTTGAGGAGAAAAGAAAGAGTTTGTTTTATCTTATTCTTCTGGCTAACAGTCCCTCGCTGAGGAAAGTCAGGGTAGGAGCTCAGGACAAAAACCTGGATGCAGAAACTGATGCAGAGACCATGGAGGGATGCTCCTTACTGGCTTGCTCATTATGGCTTGCTCAGCCTGCTTTCTTATAGATCATCAGCCCAGGGATGGCACCTCCCATAGAGTGCTGGACTCTTCCACATCAGTCACTAGCTAAGAAAATGCACCACAGGTAAATCTGAGGGGGGGGACGTTTTCTCAATTGATATTCCCACTTTTAAAACGAGGAGAGAAGTTGTTAAGTTGACAGAAAACTAGCCAGCTTTTTTCTCACAAAGGCTTTTCTCCAGGGGCAGCAGGGCCGATTGCCACAGCTCCCCAGTTAGACTGTACCCGTTCGGCAGCCTCAATAGACACAGTCTCTTTCTCAATACTTTCAACACAATCTTTCCAGACTCCAGTGACTCGGCTCAGTGTAGCCTCAACGATCCACTATGCAAATCCAAAAGAAGAAGCTTTGTCTACTCCTAAACCCAAGACCAAGTCTAAGCCACAAAACCGCATCGGCTAGAAGTGTTAAGGATGAAAGAAAATCAAAGGCCACCAGAAAGAGGAGCATGAGTGATGGGCAGAAATAAGGGCAGATGTTCACACAGTAGGCTCTGGCACTGTGGTGTCTAAACAGCGCAACTGCAGCCATTTTCACTCTGCTTCCTAAGCCAGCTGCCTGAGGGGATTGCTAGAAAAGAGGAAAAAAGAGAAAATGACATTGTTTCTAATCAGATGAAAGGCTGGAGAGGGAAAGGAAAAAACCATGACTTTGAGGTCTTGAGTAGTGAGGGAAGAGTGAGAAGGAACGGGGAGATGCCTGGGATGTAAATGTAACAAACAATAGAAATAATTAAAGAGGAAGTACTTCCCCTCATCTGTCAGCAGAGCCTGTGAGGAACAAGAGCGGCCCCTTCCTGGGAGCAGTCAGCTGCTCACTGCCTTAGCAGCCACCTCCTAGGGAAGAATGAAGCCTTAACAAGCAGCATGGGGTCAGGGCTGGCCTCCACCCAAGGCTGAACAGTACCCCCATTGAAGGACCTCAGGGACAATCCAGCATGCCTCTTCCTTCTCCCACTCCCCTCAATGGGCCATTTGTGGAATTAACAAGGACTGGAATACACACTGCCCATCTCCTCCGAGGCCCCAACAGCTGCAGGATTCCTCAGGAACTCCTCAAGGCCCTGCACATCCTTACAGAGAGACAAATGGGAGGGATGCTGGATTCTGAAAGGAGAATCTCCAGGAGCCTGCTAGATGGGGGTTGCTCCTTTCTTCCAGGCCTTTCCTCCATCTCCTGAAGCAGCGGCTCTTCAAATGGTTTCCTGTCTTCTACCAACTCGGACACCCTGCCTGCCCCACTCTCCTTGCTCTCTGAGGTGACAGAAGAGAGCACTAATGTTTCTCAGAGGCTGAGGTCACAGCTATGAAACCAGAGCCGAAATATTCTCCCTTCATTGTCTGTTCTCTCTGCTAAAATAAAATGGACCCAGAGAAACAACAGGCAGGGATGTACTATTTCTTCTGTGCCCTTCAGAGATAATTCCTGTCACTCATAGGAAGCCAACCAGCAGTTTTCGGAGCAAACAGTGAGCACAAGCCATCTCTGACCTTTCTGCTTCCACAGGATACAGAGATTTCTTTGTGTTTTCACCCAAAAGATGCAAGTGCATTCCCATGCCTGAGTCTCTCCTTACAATCTTGTTAGAGATGGAATCCATGATACTTGGTATAGTCAACAGAGACAGAAGTATGGATCCTTGTGGAGCTGGGGAGATGGAAAGAGGCTGTTAGTTAGTGATTACCATGAAAACATGTGGACCTTTGGTTCCACCCCAGGACCTGCATACAGTCTACATGTAGCAGTCTGTACCTCCAATCCCAGCACTGGGGCTAAGGGAGCCCCTCGACTTCTTGGGCAACAAACCAGTCTAGCTAAATTGATGAGCTCCAGGTTCAGAGAGAGTCTTTTCTCAAGAAGTAAGGCGAAAGGGTGGAAACTGACTGAGAAAAACTTCAGACATCAACTTCTGGCTACATACACACACACACACACACACACACACACACACACACACACGCACGCACGCACGCACGCACGCACGCGTACATTTATCTGGCAAAAATTTACCAGTCCTAGACTCCAGATGTGAAGACTTATGTCATGAATAGGCATGTGGTTGCTCTTGCTGACTGTGTAAGGAAGGGAAAGGGCTGCTCAGGGGCCAACTGTACGCTCTGAAGATAGAGCTGGTGTAGCTACAGGATGGCTGCTCTCTCTGCCTCTGTTAGTTATCTTTTTTTCTTCTGTCATTGTTACAAATTTGAAGCTACTGTCCAAATGTGAATTGAACAAGGATGATCCCAAAGAACATGCCAAACTGGAGGGAGAAAAGCACAGAGACTTCAACCTTACACAAAGAGCTATAGGCCGAGGAAAGCTGGGAATGGCAGAAGTGGCCTTCCCCAGGGAAGAGAACACCAGCTGGGTGTCCAGCGTTAAATTTCATCCCTGAAAACACACACACACATAGCACTACACAGACTGGACATATCATATCTAGGAGTATATATGCGTATACATACACATATACATATATGCATATAATAGCAATTAGTGATAAACTAGGCCACAAATTTAAAGGAGATTGGGGAGGAGTATGTGAAAAGTTTTGAAGAGACAAAAGGGAATGAAGAAATGTTATAATTAAATTACAATCTAAATAATTTTTAAACCACCTGGCAGACAAACTAGTTATGATATGGAAGGAAATATTTATTTTAGCTTGTGGTCTCAGAGAGTCTCAGTCCATCCCAGCAGGTGTGGTAGCTAATTTTGGCTATCAACCTGACAGCATCTGGAATCTGGATAAAAATCTGAAAATCTAAGGAGCTGAACATGCCTGGAAGGATTTTTTTAAATATATATTGGATTTGTTTGAGGTGAGAAGACCCACCCTATATCTCTGGCACATCTTCTACTGGCAGTGACATACAAGGACATGGAAAAAGGAAGCTTTTGCTTTTTGCCTGCTTGCCCTCTCTTGGCAAGTTCATCAACCCTGGTGCTAAGTCATTAGTTCACAGATATTAAAACCTATTTCTTCTGGGATCCAATATAGACCAAAGACCTGCAGCTTCATAGGAATCTTCTGGTACTCGGGCACCAGATTGCAACTAAATAACTACTGATTCCTACCTTTCTTTCCAGACACTGCCATTATTTGACTGTCCAGACCTCTGCCTGCTAGTCACCCCCCTTTAGCCTGTACCTTCGTTCTATCCGCTGTTGAGAGAATCTCACCAGAGAAGGGATCCAGCAGAAGTGGTTCAGTCTGTGGCACTAGAGGCTGGACCACTGTCTGTTCACCTGGCAACAAAGGGGAAGAAGGTCAGAGCCTGGGATGGGTATAACCCTAAAAGGCCTGCCCCTTGTGGTCCACTACTGCTAGTTGGTCTCCATTACCTAGAGGCTCTACACCATTCCAAATCTCACCACAAGCTGGGGGCCCAGCCCTAAAAACAAGAGTCTGTGGAACCATTACAAACTCAGATCACATTAGCCTCTCCAATAGAAAGTTTGTATCTGACCTTATTCTTCAGGATCCAAGGGGGCGGGCTCTCCACTGCTAGCCCAGTCATTTTGTTTGTTGACAAGATGTTGCTATATAGCCCAGGTTGGCCTTGAATTCATGGTCCTCTTCCTTCCACTGCCTGACTTCTGAGGTTCTGGGCAAGAGCAGTCATGCCTATATTGTACCACACACGCATACCCTTTTGAGCAAATCTTACTCATTAGAGAATTTACTCCTTCTATGAGATCATACATGGACCCTGACCTTGTCCAAATGCAAGCCACATTTTATTTAGTTTAATGAAAATAAATGTTCAATCTTTCAGATAAAAATTTCCACACAGAAATATCATCTCTGCTTCCTCCTGAACAATTCCATGGAGTGCCAAATTATGACTCCTCCGTTTATTGCCCCACAGTTTCATAGATGATATAGTTTTATATCCTGTGTCACTTGGCTATCTCCAAACTGATTTGTTTATTTTGGATCCTTTAAAACTTAGAGAACTCAGCCAAAACAAGCAAGATTGGGTTAAAATCCTCTACCCTGGCCATCCTTGTTAGGAGGGTTCACCTTGCTCCAGTGCACCCTAAGACTTCGCTCTGATCATGTGGCACTGAACTCCCCAAGTGATAAAACTCGTGAGGCTTTTCACATGAACTTCTGTTAAGCCAGTCAGATGATCTTCTTAGACCCTAAAGCTTAATTTTCATTTCTTTTTAAACTCTAGTCTTTTGCCAGCCTGTTCATCTAACCTGTGGGGATATTTTAGGTACATTTATAGAATGAGTGGGTTCTCCTAAATGCGTGTAACCTACAGATACTTGACCATGACCTCTGGATTTCATTCAAACTGTTCACAAGAGAGGAGATAAAACTGAGAAAGAAAACTAATTGTACTGCAATGTCATGTTCAAACCTCTGACCATGCAACATAAAGTAACATCCAACACTGTAGAGTTCCATCCTGCTTCCCAAGCAAGAAATGTGGTACATAGAAAACACTTCATGGCTGGTCACCAAGTGTTGTTTGACATTTTGACATTTTGCAATTTGGCTTTTGGGTGGGAGGATGACTCAGTGCTGTTTCCTGTTCTGTGAACATAAGATCCTGTGGGCACAGAGGCCACAGCTTTTTAACTTCTCTAATGCATTAGCTAATCATCTTTGGAAGAAGGTTTACTATTATTATTATTATTATTATTATTATTATTATTAAAGTAGCCTTCTTATCAAATCTATATGTGCTCCTTTCTATGACAGATTCCTAAACCAAAGCCTTTCCAACCAATATGATCCTCAAATCCACACCAAAACTATAATGCTATATGACCCCAGAATTCTCTAGAGATACTGTCTTCTTGCAGGGGAAAGAAAGCCATGCTTCATGTTCTGGGAAAACACTAGCAAGGATCCCTTGCCTGTTTCCCTGCTCCTGTATGTTCATCATGTGACACTGGTTTCCTTTGGCCATAAAACTTGTGAGCATAAAGTCAAGGCAGCTCTCGGGTGAAAATTGTCCAGCTTAAATACAGAAATCCCATTTGTTAAGGTCATGTGAAAATGTAAGTGTATCTCCATCAGATGTTTAACTTCAGCCATTCCCCAGCTTCCTGACTAACAGAGGTTGAGTGTGAGCTGAAAAATGGATTGAACAATAACATGGGAATAAATAGGTTGCTTCTTTAGAGCTTAATGGAGGGGGAAATGTCACTTAATGTCATGCTCTCATGCCTGAATACTCACACACCCACACAATCTCCCTTCCCCTCTCTCTCACACACACAGAGACAGAGAGAGAGATGTTATGCATGCTAAGTTTATATTTTAAACTATTATAATTATGGGTTAAATGATGCAAGTGGAAACCCAAGGAATTACATTACTTTTGGAGTTCAAGCCCAACACAATGTTAATCCATTTCCTGAGAGATCTTATTACAAATAACACACTGGATTAATGCACCTTGCCACATTTCAGCCCTCTAAAATAGTGCTTCCTAAGCTGGGCCAAGTCCCAGCAAACAGAGGCTGAAGTAGGAGAATAGCTCTATCCCAGGAAATGAGACCCTGACTTGAAAAGCAAGCAAACAAAACTCAAAACACCAACAAAAACTTAGAAGTCTTCCAGAAAGTTATCATCTCCCCTTCTTGCCAACCCCCCCCCCCCCCCCGTTCTAATTCTAACATAGTCTTATCACTTGCTTCCAGGAGCTGGTCTGGTAATATATTACCCGACTACTTCACCTCTAACATCCATCACGTCTCCACAGAGTACTGCTGAACCCTTCCCATATAATAGCAGCGCATCCATCTCCTCCTTTGTTCCTTCCTAGAAGGTTCCAAGTTCTCTAGGCTTTGGAGTCACCTTCTCTTTTGCTCTGTCAGTATAATTACTTGAGTTGTCGGGAGTCTGGTGAGTGTGTCAGTATTTCAGAGGCTCAGCCACAGGATGTTGTTCCTGTGAGGTTGCCAGTGACTCCCCAGCCCCAGCCCTCCTGATGTTTACTATTAGTTCTCTCTTGGCCATGCTCTCAGCCCTTTCCCTGCATCTATGCTCTGATCTTGCCTTCACAATCTATAGAGCATCCCAACATAAAGCCACATTACATGCAGCACTTCCACTGACAGTTTGGAAAGGAGCTTCATGAAACACAAAACCTCAGGCATCCCTGTTGCTAACGTCTGTACACAAGGACTCTTCCTGCCCAAGGCAATGTGCCTGAGCTCCAAGTGGACTTCCTCATACTGTTCCCACTTCTCCATTCGCCAAAGGAAAACTCAAGCTTCAAGAAGAGGAGGGAGGGTGGGAAGACGAGGAAACGGAGAAAGGAAGAGGGAATAAACAAGAGAAATGGTAACAAATACTATTTTATAAAAACCTATAAAAATGGGCTGGAGAGATGGCTCAGCGGTTAAGAGCACTGACTGTTCTTCCAGAGGACCTGAGTTCAATTCCCAGCACCCACATCATAGCTCACAACTGTCTGTAATTCCAAGATCTGACACCCTTACACAATTATGCATGCAGGCAAAACACCAATTCACATAAAATAAAAATAAATATTAAAAAAATAAACCAACAATCCTGAAATACTGCTATACCTTGTAGTTAGGCCTTTTAGCAGTGACTTAAAGTTTGGAACAAGCAAAAACAAATTAATGACACAAATTATTGCAGAAATATTCGCTTATAATATATCATATAAAGGGTTAATATTTATTAAGGGGTTTTATAAACACTCACAATTTGAACCTTAAGACAATTCTTGGAGAGTGAAAATGTCCCACTATGGATGGTTTGATCCCCTCCCCGAGAACGCAGGAACAAACAGGAATGGAAGTCAGTGTCCCTGCGTCTCAATTGATTCTGGTCTCGCCCCACAGGGGTCCTGATTCTCGGGAATTACTTCCCTAAATAACACCTGATCCCTCGACAGCCTCCCCTTTTGTCTAACTAAGAAAGTCCTAAACTAAATATAAGACTATATACAATAGAAATCATTAGAAGGTAATGTCTGGAGGAGGTAAAGGCACTGACAGAAGCAAGGTCAAACTACAACTAACAAACGACAAATATAAGGTGCATCTTAATGTGTAGAATATTATATACAGGGATTGCTTCAAGGCTGTTTACCTTGAATAATAACAATCCAATACCTGAATGCTCTTTGCTAAGATATGAGATGGTAGTAACCTTAACTATCTAGTCTTCAACCCCATCAAGACCTGAGAAGGAAAATATATTACTTGAAGGTTGGAAGCACAAGAGAGTAACTTCTAAGATTTAGGAGAGGACAATGACAGTCAGTTATCTGGATAGTCACCCACAGCTTTTTTGCAAAGTTGGAGCATCTACCTTTCTGGCTACAGGCCTATGATATCTAACAGATCTCTTTAGATGCAAGGCATTTTGGAAGAAACTGTCTTATCTTGTCTAGGCAGGCTTCAGCAGTCTTTATCTTTTATCCTGCTCATCTGGATTGGACAGTGTGCCTATTGACAACAGTAGAGGGAAGGGAAATTCTTTGCCCAAGAGTCCATTATCTGCCAAGGAAGACAAACTCTTACTGGATTGTCCTTGATGCTCAACACCATCTCAGGGAAGGAACAGTGGCACCACAAGTTGTCTCTCATGGCTGAATTCTGAGTAACAAAATGTTAAATGTTATATTTTTTAGGTCTATGAAGTAGTTGAAGACTCCTGTCTATCTAATATATTCTAGTATGCATCTGGAAAATCTAAACAACATGACTATCACATGGCAAATCTAAGTAACAATGATCTGTAGTTCTTATCGTCTTAAAGACTGAAGCTTACATTGTAGAAATGGGCAATCTATAAATGGGTGTAAAGCTTTTGAATACTGACTTCAAGTATGATGATCATATAAACATTAACCAAAGGTGCACGCATTGTGCAAAGTGACAACAGTATCTTAAATATATATCATTATATAAAATATCTAAACAGAGGTATACAAAACAGCTTATGTATACATTATGACTAATATAATCATATATTATGACTAGTATAATTAAACAGAGGTAGAAATTGTAGTGGGAATGACAGTAATGTGCTTAATATGCATTAATGTGCAAAATATTTTAAACAGAGGTAGAAACATGTACAAAATGTGGCAATTATAGATTTAATTTTGTATCAATATACAAATTACCTTTGACATATAAAACAATTTTAGATTTAAATTTATATCGATATACAGATTATCTCAATCAAACATATGAAATGATTTTACATTTGTAGCAATATATAAGCATCCATATCAGTGCAAATCGTCTTAGGTTCATATTTGTCTAAAAATTGTTTACAGGTAGATACAATAATCTACCTATGTCTATTCTATCTATTCCCCTTTCTCTTGTTTAAAAGGGATCTCTGAGTCTATATTATTGTTCTATTCTCAACCCATTTTTAACTTAAAACTACCCTATCAGAATGATAATCATCCATAACCCACATAGGACAAAACTTATTGGAAGAGGGGTGTAGTTTTTCATAAGGTTGCTTCCTTCTGACTTGTGGGTGGTGGTATCTCTTTGTGATCTTGTAAAAGCTAAGACAGTGGTCAGATTCTAATGGGCTGACTATAAACATCTATAGCCATTTTCAGAGTATTGAGTATGTCCATCTGGAATTCTTGTTAAAGATGTGACATGAAGGATGATAATCTCACTGTAATAAATGTACAAAATTACTAAAAAAAAAAAGTTTAAATCACAGTTTCAGATGTGATAGCCTTCAGTTCTTTCTTCTGTTTACATGTTTCAGGTAGAGTTTCATGTAGCCCAGGCTGGTCTTGAACTTGCTTTGTAGCTGAGGATGACCTGGAACTTCTGATTACCCTGCCTCCTCCTTCCAAGTACTGGGATTACAGCTCTAAGCCTCCATCCCTAGATTACACAGTCTGTGCTAGGAATGAAATTTGTGGCTTCATGCATGTTAGTCAACTGTCCTTGTTAGAGTTTCTATTGCTGTGAAAAAAATTCTAAGACTAAAAACAATTTGGGGAGAAAGGGTTTTATTTGGCATATGCTTCGATATCCCTGCACATCACTGAAGGAAGTCAGGACAGGCATTCACACAGGGCAGGAACTTGGAGGCAGGAGCTGATGCAGAATGCAAAGGATGCTGCTTATTTGCTTGCTCCTCATGGTTTGCTCAGCCTGATTTTTTTTTTTATAGAACCCAGTACCACCAGCCCAGGTATGGCACCACCCATAAAGGCTGGGTCTCTCCCAACAATCACTAAGTAATACACACACACACACACACACACACACACACACACACACACACACATATATATGTATATATATATAATAGGCTTTACAGCCTGGCATTATTTTCAATCAATGTTCCCTCCTCTCATAAAACTAGTCAGCACAGCATGCATGCTGCCAATTAAATCACATCCCTCAGTTTTTAAGGCTATTCTGTCTTTTTTGAAAGAAGCCTTCAAGTAGATATTTTCAGATTCTTTCAGTGGTGGGGAATTTACTTATATAATAGTAAAGAAAATCATAACTCAGAATTATGATGGGAGACTTCCATTTCTGCAAGGTGTCCAGAAAATTGAGCCAGATTACCGACAGAGATTACAAAGGTATGGTGTCATTGTGCCTTCCTATGCCTTTTAGGGCCACTGGGTAATTACCACCACTTGCGTCCAGGAGACAAGTGAAAATTATTGAGGTAGAGACTACCCTGAAGGATGAAAGACTGTCTTTAAGGTGGGGTTTACCTTCATTCCAGGGAAAGGTCTCATCCCATAGACTCAGCTCAGGCATCACTCACCACCATGATAAAGTCCTGTGTGGCCACCTGTACTCCTTTCCTACTAGGTGGCCAGTCCACCTCCATCCCCATATTCTACACAAGCCCATTTGAATCCTCATGTCTACACAAATTAGGGGCTCTGTGAGGGACAGATACTACCCTTATTTAAAAAGAGTTTAGCACAGAAACCACAAAAGATGATCACGCTCCAAAACAATGAAGAGTGGCCTGTTACTTCTAGATAGAAAGGGAGTGATGCTGTAGAGCCATCTTTTTATACACTATAAATATGGATTACTCTCATTGGTTAATTAAGAGCTGACTGTCCTATAGCTGGGCAGGAAGAGACTGGGTGGGAGAGCCAGACTAGGAAGATATTAGGAAGAAAAAGGCCAGACTCAGAGGAGTCTCACACCCTATGCAGAGAACAGGGCATGTAGAAAATGAGATAACAAGCTATAAGCCATGTGATCGAACTTAAATAAGAAATATGAGTAAATTTAAGTTCTAAAAAAAACAAGCCTGGGCTATTGGCTGAGCATTTATAATTAATACTAAGACTGAGTGGTTATTTTGAAGTGGCTGGTGGGACAGAGCTGATTGGCAGTCTAGACAGAAAACTCCAACTACAGAGTGACTTCCATGGGTCCCTGGGAATGGAGAGGGCTGCTGATCAGGAGCCGCAGCCTTTGGGAGAAGAGTGTAGTCACCTCAAGCAAATGTTTAGGAAAGGATCTAATGGCATCCCTAGTCACTGAGCTTCCTTATTCCAATCCAGCTGGAAGCCAAAGAGCAAGGAGGCCTTAGATGTGGTTCACCCAGGTCTACTTCCACAGCAAGAAAAAAGGGGAAGTAGTAAGTGACCTGAAAGGCAAGCCAAAGCACTGTAACACGCCAGGACTTGACTGGCAGGCACTGCCGACATCTGCTACCCAAGTGCAAACACATAGCAGAAAGTCACTCCTGCATAGCTCCACCCTTCCTCTAAAGTGTGTGGGGCTGAGGCTTCTCCTGGGCCTTTCCCTGCTGCCTGCCTCCTACACCTTCATCCCGTATCACCAGCCCACTTCCTTCCATCTCACTTTATCCTCACCTTCTTCCTTCGTCTCCCCAGCTCAGTGTGAACTTAAGGGATACACTGCCAAGTAGACCTAATACCAAAGGATGGCAGGTGAAGGGGAGTGAACCACAGTGTAGAATAAGGACCCACTTCAGAACCATCTTTAGAGGCATGTTTTTACTCTCCGCTATAAAGGAGGAAGGTCTGCATGGCAGCCACCTCATCTTCTAGGAACCCCCATTGTATTCTTTTGACAGTTTCCTTAAACATCAATTTCTCTCAAATCAAAATTCTGATATGTCTTTCATTATCTAAACTTTTGACAAGTTTTTATAAGTAAATTTTTATTGAAATCAGGGTGAGGGAAATGAGGCAAGAACATATACAATAGAGTCTAGTGTTCTCCTTATTTAAATTTTCATACTTCCCTCATCCACTTTTATAGATATTGTAATACAATACTATTCATTTTGACCATTGAGGGGTTTTGGGCATTCCTCTTTTAAACTTATACTCAAAAAAGTATGTTTTATCCAAATTCACTTAATACTGGCCCTCCTAATTGAGGAAGATTAGAAGAAAGAACTTATATTTCTATATTAGATATACTTATTAAAGTGCTCTTCCAACCCAAATAATAAATTATTTCCCCAAGTTGTTATACAACTGTCTTCTGACCCAACCTGCCATTTCATGAGTACAGCTGGGCCCACTGCAAACGATGGCCACGGCTGTGCCAGCTGCAAACGATGGCCACAGCTGTGCCTGCCGCAAACGATGGCCACGGCTGGACTTGCTGATTAATGACTTCCTCTCCTAGAAGGAGGATCACAGGACCCCCCAGGAGCATCCTGATACTCCTCCCAACCAGTTATATACAATTCTGCCCTAATTGCACAGAGCCTCATGGAAGGGCTAGACATGTATAGATTGGGAAAGACATAGGGTTGCCATCACCCATTCTGGATGCAAACCTTCAAGTGTGAATCTTAGTGTCACAGATGTCCCTTGTTTGTAACCCTTCGCTCATCGTACGTAAGCAACTTCACTGGTCCTCCGGCATAAACTCCGGCAGGTGAACTTTGCATTGTCACTGGGACTACATGAAAAAGAGCGTTAGACTTGTTTAGTGCCCTCTGCCCTCCACCACCCCTGACAAAATTCTCACAAGGGAAGTGAAATTTTGCCTTCAAATTCCTGACTGTTGTGAGAACCTTTTCTTAAAATCTCTCTCTCATCAGAGTAGAAAATGATACCTTGTGTATCTCTGTATCCTCAGCGTCTCAGCTGACCAGACAAATTCTAAATATTTACTGAACACTAGACCCAGTATAAAAGTTTGCAAGTTTAGTGGGCTGATCAACACTGCAACTACCGAGGCCACCCCATCTATGATCTGCTGGAGCACATAAAGGGACCAGTCCTGCAGACCCAAAGCTGCAGGATTTCACAACACTAGGCAATGCAAGATAACCATTCAGAATCCCAGTGAGGCCCCAGCCTCAACACTGTAGCAGAAACTAAAGGCCTTGAACCAGACCAATGACTCTTTGCAATGAACATTTGAAAGTAAAAATATCTGGACAGTCACACTCCAGCTTCCATAATGAGAGTCATCTCTCTCTCTCTCTCTCTCTCTCTCTCTCTCTCTCTCTCTCTCTTTCTCTCTCTCTCTCTCTCTTTCTCTCTCTCTCCCTCTCTTAAATTTTACTTTATTTTATTTGTGGAGGGGTTGTAAGGGTGGATACAAAGGAATGAAAAAATGAGCGGATGGAGAAGTATGATGTGAAAGACACAGAGAATAAGTATTTTAAAAGTTTGTAAGTTTAGTCTGTTGATTGGTAAAAGTAACGAGAGCTTTTCTTTTGATGTATATAAAAATCCAGTCTCAAAAACCAGCTAACAGAGAACAATCAGATGATCTACTATAATCTTTTAACTTGATGTTTTAGATGATTGATGGCTGTGTCCATGGCCACATTTGCAGGCAAGGTGTTCAGGGCTGACCCAGAATAATTAATATTTCTCATTCTTACGTACCTACCAGCCCCTCCAAGTGCTTTTGATAAGATATCAGTAAGCAGAACAGAGCACAGTTGCCCCCGGAATCCAGAAGTCCCTGCACTAACACAATGCCAACACTTCTCCCAGCAAGCATCTTGAGGTCTGAAATGCAGGGTCAATATAGCAACACACAAAGGAGACACTGAACAGCAAAATCTCTGACACTCAACCCAGTGACCTGGCTGAGAAAAGCTTTCATCAGAAGTGAGATTCAGAAATAGTAAGGTGGAGAAATTTGACTTTCCAATCAAAGCCAGAAAGTCTGTCCAAGGTAAAGGCATGCGTGGAACAGTTACAATGCAGATAGCGGTGAGCCTTTACAATGAATTCACTGTGCAAAACTTGCCAGTCCCAGTAAGCAGACAAGGGTCCCTTCACCCTTGTGCCCAGGACAGTTTGGCCAAAGGACATCTAGGGTGACTAATCTCCACATCCCGGAATAGCCCAGAGAACTCGTCCAACCTGCCTGTCTGCCTTTCAAAAAAGAAAAAAAAAAAAAAAAAAAAAAAAGCCTTTGGAATTCTTTGTCCAGCTCTGCTTGGTGTACACCAGAAAGATTCTGCTGGGACTTCTCTGGTGACCTAATCTTTGCTATAATGACATCCCCCCAACAGATCCACCAGCCCCTCAAATTCTCCCAGACACTAATAATAGATCCAACTAGAAGTAATGACTCAAAACAGATGAGACAAACATTGATACGCACAGCCTGGCTGCCACGGATCCATTTCTTCCCCTGGCAGGAAAGAGACCAAACTAACCTTGGGGAGGAAACCTCTTTTTCTGAACAGTTACCATGGCAACAGAAACTCTCTCCCTAGGGCACCTGCCCACAGGCTCCCACCTGCCAGCTGGTAGGGATGGTGGAAGCCTCCTCGGTCCCAAGTCACCGTGCTCATCTCACCAACAAAGGTGCCAACAGTGCCAGTTGGCCTCATGATATGGATACCTGCCCGCAAGGCATTGGCTGAAAGATTGGGGACTTTCACAAAGACCAGCCAGCAGCTGGCAGGCAGGAACTACCAGGTCATTGTCATCTGAGGCTGAATTGGAACATGCATACAAGACACAAAGGCTGTGTCTGTAACCACAGCATCCCTCCCCACCTCCCAAGGGTTTGTTTTCAGCTTTAGCTTCTCTGCTCTGGGGGAGGGCACGCTGCTGAAGGTGTCTTTTCTAGTACCCCCGCTCTGTTTTAGCACAGCTCTGCCTTATGCATGCCAGCGTAGAAAGTTTTCCCTGCCCATGTCTCGATATTGCAAAAGAGAAGGTTCACCGTAAGTCATTCCAGGCCAGTGGGTTCAGAGGTGGAGTTGTAACCAAAAGCCGTGTCAGACTTCCCCTCCTGGCCCCACACCAAGGCCTCCAAGGATTTCTTGTCACATGAGTTAGTGTAGTTTCACATCCTCTAAAGCAAAGCTCTGTCGAAACTCTCTAGTCTCATATGGCATCGGCTCAAAACAACCACCGGGCTCAGCTGCCTGGCTCACTGTTTCAAGAGTGGGTCAGGAGACCTGGGTTCCAGTTTCATCTCAACCTACATGAACTTGACAAGGACTGGTCCTTCATTTTTTCATCAGAAAATTAAGAAACCGAAGTAGCTGTCATTTTCTTCTCCTCCCCACCATCCTCTCCACCTTGGCTAAAAAAGGAAAAAAAAAAGGGGGAGGGGGATTTTCTTGATTCTTTTAGAAGAAGTTGTTAATCCAAAAATGTCTCAAGGCTGATTAATATTATTTCAACTTTTAAAAAGTGGGCATCTCAAAAATATTATGTCAAGTAAAAGAATCTTTTATATACAAGAAAGCACATGTTTTATGATTATAACACATGGTGAGACACAAACACACACGGGGTAGGGGGGGATTGATTGCCTCTGGGAGTATGGTAGGACCAGGAATTATTGGGAAGAGGCAAGAATGAACTTTCTGAATTGACATTATACATTGTAGGTAGGTGTGTTTGTGTCACATGATCTGTGTCAAAGCTCATAGACAATTGCTCTTTGGATGGACTGATAATGTAATGAAGAATAGAGAAATGTAGTTTGTAGAACTAGTGAGCACTTGGGTGTTCTGGACACAACGCTGAGGGGAAATACATATTCTAGAGTGAGTTCCTGACCCATCCACTCTATCCTTCCCTCCACCCTATCTCTCTTTTATGACACCGAGTCGGTTAGTGGGGATGGGCGACACATCACTGGTGTTCTATAGTGACTAACCACTCTCTAGTTCTCTGCATCTAGAACTGGCCCTTGACCTTCACCTTCCTTGGCTCCCCAGTGCTGGGATGCATATGGAGTATGTACCTCTGCCCTATGATTACCAACATTTCTGATATGCTTTCAATTAATACATCCCAGTTATGGCATTTTAAATCTAATTTTAGATATAATCAGAGTGTATATTTTTATGACCATTCTAAGAGTTTGTATATCAACTACCCAAGGACAGATTGCAAACTTATTTTTTCCTAGACTCGCTACCCAATATATACACATATATGTATATATGTATGTGTCCCTGAAATGCTAATTTTTGTAATCATTTCCTTTTAAGATCTCAAATACATTCTTTGTTTTTTCCCAATTTGATTACTTCTCTCTAAAATCTTTAAATATGAAAATGTATATATGCTTTAATGGTAAACTCTACACTCTGGGGAAAAAACATTGCTCTGGGTCTGCACACTCACAGCTAACATCTCTCAGTGTCACCCACCCTACCATGTGACTGTCACATGATGGATTCAGTCAGGAAGATGGAAGTGGGTGGAATATGTGGGTCTCAATCCCACCTTTCCTCTTGTGACTTTGAGCCAGTTTAGGGACCTTTCTGAGCCTCAGTTTCTTCTGACATATATATCATCAACAGAACAATTCTGAGACTCGATTTCGTCAAGTATCTACATCATTAACATCAGGTGCTAGTGTGAGAATGAGGCAGAACCATGAAGAATCTTACAAAGGATGCCACATCATATGTCTGTCAGGTCAAATTTAGAACCTGCTTTGTAAGGTTAGAGCCATGTTGCATTGATCAAAGACCAGCTTTTAACCACAGTTAATTAGCTCTGCTACTGTGCTGTCTCCCTTACCCGATTCCAGCCATTCCTCTCATAGAAAGTTAGTTCCCATCTGTTTTGTTTTGACTTATATTTTTGGTTTTTTGTTTCGTCTGCCTGTTTTAAAGGCAGAATGGGAGGGGAGCTCAGTCAATAAATTGCTTATCATAGAAGTGTAGAGACCTAAGTGTGATCTCCAGAGCCCACACAAAAATAAAATAAATAACCAAGTGTTGTGGCATGTACTTGTCATTCCAATACTGTGAAGATTGAGACAGGCAGGTTTTGGGGATCCACTGTCCATCCAGCCTGGCTTAAGTGGCAAGCTCTAGGTCATAGTGAGAGATTATATCTAAAAAAACTCAGGTGAATGGTTCCTGAGGAATAGCCCCAAGGTTTACCTCTGGCCTACACACACATACACACACACACACACACACACACACAGGACTGTAGGCTTGAGATTTGATAAACATCTTTCCAGAAACTTGCTCCCACTCAACCCAGTGCCCATGCACATTTGTTAAACATTAACATGAAATCTCTTTTATGAAGAATTTCATCAGGACATCTCAAACACAGCACCAAGCTAAGGGCAGCATTGCTTCTTTTGCATCTATTTCTGTACCTGTAGAACCCAAGGAACACAGGGCTAAGTTGCCTCTTTGAATAGTCAGCTACATGCTGCCATTTCTCAAGTGATCTGATGAGAATTAAAGAAGATAGATTTCAGCCTTCTTAGTTCATCAGTTTCTCAACAGACCATTTCCTGTCCTTCCTACTGTGAAGCTTGGCTCTCAAGGATGGGCTTTACTCCCCAACACTGTTTCAAAGCATTGCAGCAGTCACCTAGACCAAAGTCTGCATTGGTGTATCTGTAAATGTACATGACAAGGCCTCATCTTCTGTGAGTGTGTGTGACCAGAGCTTCAAATAAACAATCAAAAAATAAAACTAAAGTAACAGAAAAAAAGAAGGAGGGGATGAGAGAGAGATTTAATTTCACCACAGCTATATATGGGGTAGGGCAGAATCCAAAAAGCACAATGAAAATGAAGATAAAACAAAACAAATAAAAGCCACACACAAACAGGAAACTTAGAATCTGTTTCAGACAAAAACATCCTTTCCTTTTAGCAGAGGAGGAAGTTGGCCCTCAAGGATATTTCAGATTTAACAGAAGGTTTTATAAGATTTGTTATTTTTATATCTGTGCTTGTGTGTGTCCTTGCATAAGATTATGTGTAATCAGATGCCCATGGAGGTCAGGATATCAGGTACCCTGGAACTGTAGTGATAGGCAGTTGTGAGACATCTGATGTGAGTGTTAGGAACCAAACCCTGGCTCTCTGCAAGAGCAATAAATGTTCTTAATCAGTAACCCATCTCTCCAGGCCTTAACAGAACTTTTATCTGAGAATCTGAAGGTGAGACCTTTCTTAGCATGCTTGGGCAGATGTGTGCGTGTGTGTGTGTGTGTGTGTGTGTGTGTGTGTGTGTGTGTGTGTGTGTGTGTGAGATATGTGAGAATTGGCCTGGTATTGATGTGAGAATTGGCCTTAGTCTCTTGATTAATAATGATAATGAAATTGAGGCCCATAGAAATAAAGTGGCTGCTCTAAAGCCATACAGTTACTGAGTGGGACTAATTCGATGTGTATTTATCCTCTAGAGTCAGGTGGCTTTCATCTCTTCCTGTCTCCATTACCTGTTTGTTCCTTGACAGGGTCAATTGGTATTTTTTTCTAGATTTGTATATAAGTTACTACATCAGTACAGGCTAAAGAGGTACTTACTTCTTTAAGACATTAGCAACCCTCTTGAAAACCCAGTAGCTCCCCAGCAGAGCTCACTGGAGTATGCACTCAGGCAGCCAGGTTAACTATCCCTCTGTGTTTTATAATTACTCAAGACTCATCAACCTTGAGAGGTGATTTAATTAGCAACTCCAGGATCTTCCCATGTTCAATAGTGTAAATAAATGTGGATAAATAATAAATCAGGATGCTGAAATATTTCAATAAAAACATTTTTATTTAGGGCTTACAAAAATTATTTCAAGCCCTTGCTCTTGGCAAATTTTCAGGGCCATTTATTTAATGGCTGAACAGATAATTAAATGTTAACACATGTTTAGAACTTTCTAAGTACTGGACTACCAAAGAAAAGAATGTTCGTGTCCTTTAAAATCTGGTATTGATGAGAGAGGCAGACTATAGATGGGTAAAGACGTGTGCCAAATGGTGACAAGTGTCACGGAATCGGCGCCAGGCTGGAGTGGCACAGAACGGTGATCCTTACATATTGTGCAGACAATGGTCTTACTAACAACAGGTAGAAATAAATGAGGGAACAAGCTCTGTGTGGGTCAGAAGGGAGCAAATTCCAAACCAAGGGTGAGCAAGCTCGAAAGCCTGAAGCAGAGGTGGTGTAGTCTTGGGACAATGCAAAAAAAAATAGCTCATTTGGCCTCTTTGTATTAGAAGGTGAGGAATAAAAGGTTTGCTTTCCGCTTACACCAGTGATTCTCAAGGTTCCTAATGCTGCCAACCCTTTAATACAGTTTCTCATGTTGTGCTGACCCCCAACCATAAAATTATTTTCATTACTACTTCATAACTGTAATTTTGGTAAAATCATAATGTAAATGGTTTTTGGAGATAGAGGTTTTCCACAGCACTGTGACCCACGGATTGAGAAGCATTGACTTAAAACATCGTCTTAAGAAACAGCTGCAGCATATTATTGACCTGTTATAGTCATATAACGATGGTGATGATGATGGTTCAGAGGTCAGCGGCTTGGTCTGTGGTAATAACAGCAGAGTTGGTGAGAAGCTCCAAGCCGCAGGTAGAACTGATTAGATTTTTTGGTGGGTTGGGTGTGGAGCATGAGGAAAAGAAAAGAATCAAGGATGATGTCAAGTCTTTCCATGAGCATAGTCTTCGACTGAATTACCATTTGCTAGAATGAGAAAGGCCAGGAGAGGAATATTTGGGTTCCAGGAGATTGTGAATCATGAGTTCAGTCCTAAGTGTGCCTGTTAGACATCCAATTAATAAAAATGATTGACACAATTAATTAGCAGATACATCCCATTAGAGGTGTATCTCAAGATTGCAGGTGGATACACAAAGGAGATGTATCTCCAGCCTGGAGACATGGAAGCTCGTATCATTCACATTCAGAAAGTAGTGAAAGTGAGGAGACCAGATGACATCACCTAGTAAGAGTAGACAAAAAGAAAAAAGCAGGATCCTAGGGCATGTCAGCACTTAGCGGTCACTGAGAAAAGGAGGAAAAGGCAAAGAAAGATAGATGACGATCCTGAGTGAAAAGTAAAGAAAGGTTGGAGGCCTTCCCAATAGGTCATGCACAACACTGATGATCCCTAAGAAAGGCTGAACCATAAAGGAGGAAAGAATGCATGGGAGACTAAATACTGTTGTTCAATTTTTATTTTATATATTTACTGCACGTGGTACTGTACCGTATGAGAACATTTTCATACAAGTATACATTACACATTGATCATAATCCCTCTTCTCTCCATTCTTCTCTCTCCCCCTGCATCAGTTCCCTGTGTCCCCTAGTGTAGTGGTATTATGTTGTTATATTGTAAATAATTGTCCCACTTACTGGTTTAATAAAAATGCTAGTTGGCCAAAGGCAGACAGGAAGTGTGGGTGGAGCTACCAGACTAAGAAAACTCTGGGAGCAGGAAGAACAGAGCACAGATGCCAGAGAGACACCAACAGAGAAGCCAGCAGATGCAGAGGACAACTATGCTGCTCTGAAGAAAGGTACCGAGCCACGTGGCTGAATAAGACGCTAGCTAGCAAAATTCCAGAGCCATAGGTACAACAGCAGGTCAAAACCTCAGAGCTAGGCTGGCAGGACCAGAAAGGCCAAGCCAGAAACCTACTACTACACTTTAGAGAGTTTCATTTCTACTTTTATGTCATACATTATGATGTTATGTATCTATAGAAAATCTAGAACCCACAATAAGAGAAAATATATTTGTCTTTCTGAGTCTGGTTCAATTTGTTTAATTTTATGAGTTCCACTTCCATCAATTTTCTGCACACAACGTAACTCTACTTTTATGGCTGAACAACTCTTAACATGTATATAGAACACATTTTCTTTCCTTTTTTTTTTCCTTTTAGAATGCAATTAAGAAAGATACTGCTTTAGTAAAGTGAGGGTTGTAGGTTCTCCTCCAAGATCCATGACTTCACTAGCCCTGAATGATTGGATGGGTTTCCGGTACCCAACATGGTTTCCCCCTTCTTAAACAGTAGATCACATTGTCTTTATCAGTTCCTCTGTTGATGAACACCGAGGTTGGCTCCATAGCTGCTGTGAATCGTGCTTCAGCAAACACTGATGTATGAGTATCTTTGCTGTGTTGATTTGGTGTCCTTCGAGTAAAAGACCCAGGAGTATTACAGCTGGATCATACAGTAGATCTAGTTTTTTGAGAGGCAGGTACTTGTGACCAACTTGCTATAATTTGATATACCTCATCTGAAAAGTTCACACCAATCAACTACTGTTCATTACAGTAGTTACGTAATTATTTCTAGTTTAAAAATTCAGAGACCTACTTTTGTAACTTCCTCACACTAATGAATCTGTAAGAGTGGGAAAGCAGAGATGGTCCAGAACAACTAGCCTTTGGCCTTTGGCATGATATAGTTTCTCCCATTATATTAGAACAGTATATGAACTTCCAGATCACCCAGGGTACACCTCTTTCTATTTAGTTTATGATATAGAAAGCTTATAGTCAGCAATATAACCTTCAAATGTGCTGGTACAAAGAAAATATGGTACAGCTGGTCTCATGAACAAACTCAGATATTTTCACGTTCAAATGCAATCAAGAAAGAAACAAAACATAAAATAAGAGTAGTAGATGATTCAAACAGCAAGCTTCATCATCCCAGGGCAGCTGAAGAAAACACAGTACCACACTGTAAGAACAACCATTAAAATATGACTATTATTGTATCTTCATCATTCCCATAGCAACCTAGTATTCCTTGCCAAAAAAATAACTCAGTAGGCACCAAGAATTTTCAGCTACTCTTTTAGCACCAAGCTCTTCCCACAGCCATTTGCATTAACATTTGCAAAAGATTTATTTCCCTTTGATTCAAATAATTCCACATTCCCAAGAATATCTGGACTGGAACATGGCCAACTGCCTGCAGGGTCTGCAGCCGTCTCCTCCATCCTGGGTAACTCACTCAGTGCCCATGAATAGCTCATTGTTGAAGACAAACCCACTGCAGAGAACAGAAGAAAACCCAGAAGAGGAATCAGTGTCATGATCTAGGGACCAGTCTGGACTTCCAGCAATGAGGTTGTTGGCAGTGACAAGCCCCCAAGGCTTTGTGAGTCAGAGTGATCAATGCCTCCCAGCTTAGGGTTCCCTGAAGGTGTTACCCTGTCCAGAACCCACCAGCAGCTTACACCTTGACATACTGAATCTGGGTCCTTCCACGTGACCGAAATGAAAGCAATAGAGACCTCAAACGGAAAACTATCCCCAAGCATTTGCATCCAGGATTAAACATGAGTATTTGAGAAAAATCCAAAATTGCTTTTAGACAGTCTGTACTGCTTAACAACTGGTCAAAAACCCAAGAAGGGTGTAATTTAAACTTACTTGGTGGAGACTGGGATCCCAAGTCTTCTCTGGCGCTTGCTACTGACTTTCTATGAATACTAAAGCTGCTCAAGCTAATTGGCACATCAGAGAATGAACTAAGTTCCCACTTAAAATCAAAGGTAAAAAGAACTATACTTTTTAGTTATTTGAAGGTGATCAAAAAAGTCCACAAATGGTTTGGTGCTTGAACCAAATTCAACTGCAGAATGAAATAAATGTGGCTTTTGCAAACTTTTGACATATGGATCATATTTACTATCTCAGATCTGTATTGATAAATCCACCGTTAATGCCTGATGAGCATAATTTAGTAGCCACAAGCTTATATTTTTCATCATATGACTATTTTTAAAAATTATGCCTTCTGGTACTTATCCAACCATCCTGTTGTCTTTATCTCAGCTTTTACATTTTTAAGTAAGTCAGAAAACTGTCATATGTAAAGATAAATTTCCAGCTGTAGTTTTTTTTCTTCCAGCATTCACAAATGCACAAAAACATACCAGAGAAAAGTGATGAAGTGACCCAGTATGGTCACAAAATATGACCTAGTAGTATTGTGCTTGTTTGGCATGTACAAGGCCCTGGGTACGATTCCCAGTACCACAAGAAAACAGAACTAGCAGTGTGATCCAGTTGTGGTAAGAATCTGTTTGCAGATCCAATGGCCACATCTTCCCAAGTAAATATATATGTATGTAACTTTACACCAGGGAGGGGGAGAGAGGACGATTAACCTAACTTGTTGTAACATGCCTCTGCCCTCCAGCTGCCCTACGTACCATCTTGAAAATAATGCCAAAGACCATGTAGAGTCTGAACTTCTATCTTATGGATACAACCTTGTCTTCACAGAGGCCATTAGTGTATTACGAACACAATGAAGGGCTTCTGGTTGAGTAAAGTCATTTTTTCTTTGACATTTAATTATCAATAGAAAAGTATTTCTGTTTTAATACCCACATTCTGGCATATAATTACTGTAATAAAGTCTACTGCTTCACTCTGAGTGACTGCTGCCAGTACTATGAAATCATGGCAATGGTTGTAAAAATAAGGGAGGTCACAACCCGTCCACACACACACACACCCACTCTGCAGCTGATACTAAATAGCTTTGGTGGGAAAATGCAGACCTTTAAACTCTCTACCAAAGTCAATGCATTCTGCATTTAACTTCTTTTTTAAAACAGTTAGTGGTGTAAGAATTCCAAAACTGCATATGGCCACAGGGAAAAAAAGAAGGTACTTATACTTAATTAGCTCCTAAGTCCTGCTTGGATGAGGCACAGTAACAACCATCGCTTTGTGCTAACTATCTTTAATGATATGCATTGCATGCATTGGCCTGTCGGCTGCCCAGGCTCTCTCAGCTCTGTTTGCTTCAGTCTTTGCTTCTGGCAAAGGGCAACATTGTGGAAAGTCTCCATGTTGACATCTTGCCACTTGGGTGGAGATAGCTCTTAATGGGTACCCTCTGGACCTCTTCACTATGGTCTCATGGCCACAAGACGATCAACATCCAAGCATGTCACAGACTAGAAGAATCTTCACCTTATGCCCAAGACAGCACTCTATACCTTGATTTGTCCTCTCCACCATAAGCCAGTCAGATATTTTAATCCCATTCAGCTGTCCTCTTATATAATTTTCCTGCTTTCACCCAAGTCCTAAGTCAAGCTAATTCAGAATCACGAAAAGGACAGATAGACCCACAAGGAAAGAGCTTGTCCTTTTTTTTTTGTCATCCTTGAGTTCTTTATGTAATGGAAACATCCTTGAGGAACTACAGGCTGAAAGTGTAAGTTTGAGTTTCTCTATTAAAATCAACTGCAGCAAAGATACTCCAGGAGAGCCGGGAAGTCAAGATCTCTTTTACTCCTTGGACTGGGAAATCACTGAAATCCATTGTTTATAGCACAGTGTAAGAGCTAAGTCCTGCTTGGATGAGGCACAGTAACAACCATCGCTTTGTGCTAACTATCTTTAATGATAGTTAAATTTGGAATTCTTACACCACTAACTGTTTTAAAAAAGAAGTTAAATGCAGAATGATGAATGTTTGCTAACTATTCTGGTCCATAATGGCTGCAAACCAGAAGTGACCTAAATGTCTGTTAAGAGCACAATGGATCAACACATTATATTGGGGCAAAATAAATAGCAGAAAAACCATAGAGCAAGATTATCAATCCAGACTTTTAATGTGCCACAGCTTGGATGTGTCTTGCAAACACAATGTCGAATGAAAAAAAGTAAGACATGAGAAAGCATACAGAAGAGAGTAAGAGAAGAGTAAGCAACAATAACCATCATTATTTAGAAATGACCACATACATAATATAAAAACATCAAACATAAGAAAGTCAAGGAAACAATTACCACGCCATTGGAGTGGATAAAGAGATTATAATGTGATTCAAGCTTAGGAAGTACAGGAAATTTTTAGGGTCTTAGAAATCTTTGATCCTCATCTTTTAATTTATCCCATGTAAATATTTGATCTTTGATTTCATAGTTCCAAAACTAAACAACAAGGCCAAACTTCAGCCACTCCCCCCAAAAACCAAAAACTTGGGGGGAAAAAGCGCCACTTCAATCCATCTTCATGTTAATTATGAGGCCCTGGAAGCCAAGGAGATTAGGAGGGCTGCCCATCTGTCCCATGCCCAGATGGCATTTGTGGCTAAAGCTTGGAGAAGCCATGCCAAATAGAAGTCCTGTTGATATTGCCATGCCCCAAACAGTCCAGTCTGCTGGTGTCCAAACACAGCTCACTGGCCTTCCGAGCTTGGCTTCTCTCCTCAAGGCAAGGATTCTTCTCCTTGGAAGTAATAGAAGAGGGTTGTCTTTCTTCTTCAGTGGACCTTTTTAGGGAGTCTAAATTCTGGAAGCTCCAAGGTCTGTCATTGCTCCATTGGGCTTTTCTGTGCTGAGTGCAGACTGGCCAATGTTCCCTTCTCTCCTCTAGTAAAACCCCCACTTTCTAGCCTCTTTCAACTCTGCCCTGCAGTTGAGCTCCTCCCCCACGCTCACCAGAAAGATTTACAGGATACATTCATGTCTATGTGTAAATGCGCATCCCCCTTCATACCCTTCCTGATTCCATTCCAACTGACTTGCCAATACCCTGCCAACAGGATATACTATTTCATTTACACCCTAAAACCTATAGGATTCTGAAATGGTAACTATACATGGTAAGCTTTTATGGACATTTTTAAATCAACCTTCCCATGAAGAAATCAAAGCACCAAGGTCAGTTGTAGACTTACCTTTCTTCCACCAGAGACGCCTCTCTGTGGGCTCTCCCTCAGGCTGCCTAACTTACAACATTATTATAATCAAGTTTCTAAATCATGTTATCTTTTTAAAAAATCAGTTGCTGAGAAACATGGAGCCAGAACATTATTCAGAAAATAAAATTGTGTTAAGAAATTTCACATGCCCAGAAGGTTCTAAGTATGATCCCCAGCATCGCAAAGGTAAATAAACAAACAAATTCCATATGATCTTAGGAAAGAACATCACATAGGGATGTGAATAAGAATGCAATGTTCACATTTGACCCAGGAGTGCTTTACCAGATTTCTCCAAATCAGGGCATTCTTGGATTTTGAAAAATTTATTAAAAATAAATAAATTAAAAAAAAACTGAATAAAAGCAAGAAATCCACAAACAAGACAATCAACCCTAGAGGAATGAAGAAATCACAGCAAAAGTCTAGAAGAGCTGGAAAGTATTCTCTTGCTTGTGGCAGGCAGATACCCAGCAAGAAAGTTCAAGGTGGAAAGTCTGAATTTACAGCAGTCTGTACACAGGCTGCGGTAGGCAGGGGCTAGCTCGTGCCTGCCAGTAAGGGCAAGGGGGAGAGGGCGAGGGGAGGGGGAGGAGAGAAGGAAGGATAAAGCCAAGGGATGAATAATGCCTTATAAAATAATGCGTTATAAGACCTCGAGGAACTATCATTTTCTACTTACCTAATATTATACACAATACATATAAGAGTGTGTGTGTGTGTGTGTGTGTGTGTGTGTGTGTGTGTGTGTGTGTGTGCTATCTTTAAGGAGGTTAAACCATTTAGGCTGACAAATTCCCAATACTAGGCACAAGAAGACCCCTTTCAAATGGTTGGTCAGTGTAGTCAAGTGATTCCTAAAACAATATATATATTATTAATGTATCTTGCCATTGTCTCTCAGGGATTGAAGGTGGGCCCACCCCTATTGCTGAAGACACCTTATACTTATGATACAGAATTCAAGTAATTTGGGATTTATCTGTCCTGAAAGCTTCTTTTCTGTAGTCTAGACTCCATGATTCCAGAAAATACTACATAAACTGCCAAGGGAAGGAAGCATTAAACAGCACTACCTAACTGTACACATATGAGCCATGACAATGACCAGCATGGCAAGATATTCATAAAGGTACAATGGCCAGTACTCACGGGCCAGTGGCAACCAATAGCTGTCTAATTTAAGGACTACTCAACAGGAGGGAAATCAGGCCTGGTCGTGGTAACCTAGTGAGCTTCCCAGTGCTAGTGAGGTCAGGGACCTCAGCAAAGAGTGTGTGTCCACATACATGTGAAGCATACAGACATGCATGCATACCATATACATATATACTTACAAAAAATACCCACAGGCATTTATTATTCCAGGCTTGAGAAAGATCAGATCTCACTGGGTAAAGTTAAAAAACTGAACTGAGTGGGAATTCTTGGATCGGTTTCCTAAAAATAAAGTTCCTGAAGAAAAGAAAAAACCCAAGGTAGCCCCAACCACCCGGCAGAGGGTGAAGTTCAAAAGTGATAAGCAAACACATCTGTAGGTGACAAAAGCATATTATGTGTGAAATGCTCAAATGGGATAATTTAAAGCTAGATTCATTCATGAAAGCTTCTCTTCAGATAGACTTGATATCATTCTCAAAGACATCATCTACCTATAGTTTTTTATCCACGAGTAACAAAGAAATAGCATCATTTTCAGAACTAGCCTTAGGATGTGGGGGAAAAGTCTGTCCAATTTCCCACCCTATCTATTGGACATGTAAACAAAAACCTCCAAAGAATCCCAAGTCCTCAGCTGTGTGGAGGCCACGCTATTACCAGGTAATGTGTAACAGAGGCACTGGTGTATCTATCCATCACCGATTCACAAAGCAGTTCATATAGACCTCTCTGCCCTTGACATGTGCATGGTTCTTCACTTGCAGGGCTGTGAGGACATTGTCTTCATTCTCCTGCAGTAAAGCAACTTGGAGAGGAAAGGGTTTATTTGGCTCACACTGCCGTATTGCTCTTTATCATGGAAGGAAGTCAGGACAGGAACCCAAACAGGGCAAGAGCCTGGAGGCAGGAGCTGATGCAGAGGCCATAGAGGGGTGCTGTTTATTGGCTTGCTCCTATGACTTTCTTAGTCTGCTTTTTTATGGAATCTAGGACCATTAGCCCAAGGATGAAAAACTCACAATGGGCTGGCCATCCCCCACCAATCATGAATTAAGAAAATGCCCCACAATCTTACAGAGGTTGTTTTCTCAACCAAGGCTTTCTCCTTTCAGACTACTCTAGCTGGTATGTCAAGTTGGCCTAAGAACAGCCAGCACAGCAATGCAAGATAGAAACTCTTGTAGTTTCTTATCCATCTCCTAACACAGTGCTCAGAGTAGGTGCTCAGACCTACTATGCGCCATACTAGCCTTCCTCTATACTTTCCTCACCCAGAAATAAACCCCATCATGGCAGCCACAGTGACTGTACTACTTCAGTATATTCTCCTTTTTTGTTTTGCTTCAGATGAACAGTAGACAGACACTAAAATACTTTCAGGCCACTGAGTGTCTATTTAATGGAAAATGATCACTTTCAAAATCAGAATCCGGTCAAGTTAGCATGAAACTTTATTATCATATAAAGGTAACAAAGGTCACAACCACTCTTTCTCTTAGGCAAGGGAATGATCTACATAGCAAATGCAGGCAGTAGGCGGATGTTCTTATATCAATTTGGAACTCAGTTCTTGAAGCATCCCACAATACCAGTCTTTATCACTCTTGTATTACAATGTGATAGTAGACTCCTAAAAATAACCTGCTTTATCTAGAGTTGCAATACTGAACTAGTTCTTTTAGCCAAAGTGGAAAGATTAGAGCTAAAATTAGAATGTCAAGTATGATTGCTAACATCATAGAAACTTCTTAATTATGTGCTATCATCATACCCAATGTACATTAGCCATTGATCAGAGTTGACAGTGGATGCACTTGGCAGTCTCATAGTCTGCTCATCCCCTTTGTCCTTTATTGGGGAACTCTGTTTACTGAATTTCTATGCTTTACCAATAGTGAAGGACATAAGCCAAGCTTCAGAGCTGTTTGGTAAGCAAACATTTAACAGCATCTACCTGGGCTTTGCAGGGCTCCAATCTCTGTCTTCCTCCCACGGGTCCAGTTCAGTTCCTCATCAGTTCACTATAACCAAAACCAGCGATACAATGTAAACATAATCCTTAGTTACTAAATATCTCACATATTTTCTACTATGCAAATTCCTTATGTAAGAAAATGACTGAAATCTAGACTCAGAATTAAATCTGGGCTCTTTGTGTCCATCACTGACTTTCTGCATTCCCATTAGTGATGTTTGTAGCAGGTCTTTCTTTGTATCACCAACTCCTAAATAATGACATGGAGACTTACAAATAATTATGAAAGCTTGACCTTTAGCTTAGGCTTGTTTCAAACTAGCTCTTATAACTTAATTGACTCATATTTTTTTAAACTACATTCTGCCATGTGGCTCTTTAACATTTCTCAATATGACTTACTCCAAGTCTGCTGGTAAAATCCATGCACCTGGATTCCTCCTCCTGGTTCCTCTGTCTGCCCAGAAGTCCCGCCTATCCTCTCCTGTCTAACTATTGGCCATTTGTCTTTTTATTAAATCAATCAGAAGGCACTTTACGCAGAGACACATCTTTACAATGTACAAAAAGATTATCCCACAACAGATGTTTCCATAAGACATAAGTGAACTCAAGCTACCATGAGGGTTATGGACTGTAACTCTTGGTCCTGGCTGTTTCATAAAAACAATGTCATTTTCCAAGCTGTATACAGCCTCAGCAGCAAGGGGGCTTAGCTGCAAAAGTTCAAGGAACCAAGCTGTCCATCACTGGTACAGTTCAAGTTCAGAGTCAACACCTCCTTTTGGATTTCTCCTCTCCATCCATAGCTCTCTCCCAGTGAAAACCTTACCTTTAAGAATGATTTTTTTTAAAAAACTTAACCCTGATATTTTTACTACTTAGAGTCTCAGGTCCCTGCCTCTCTCCCAGCTCTTATCTGCTGAATGTCCCTCAAGCCTTAATTCTAGATCCTTCAGACAGGCAGCCCACAGAGGCTTTCTTCGCTACCCTTTCTTGCCCCTTCTCTGGCCTCCCCACCCTTCCTCAGCAGCTGGGGTCCCATAACTTTCCAACCCTACCACATAAAGCCTTCTTTCAGGGTTCCTCATACATATTTTCATGTTAACAACGCCCACCTCTTTCCCTGGAAAGTTCCCATTCGTGGTGTCTTAAGCACTGAACATACAGTGAGAGTTCACATTAACATTGTAAAATGGCATCTTCTGTCCCGAATCCTCAGACTGCTTTCATCAAGGAGGATGAGATGCCTTTTCCACACACTAAAAAGCAAATCCAGCAGTGGACAAATAAGAACATTTCTCTATCTGTTGTCTGTTCCTGAACTTCCCCTTGGGAGACTGACAACTCTGTTGGTTGGGTCAGCTTTCTTGGTGAGACTGCTCCTGATTTTCCACACAGCAGAGAGAAGTCTACGCTGTGCTTCTATCATCATAGATCTGTTCTTTTCCAGAGCTTGACTATTTAGCCCAGTCATTTTGCAAACTCTAGGCAAGGCCAATCGCAATCACAGAGCGAAGTCATTTAAAAGCACTGCGTAGCTGGAGACCAAGAGGCCCAAGGAGCAGAGAGGGCAGAGGAGCCGGGCAGCTGCCCCCAGCAGAACTGTTCGCACCCATGCTGTCGTGTATTCGGCTCTGTCCATTCTCGGCGAAGAAGAAGTAAGGGGACAATCTGAATATTGATCTGTGGTCAGCTCCCCGGTTAACCAGTACTGAAGGGACATTTCCCTTTTGTAGAGAGGCTGCCCCTTGGAATGTTTTCAAATGAGAAAAGACCTCAAGAATAAGTTCTCCAACTGCCTCCATCTAACAGATACAGAAATGAGCAGCTCTTTCTCTGCTCTCTCGTCCTTCCCCTCCCCCACTCATTCCCCCCAATAAACTCAACATGGCTCCCTAGGGGAAAAGAAACTGAGATCTTAAGAAAGAAATACACCAAGGAGAAGAAGATCAACAAAGCTGGACCAGAAGCTGCTTCTCCCGGTACTCTTCTCAAACATCACACTATTCTGTGAGCATCTCCACTGCGGTCATTTATAATTTTATATAATGAACATAGAATTCTACATAATGAATGCATACTCTCAAAGACTCATTTTTATTTTATGAGTATGGGTGGTTTGTCTGCATGCATGTCTGTGTAGCAAATGCATGCAGTGTCTGAAGAGACCAGCAGATGGACAGGAGTTGTAGATGGTTGGGAGCTGCCAAGTGGAATCAAACCAGGGTCCTCTAGAAGATCAGTGAATGCGCTTAACCACTGAGCAACTTCTCCAGCCCAGAATGCATATATTTTTAAGTAAATATGACCAAGAACTGAAAGGAAACTTGGTTTTTTTTCCTTTTTCTTTAAAAGGTAGTTGTATATCAGTATTTTTATAGATAGTCTACATATCAGAACTGTTTCAGACAATGAGAAAGTATTTAGGACCAAGAAGTTATTTGGTCATGAAGAAAAAAAAATAAAGGCAGGTAGGATAGAGAAGCCCAAGTAAGAGGTGTATGTATTACGGTTTAAATACCAGGGCATGGAGAGAAGACGGACTAAGAAGAACAAGATGAAAGGGGGTGAGAAATGAGGATCAGGGGAGACAAAGCATCTGGAACACCAAGAGAGATTCACTGAATGGCAAAGGGTACAGGTTCTTAATGCTGCCAGTTTTAGACGAAAGTCAGTGAGATAATGATCTCTAATAGCAGGTAACTTCTACATATTTTCTCAGTTAGTCATCACAAAAACCACATCCTTGGCTATCGTTTTTCACCATTTCACACTGAGAAATTAGATGTCAGAGACACTGCCTATGGACACAAACCTAAAAATGGATGAAAGCAAAGATTCTAACTCAAAATTAGCATTAATGCTCACTTAATGATCTAAGTCACAATTTCTTTTCAATAGAAATAATAACACAAGTTTTGGTGTAGAGCTCTAACCAGAGAGTTACATTGAAAAACATATTTTTGTATGTTATATTAATGAATATAACTTCACAACCTGTAAATATTCTATTCTGTACACCTTATGCTGTTATTATGTTATGTTATGTTATGTTATGTTATGTTATGTTATGTTATGTTATGTTATTATGTTTAAGAACTGCAAGCACTTGAACTTTAGTTTGGTTCTAAACAAAGAACAATCAATTGGGAAAGACTTTTAAATGTGCCTACTTGATAAAAAGAAGGGCTTATGCCCCAGTTTCAAAGTGAGACTATGGGAGTCTTCATTTAGAAACTATAATGTATACTTCTCATGTGGTTTAAATTGGAATTCATTTTCAGGAATAATAAGAGCTATTTCAACTCAAGAGTATTTCTAGTATAAGTGAGCTCTGTTTTAGTTACTTTTCTTTTGCTGTAAAGAAACACCATGACCAATGTAATTTATAAAAGAAAGCATTTTATTAGGAGCTTGCTTGTGGTTTCAGAAAATGAATTCATAACCATCATGGCTGAGAACATGGCAACAGGTGGGTAGGCATGGCACTGTACCAGGAGCTGAGAGCTCACATAATGAGGCAACAACCGGAGTCAGGAAAAAGAACTAACTGAAAATGATAGGGGCTCCTAGAACCTCAAAGCCCACTCCCAGTGACACACCTCCTCCAACAAGGCCACATCTTCTCCAACAAGGCCACACCTCCTCCAACAAGGTTATACCTCCTCCAACAAGGTTATACCTCCTCCAACAAGGACACACCTCCTAATCCTTCCCAAACAGTTCCACCAAACTATGAAACAAGTCTTCACACAAATGAACCTACAGGGACCAGCCTCATTCAAACCACCACAAGCTCTAAAAGTCCCAACATGTTCTCTCTTTAAGAATGTATCATATAAATATATCCATATTGAGGAATTGACAATGGATTGAAGTTCAGATTCAGATTCAGCTAATGTTTTCCATTCCAAGGGAAAAGATTAGATACATAGCCATTCCTTTAGGGGGTACATTTTGCTTTCTTTTATGATTACTGCACAAGTAGAAATTAATTTTTTCTTACAGATAACTCCAAAGCTCTTCACCACCTCCAAAGCTACAATATCAAAATAGCTAATGTCAATTTGCAAGTTTTAAGATGATAAGAACTGTAACTGCTACCAGAACAAGATTTTAATAAATAGATTTAGTTGGTTCCAGTGTAATGTTTATATTTTAAACAACAGTAAAAAGGACACGAAGAGATTTGAGAGGAAAAGAAAAGTCTCAAACTGCCAGAAAAGGAGTTTCCTCAACAAGATCATTTTTGTCAAGCTTTTTTTTTTTTTTTCAAACCCAAACCGGAGTTCTCAATTTATTCAAAAGAAATGATAAACAACACGTTCTGGGATGTTATTTTTAGATGTTTTAAATTTGTCATGTCTAATACACAACTTAAACTATTTCCACTTAGGGTGTGACAGTGCCTAAAAACAAACCCTGTTCCTGTTCTCTTTAAGGTGGGTGGATCAAAGAGCGTCTAGGCAGATAAGAGGGCCTCAGAGGACCGTGTGGTTCCGGCTGCTCAGACAAGGGAAGGGAAGGTTCTGGGAATCCTGGCCATGGCGAATTTCTTGCCTAATGCGCCAAAACAGTTGTTGGTAAATGTTGCCTGTGGTTTGCTACATTTCACATCTCCATCTTCAAAGTCCACAGAACCAAAGGCTGACTGGGCAAGGTTTTGAAACCCAAATTTCATTTATTCTTGGCCGAGCCTGACAGCCTGGTTCCTGATGAAAATGAGGAGAGCCAAGCTGTTGAAATGACTTGTGATGATTTCTCCATCACTTCATCTCTTTAGAGAAGAACTTTTAAAAACTGTTTGCCAGCTGGGGGTGGAATCACACGCCTGCAATCCTGGCCTTAGGGAGGCAGAGGCAGGAGAATGACGGGTATAAGTTTATAGCGTGTTCCATGCCAGCCAGGGATTTGTAGCAATGCCATTTCACAAAAGACATACACACACACATACACACACACACACACACACACACACACACACACACACACACACAAAGTTTTTTAAAATTTAGGTTTGAAATATAACTAAACTGGATGCTTTGTGTTTTCATAGCCAAGGCCTAAAGTTTTCTTGTGGCAGATGCTAACTAACCCCAGTCTTTTCATTTGTGGGGGAGTGACTTATTGAGGTTTAGTGCCCTTTGCACAGCGGCAGGAGTTGTCATCCACAACCAAGTAATAAAGCCCTCGCAGAGGCAGAGCTCAGCTTTCCTAGCAGAGAAGAGTCCAGAGTTTATTTAACGCTTTGCCTTTGTTTGCTTAGCTTTTATGATAGTGCCCTCATGAATAAGAGCTGACCTCGACTTTTCAGAATGTGGTAAAGATAACCATTCTGAGATCTTTGGTACAACCCTGGAGTGATCCACACTACCACCCCCATCTCATACCCACCAGTCCCCAGGCCACCTTCATGTTTGAGAAATGGTAATAAAAAGTATCAGAGGTAAAATCAAATTAAGAGGAAGAACTAAGGAACCTTTTTTGTTTTTTATGCTGCTTGAATGAGTGACTACCATAGGCTCATTGACTTCCTGGTCACCAGTAGGTAGAAATGTTTAGGAAGGATTAGGAGGTGCAGCCTTGCTGGAGAGAAGATGTGTAACTAGGACTGGGTTTTAAGGTTTCCAATGCTCAAGAAATTCCTGCTTAGCTCTCTCTGCCTTGTGTTTGTGGATTGAGATATATCTATCTATTTTCAGAGCTGAAACTCCCTTTTTTTCCTTCCCAAGGTTGATATCTTTTTCTTCTTCTTTCCTTCTCCAACCAAAAAAAAAAAAAAAAAAAAAAACCAAACAAACAAAACACTCATTTCTACATTTCTACTTATTATCTAATTTTTTGTTTTTTATTCAAACCAACTACTTTTTTTTAATCTTCAAATAATGTGTTTGCCAAGGGAAGCTCATCTCCAATGACAAATAGAAACCGGTGTCACTTTCCAGAATTTAAACGTGATGTCACTTAACCATCAAAATTTTAAGATCTGTATCTGTTAGAAAGAAGTCTTGAAAATTTGTAACTGAAATGATGCATGACCCTAACCTCATGAGGCACATAATTCTGTAGAAAGTAGGGTGGGAACAAATTGAAAATTATAGGGCAGACTCAATAATGGGAGCTGGGGAAATATAAAGGCTCTTTATGAAAAGGACACAATTATAAAACAGTAGGCCTCTATCAAAACACCACACTTCCAGTGAGATCGTATTTATTTTGGTCTTCTCTCATGCTATCCCCCTATTCCTCACTCATGAGAACCTAATTTTCTACAACCTCAGTGTATGCCACAGTATCTCTAGGAAGTCACTCTTTTTCAGGTGAGATGTCCATCAGCTTTGCCTCAGACAAGAACTCCTACCTGAGTGACACCATATGAATCTGCTACAGTATAAAGGTCTTTCCAAAATTCACACGCTGAAATCCTACTTCCCATCCCCCAGACCTGCAGTCCCACAAGAACACACAGATGCTGATTGACCTATGGCTCAGACATATTGCTCTTTTTTCTTATCTCAATTTATTTCCATTAATCTTCTTAGCCATGTGGCTTGGTACCTTTTCTCAGAGCAGCATGGTGTCTCTTTCCTCTGAGTGTGTTGGTGTCTCCTCTGGCGTCTCTCTGGCCTCTGTTCTGTTCTTCTTGTTCCCAGAGTTTTCTTAGTCTGGTAGCCCTGCCCACACTTCCTGTCTGCCTTCTGCCAATCAACATTTTTATTAAACCAGTAGGTGGGACAATTATTTGCAATGTAACAGAACATAATCTCACTACACCCTACCAGGCAAAAGTAAAGGGAACTGGCTATGTGGAAAACTACTAAGGCATGGAGGCAGGGCCTCCCAGAAGGTACCATCTGAGCAGGCCTCACTAGTACCCTTGGGGCCAACACCTTAGCCTTCAGGTAGGCCCCGGTCCTTTATAAACAACCAGTCCAGTATTCTGCTTTGGCAATATCCTGTAAAATAAACTCCTTAGCATTATGTTATCATCTGGGTGAAAAATGCCAGTGAGGAATGTCATATTCTTGCCTGTGTTCCAAAAGAGGCGTAGATCCAAAATTAGTAAAACAAAAGTTGGTCTTCGTTCCTCTCTTTTGGAAAGGGAAATAGAGGCCTGAAGACAGAGGGTGACTTTCTAGAAACCACTGAGTAGCAGAGTCAGAATGAAAACCCAGATCTCTTAGCCCTTGGTCCAATTCTTCAAGGCAGCATCTGAGGGGGAGCTGGTGGAGGAGAGGCGCAATAGTATGCGCCTGTAATTGTAGCACTTGGCACACGGAGGCAGAGGATCCGATGTGTAAGGCCATGAGAATTCCAAGTTTAAAACCAGCTCAGGCTACATACCTGTCTGAGAAGGAAGAATAGCTTTCTGAGGACAGACAATGTATGCCCCTCCTGAGTCCCCTTCATTGTGGAGAAGTCAGAGCACCTCCCCTGGAATTTATGTTAGAAACCTAATCCCAAAGTCATATGCTAATATTAAGTAGAACCTTTGGGAGGCAATGGAGGTTAAGTGAGGTCACCCTTAGGTGCCACCTCACCAGGTCCTGGCTCAGTGAGAGAGCCTCCTTTGACTTCTCTTTCCATTCATTTTGGGCCTCCTCTGAAAAGAAGTCCTTTGCTTTTAGTGGGTGGGGGGAGGGGACTGGAAAACCATTCTTACTGCACTTGCCTGTGCTATTTTTCAAAAATATCAGAGAAGAGGAAAATTAATATATATATTTAAGAAAGCAAACAAAAAACATGAAAACACTAAATTTAACATAATTAAAAGAGCAATGGGAATTTTCAGGCAAGTCCACCCACTATAGCGATCCTTTAATGTCATTTTGGACATTAGTCTCATTATTGACTTTGAATTCATTATGCAAACCACAAAAAAAGGAAACTGGTGGCCAAAATCTCTATCTACACTTGGGGTTATGTCTTCAAAGTAAGATGGACTTAGAAATTTCTCCATTTTTTTTTCTGGTTCTTGAGCATCAGGGGGCTCCTCCGAACAGGGCTTCCCTTTCCAGCACATTCTTCAGCTGCAGCTCGAAGAAGTAGAACATTATTTGCCTGTGTGTTTCAAAACTGATCTTGGTCTTTCCATCCCTCTCTGCAGAGCGCCCAGCCTGGACTCCACCTAGCAGACAGGTTTTACGTTGCCTGTTTATTTATTTATTTATTTTTTCCTTAGTTAAATTGTGTCTCTATATTTGAAGTTGAAAGATTTCCGCTCCGAATCTGACTTCCTGACAGCCTGTGCATAGGCCTGGGAGGACAAGAGGTTAGAGCAGGAAAGCCATGTGCACATATGCTAAGTCTGGCTGGGATGGCTGGGATGGCTGAAGACCCTGGTTCTGCACCTTGCGTAGCAATAACTCAAATGCAACCACCTTTCACAGTTCAGAAACCTGGGATAAAAGAAGAGTGCATTTCTCTATAATGGTTTGCAAGCTTAAGATGATTCTGCCTCTTGTTTGCATCAATTCAGCGATGTCCACCTCAATTACTTCAGAGAGGAAGGTGAGTTCTCAGCAACTATAACACACACTGGGGGATTCCTGGAGTACAAGACAATAAACCTGAAGCTCATTCTCAAATGTAATATGATTTCTGAAAATATTTTTTAAAGTAACTAGTGAAGACAAATAATAGATTCTTTTTCCTGGCCTTCTTGAAGAATAAAAAATTAGCTCAAACTTGGTGCACGCTATTTTATCTGCTTTGAGTTCTAAATCTGTTTGTGCCAGCTTATCTCTCATTATAAATTAAACTTTACTTACTGATCAGCTACAATACCAGTTCTTAAACTATGATGGGTGTAAGACTCACCTAGAGAACAAATAAAAATGCAGACCTCCAGACTGGCCTCCACCCTGAAGGAAGCCTATAGGAGACTATTCCGGTTTTCCCTAGGTGATGCTCAGCTGCATGTCTGAGGATCATCTTTTGAAAGCTGCCCTACACTACAGGGCAGGGCCCTCCGCTTGCCATCTTGAGCACAGCTTAGGAAAACTGTAGCTTCCTCTTTACTCTTAAGAGCAGCTCCTGGTTTCTTTGTGCATCTCTAGCTATGCTAGGACAATGAGGAAAACAACAGAACCAGCTCTCTCAATGAATAGTTAGCAACACTAAATGAAAATTCGGCATCTAAATGCTGGTTATTCCGGTATCACCATTATCATATCAGTTGAAAATCAGGGTCTTCCTTTCATTTGCATCTTGCCCCACCAACATCATAAGCTGTGCCTCATACATAACAAACATAGAATAAATGTTCCCTGGAGGAATAACTGAAGGTACAGTGAGTGTGTTCAAATGTCACAGATTAGACAGTTCCGATAGGGCAAGTGGGTAAGGGTTACATTTATAGGTCCTTTTAACCTAGAACAAAGCCACATTAAAGTGGACATAATTCGGAGTGATTGGTAAATATAGTCCCCCAATAGGGTGTGAATAGCCAGCCTTTTTGCACATTTACCTGATGCCAGGTACTGTTCAAAGCCCTGTGTCTATTAAGACCTAGAATCCAGTCTCTTGCTAATATTAAACCTTGGATTGATATATCTAACTGATGTAACAGTTAGAAAACTACATTCAGTTTAAATTCAATTTACTGTTTTTCTTGATAAATACAAAAGAAAAAAAAAAAGAAACTACATTTGGTTGTTCTGATACAGAACTTAAAAATAGTGACTCGTGTGCATAAAGGTGTTTTTCTAAAGGAAAGGAAGGAAGGAAGGAAGGAAGGAAGGAAGGAAGGAAGGAAGGGAGGGAGGAAGGAAGTGAGGAAGAGGAGCAGGCAGGGAGGAAGAGAGGGATGGATGAAGGGAGGAAAGAGGGAAAATCTTAGTCAGGACTTGACACAGCATGACTCAGTTTACAAAGCCTGAGATTCCCTCTATCCCGTGCCTCGAGCTCAGTTTAGGGTTAATCTGAAAGCTGCCTCAGAATCCAGCAGGATTAACTACTCAGATGCTGACCTCGCATGTGTTCTATGGCATTGCAGGGAAACAGAACACCAAGACAACATTCCCTCTATCTGCCTGCCCTCCCTTCTAAGAAGCCTTCCTGGAAGTCTCACAAAACACTCTAATCAGCCAGAGCCTGGTCACAGGGTCACACCCGGCTCAAGAGAAATGTGAGCTTTGAGCTGAACACACGGCCACTCCAGAAATCCGCTTCTGCTTGTTATAAAGATGGGAGAGAATTGTGTCTCTAGTAGCCGAGTACAGGGGACCACAAGTTATATACTCATTAAGCCAGCTTCTGTGAGCGTATGTTTTACTCCTCCGTTTTTCCTAGCACATATTCTGTTGGGGTAAAACATGACATTTCAGCACGGCTCAGCTTTGGAGAAAGCAGCTGGGCTGGCAGCGGGGCCACACGATGCGCAGATGCTCAGTGTAAAATTGGATCTTGCATGCTGTGATGATGCTGGCGGTTGGGATAAAAATAAACATCTCCCCACACTCTGCATGGTGATTATAGTATTCAGCCCTCAGAGTGAGAGGGTTGTGAGCACCAGCAGGGGAGATTGGTAGGGTAACACCTCCTTCAAGGGACTCCAATGGGACGCAGTCTCTTGCTCTTTTTCTTTGCAAGCCTCTCACCATCCACACTGGAACACTTCTGTCACCTTACTTGGTTTTCCAAGCTAAATGGTAAGGTGCTGGTATGGGAACCTCCTGCGACAGCTTTCCCCAGGGGCATGCTCCGAGCCCTCCTCTAACCTGGATCTGCTCTTTTCCCGATCCTGGAGACTCAGAAACAGATAAAAACTCCTTTACAAAAAAGCTTGGAACAGAACGAATTCCCAAACGATAGGGTCTGTGTGTCCTTTGTGTCCGTAGGCAGTTTCCCAGCAAGGTTTCAAGTTTTGCAGTTAGCTTTTGTAATTGCAACAGAGAGCTAGTCACCTTTAGAGTGAGTGACCACAGTACACTAATGTCTGGCTGCATTACCTGGGGCCTCACACTGCAATGGGGGGCGGGGGAGGATGGGTTCTGTTGGAGGCAGCCAGGCAGAGAGGCAGGACATTACACCTGTGTGAAACAGCTCTCTCTCTCTCTCTCTCTCTCTCTCTCTCTCTCTCTCTCTCTCTCTCTCTCCCCCCCCCTCTCTCCCTCCCTCTCCACCCCACATAGACGCACTTCTAATTCAGCTGGTAGGAACATCCTTGTTGGATGGATTTACACGGAGAGCTTTGAGGGAGTAGGGTAGACAGAGCAGGACAGTTTGTAAGGGTCAGGGATAAAAAGACCCAGGCTGTATAAACTATTGGGTGAACCAACTGAGGGTTAAACTGCTCTGTGATTCCTCTTTGTGTTATTTGGTGGAGCAGAAGAAACTGGAGATTGGCTATCTTAATCCAGACACCCTGGAAACTGCTGGTCCCTGTCTATAATGCCTTCTAGTCGTATTAAATCAAGAACCTTCTCAGCTGTGAAGAGTTAGTTTGGGGTTTTTGTTTGTTTACTGTTTTTGTTTTTAAGACAAGCTCTGTTTCACAGGCTAGCCTCAAATGCCTTTGGTTTTCTGGTCCCCCAGCCTCTACCTCCTTGGGTGCTGGAAATACAGACATGTTCCAGGAGACCCTGTAATTCCTGAGGATCAAACTCAGGGCTTTATGTATTTGAAGCAAGCCATCTGCCAACTGAGACGCATCCCCAAGCCTGGGAGTGATTTAGTTCACTACACATGAGCTTTGCAAATAATGATATCCTATCTAATAAATGCCAATTAAAAAAATCACATGCGAGTGTGGTTAAGAAGAACCAGTGTTAATGGCTTCCTTCTTGCCATGTGGAGTGGAAAATTGTGGGAAAGAGACAATGGAGAGAATTTAGTACAGTCAGATGGCTCAGTTGAGAGAAGACACAGAAAATGTGCAGTAAGGGTGGAGGAGACTTGCTGAAATGCAAGCAAGCAGGCAGCATGCATGCATTCTCTGCTCTTGACTGTGCATGTGCTAGTACTAGCTGCCTGAATTCCTGCCTCAACTTCCTTCAATGATGGACTGTAACCTAGAATGATGAGACAACCCTGTGCTACTTTTATCGATAACGGAATAGTGACCTTCTGTCCTAGTGACAGGAACAAGGCTATGTATCCAACACCCTTGCTCATGCACAATAACATGGTGACTACCCAGAAAAATCATGGTGCTCCTGAACCCTGTCCCTGTCTTTTCAAGTCTGTGTTTTACTCCTTCCAAAGGATCTATAACAATAGAATAAAGGAAAAAAATAATAATGAATAAGCAGAGCATGTAGGGGTACAAGGCAAAGAGGAGCTTGAGGGGGTATGTACAACCCATTCTAGATACAAAACTTCTTCATGATTCCATGCTGTCTTAGAAATGCATACATTTGGAGATTTTATTATACTGCATATTTGCATGTGTTCAATCTCAATCAAGTAATATGTGTGTATGTGTACAATACGCGCATGTGTTAGACAGAGGATAACTTCAGTATCATTTCTCAGGCATGATGTTCTGTTTTGAGATATGGTCACGTGTCAGCCTAAAACTTACCAAATAGGCTACCAACACTGGGAATACAAGCATGCACTACCATTCCCAGATACTATATGTGTGTTTTAGGGGTTGAAATCAGCTCTTTAAGCTTTCAAGGGGATAATCTACCAACTAAGCTATTGCCCCAGTCCAAGACCCCAGTGTTGGAAATGCAACTAAAGGTATTCTCAAGTATTACAAAGACTAGAAAAAAAGAACTTGGGAATGTGGTTAGGTGCCCAGAAATTATACACAGCATTACATTTTACACCCAAGTCACAATTATTAAGATATATATATATATATATATATATATATATATATATATATATATATAAAATGTGACTAAGATACTCGCCACAGCACATGTATTACAAAATAGCACTTGAGTGTCAAGCTTTCTTCTCATTCTCTGCACATCTGGCGGGAAAAGGCACAGTCCAAGAAAACTGGGGGTGGTTAAGATCTAAGAATAAAGTTATTGTCGTTGAGCACAAATGGGTGGTTCTTTGGAACAGGTTTTTCTTTACTGTATAATAATTCATTATTCACTAAGGGTAAAGTACAACGTTGCTGTTGTGGAATGCATTGCATAGATGACTCCAGGAGTTGGTGTCTGCATGCTTCTCACTCTAAACGGTTACAGATGGCTTCTTAGCGGTCTGCAGATTGCATGCTGAAAAGAAACTGCTTGCCTTGTCTTTCAATCTTTGTACAGTTGCAGAAGTTTGTGACTTACTAGTGCCTGGATCCTCTACAACAGACTTTGCCCCAAAGGTCTGTGTACTTATATTGAACCTCATACTTGACCAGTTTCTGAGAAAAAAGAATGAACTTGGTACATTTTCAAGTCATCTATCACATTTGCAAATAGCTGGCATGAATTCATGGTAGTTCTCTCTTATTCCAGTGAGTGTTCTATTCCAATACATGTTCTATTCCATGTATGTTCCATTTCAATATACATTCTGGTTCATACATGTCCTATTCCATGTGCATTCTGTTCTATGCATGTTTCTTTCTTTTGTATCTTACAGCCTCTGTATCTTACAGCCTCTGTATCTTACAGCCTCTGTATCTTCCATCTCATGGCATGTTCTATCCCAAGGTATGTTTTTCCAAGGCTTCTTTTGATGTTCCATCTAGGGAAAAGCTTCTTTTTAGCAAGAAATAAAAGCAGCCACAGAATCTAATATTCTCTCCAAACACCTACAGCTGAGATGCCAATGCACTTGAACAAAAGACCTCTAGAAGCAAATCCAGACATAAGTTAGCAGTAGATCTCAAATGGGTACAGAACTGACCTTGTACCCACTTCAAACTGCTAAAGAGACAGCATCCTTAAGCCATGGGAGGAGGCAACTGACTTGGCAGGGATGTTCAGACGCTTGGCCTGTCTCTCGCAAAGGAAAAGCTATCCTGCCTTCCCTTCTCCTTCATCTCTTCATTCTGTCTTCTGAAAACATTGATTTTGGAGCCAAGAGATGGTTCTATGAATAAACACCACAGAACAAGCAAAAAGGCCTGAGCTTGGATTTCCCAGAACCCACATAAAGCTGGACACTGGGGATGGTGATATGGACAGGCAGGTAAAGGTACTTGCTACAAAGTCTGGCCTGAGTTTTGTCTCCAGAATGCACATGGAGGAAGGAAAGAATTCACTCCTGCAAGTTGTCCTCTGGCTTTCATTCATAATCCATGGCATGCACATGCACGCACATGATGTACACACACAGAATAAGCAAATAAGCGTAATATTCGGAAGGACATAGTCATGCATGTCTATAATCTCAGCCCTCCTATGGCAAGATCAGAGCAGAGACAGGAGAATCCCCAGAAGCTTGTAGGCCAGTTTCCCTGGCTACACAGCAGCAAACAACAAGAGATCTTCTCTCAAACAAGACAGAACTGTCAAGAACTGACATCTTGTATTCAGGCATGCACATACAAATACTTACATATGAACACACACACACACACAAATTAATCACTAAACTACTTGCTCAGATCTCCCATTCCATGATTATTATTTCTCTTTTCCATGGCTGAAATGGCCACTGAACTCATCTGCCTCCAACTCACATTTGCACTGTCTAGATCACAGACATTGCCAGATCACAGTCACATTCCAGATCTCCTCCTATACTCCCCTCCCCAAGGACTGGGGAGGCTCCACTGCCTGCACAGGAAAGTCCAAGAGCATCAGCATAACACGCAGGCCTTTCGTCACAGGCACTTTACACTTTCTCCCACCTCTAGAAGATCCCTGTCCCCTGTCCCCTCGCCCAGTGCCAGCACTCTGCTCTTAACCTCTGTCATCAGTTTACATCTGCCTGCCTCTCAGAATACAAGCCATCCTGTCTCAGCCCTCTTTGCTTATATTTCTCTTTCAGGATTCACCCCAAACATCTTTCTCATACCTCTCCCCAGTTCCACTCAGAACACCCAACATCTCCACTATAGTGTGAATATTTTACTCATCCCCCCCAAAGCTCTCAGGGTCTAAGAACTGGATCTTCATTATTTACAATATGCTCCCCCGTATATCCAGTCCGCCTTGCTTTGAAAAGGCTGCTGTGCTTACACTGGCTGCTGGCTGTAGTACTGGACCTTCCACAGCTGCAGTCTGAGGCAGATAAGCAGAGCAAGCAGCTCTGAGCACAAATGATATCTGCGGCAGACACTCTCATCTATTTCACTGGGACACCTCAGAGTGAGGACCAGCACTGCGAGAGACATCTCTGGGTCTACTTCTGGAGAACCTAACGAAGGCAGAGAGGGCAAGGCAAGAAAGTTCCAAGGATGAGTTCCATACTAATACCCCATTCTAGGGCACATACTCTCCTCCAATTCCTCAACTATGGCTTTACCAGGAATTACCCCCTGGAGAAAACACACAGCCACCCCCACCTTTCTCTATACCCAGAAATGTTTAAACCACCAAAGCATCTTTATTTCTTTCTCTTTGATGGTTACAAGCATGCTTCCATACCATTATTTATGGGGCTAGGGCCCCCATCTTGCTCTAAATTTTCCACTTAAAGTTAAGCACATGAAATTTTTTCTGTTTCAAAACTTGCATAGTTTATCCATCTGTTTCCTAACCCTGTGTCATTATAAAAGTAGAGAGTTCTGAATTTAACACAGTAAGCTATTAGATTTTAATCCTACTTTAATTAACATCTCCTGGAAACATTTTTATGGTCACAATAGCATCTCTATACACAAAATGTTGAATTGGTAATAATGAATCTTACCAATATGAAATGTAAGTGATGACTGCATTAATAAGGTCTTACCAGCTCAGGAAGCAAGAGACATCTACTATGTGCTCATTACAAATACTCTAATAATCTCTTCTGGAGTGCTTTGGTGAATTTTACCCTCCTCTACAGTCCTGTATTTACTTCCAATCTACCTACTTCTCTACCGTTGTCTACACAGACATGAACAGAAGTCCATGCATAGATTAACTTCATTCTGCAAACATTACTTGAGGTAAGCCATTCTATACTGAGATGATCAAAGCATGATGCTGATGAGCTCAAGGTTCATGGACCACTGGGTGGGATCAGCACAGGCTATAACACTGTCCATGTAAAATGCCATTATGTTTTCTGGGTCAGAACAGTAGCCACATGGCCACTTCCACAGCAGTCACAGGATGGACTTATATAACTGACTCAGACAGTCATAAGTACTTACTGGAACTGAGCCTAGTGTCCTGTAATGAAAGCTAAGTTTTTATTGTCACTGGAGACAAAGGATAACTGTGTGTACATTGTCCTGTCATGCACAAGCACTATTGCTGGCTGTGTGTCCTATAGGAGGGGGTGGAGGGGATAGATTGGGGGTTATGTAGATACAGTATACATATATATGAAATTTTAAAAATATATTTTTACAAACTGTAGACACTAATAAAAGAACAAATGGCAGTTGTTTGCCTTTGAATTCTTGTTCCTTGGAATATTAGACCACTTCTGCCAGGCCCTGCTAGATAAGAAAACTCATCTATCTACGTTTCTACCTTCATGTCCACTCTGTCCCAATGACCCGACTCATTCTCCCAAATACATTTGCCCTTTCTATCCCAGGACCATGTCCCCGTGTCATGTCTCAGAGTCCTGCACTCTACATCACTTCTCACTTTCAGTAGACAATGCGGAATTTAGCAAAGAGCTAGTGATATAAAGTTCCACATTTAGTATCTTCTCAGACCCAAAGGCAGTTCTTATTTATCACTCCTACTCATATTTAAGATCCTCTTGGGGGCCAGCCAACTTCACAAAACTCTACAGTTCCCACAGAACAATGATACAAAGTACAGGATGCAGATAAAGAAGTGATTGGACTATTTGTACAGAGCCCACAGCTCAAAACACAGAAAAATCCCTTTCTGGGTGCTGTGTGAGTTAAGACTTGTCCTAAGTACTACATGCAAATAGATGGGCCCATCTAACCCTCTTAACCCATCTTGCAAAGGGAAGCATTCACTCTCAGCAAACACCTTCCTAGTCCTTTTCATAGATAGGAAATCTGTGACTTCAAAGGGTGGGTGGTTTAAACCCACCCAGCTAGACAGTAGCAGGTAGTATTTAAAGCTGGCTCTAACTCCAAAAGTTGTGCCCACCGCAATGCTGCAGGAATTTTAGTCCAAGGCTCATTTTATACTCGACATTAGAATGTTAGGAATTGAATTTGTTCTGTATGGTGTTCTCCAAACAGCACACAGTCGACCTGGCTGAAGAAGACAGAGTTTGGAGTCAATGAGAAAACATTTAACAAACTTTTGTCCCTTTCTTCCCATTGACAGTAGGGAGCAAAGATGGTCAGTCCCTGGACAGACCATCTACATTTCATCTTTTTGTCCTCTTCAGGCTGCACACTAAATGTGAGCCCATGAATTAAGCAAAACCAAACAACTGCCCATTTTACCCATTTTAGATAGGTTGTGCTTCAGGAATATCTTGATGAAGGGCTCTGCTTTAAAACGTTGGAATCTTTAGCTCCCTGTGGATGAGAGCTCTCTGGAAGAGAAAAATTAAGCCGTCACTATGCTGTCTGCTGCAGTCACCCCTGAAGGAAGTTTCCTATCCCTGCTTGTCTGTCTCTTCAGTGTCTCTTTTCTTGTGGCCTTCCCACTCTGGATCATCGGAGGCCATCTGCAGGAAGATGCGGCCTACAGGATCTTCCCTTCAGGCTACAAAAAAAGAATTTTAGAGACGAAGGTGTGCAGGGCCATTTCTTTCTTTGGAAAATCCTGTTTTTTGCTTCTATTGTTTGATGTAAACACTTAGATTTTTAAACAGGATCCACAAGAGACTGAATCCTTTCTGCAGATAGATTTCTCTTCCTGCAAGGATAAGGTTTTAGAAAGCCAAGCCAGCTATCTAAGCGATTCCTCTAAATCCACAGCTCCCCAGGTCCAGCCTCCAGGTGAAAGCAGATGTGTGCTCATCAACACAACCATCTAACTTATCCAAAGAGCTAAAAGGAAATCAGTGTGATAGTCTCAGAGACTGGGGCTTTTCTAGTGGCCTAAAGGTCTGTGTAAAATAAATAAGAAAAACAGTCTTCCCACAATCCATTGCGCCTGTCTTTTCCAACTTGGGCCCTGCAGAATGGCTCCTGCAAAGAAGGGTGTCGAGAAGAAGGGCCGTTCTGCCATCAACGAGGTGGTGACTCGAGAATACACCATCAACATTCACAAGCGCATCCATGGAGTGAGCTTCAAGAAAACGTGCCCCTAGGGCACTCAAAGAAATTCGGAAGTTTGCCATGAAGGAGATGGGGACTCCAGATGTGCGCATCGATACCAGGCTCAATAAAGCTGTCTGGGCCATAGGAATAAGGAATGTCCCATATCCGTGTGCATTTGTCCAGAAAACGTAATGAGGATGAAGACTCCCCAAACAAGCTCTACACATTGGTAACTTACGTGCCGGTTACAACATTCAAAAATCTACAGTCAATGTGGATGAGAATCAACCTGCTGAGTGTCAAATAAAGATGGGAAACGCCTTCAGGTTTGGGTTTCCTTTTTGTTGTCTGCCCCATTGGTGGAGTTTTGATTAGAATAGGGTCTCAGGTATTGTTGGAAGTTAAAGAATGGCTGCTCTGGGTACTTGGGAAATTGAAAGTATTTTCATAGTAATCATTGTGTTAGAATTGTGAGTTTCTCTGTAGTCCTGGAACTTGCCCTATAGACCAGGCTGACCTCAACCTCAGAGACCCATATACCCCTACCCACTAAGGGCTGGAATTAGAGGCATACACCATACATGGTACCTGGCTTGTCTGCCGCTTTAAACAAAGAAGCTACAGTAGTAGGTCTCACTTTAGTCCCAGATGTATATGTGAGCCTAAATTAAGGATTGGGGTTGTAACTGTTACGAGTTACTGAAAATTTGTGTTGTGGGTCCTGGGAATTCGACTTGGGTTGTTAGCCTTGGTCTTCTACCTGTCTTTGCCAACCAGTCCCTTCCATTCACTTGAATATGCTATACCTTTAAGACAGCATGAAGTTTTGTTTTGTTTTTTCTCTGTAATAGCCCTGGCTATCCTGGAACTCTGTCTGTAGACCAAGCTGGCCTCAAATTCAGATCTGCCTGCTTTCTTAGTGATGGTTTGGGGTTTTTTTTATTTTTATTTTAAAAAAGTAAGTACAAAAAAAGATTTTTGTTAAAAACCTTGGGGCCAACAAAAAATAATAAATAAATAAATAAGAAAAACAATGTAGTAATTTTTACCATTTGCTTTCACTCAGACACTGACACACACATACACACACACATACACACACACATACACACACCCTTACACATACACACACATACACACACACACACACACACACACACATACACATACATACACACACATACAAACACCACCACCACCAACAGAAGCAACTACAACAATTTCACAGTATCATTTAAGAACTTTTTGTAGACTACACATGGAAACCTTGTCACTAAAAACAAAACAAAAACTGTGTGGAGTAAACAATATGATGTATATTATAAAGAACCTCTATGCAAGGGAAGATTTGAAAGTCTTCCCAATTTTGAGCTCAGATTTGCTTATTGTGAAATGAAGTTTTGATAGACTAGTGAATTGTCTATGAGGTTCCTTTTATGTAAAAACAAAACAAAATACTCGTTTATTCACCTCATTTCCTATGCTTTTCACAAGTTTATCTTCTATGGTAACACCTACATCCCACAGTCCTATAACTAGTACAAAGATTACCAGTAAGTGTAAAGTAAAAATAACAGAAATTAACCTAGCATTGGTCCAATTTTGGTGCTTTAAAAAATTAATTTGAAATCTCAATTCAAAATTTGATTGCTAGTACAATAAGAAACTTTCAGAATCTTTATGACTCAAGAAAATACCAGAAAAGTCATCAGCCAACTATTACTGAAGAGTATGTTTAGCAACACCTTGTATCAGACTTATCCACCCACAGCTGTCCACCATAATTTTATAATGTACACAATTGTGGCTTACATACAACCTGTGTTCTTAACAGTTACAAAATGTGTAGAATTAGTTTTTAAGGGTGTTTGTGTAAGAGAGAGGAGGAATCCAATCTAGGTCCTTGTGAATACTAGGCAATATTCCACCACTGGACCACAGCACAAAGCCATGATCCCAACTAGAGATTTGAGTTCTGGGTTTTTTGTTTGCTTGCTTTCTTTTGCTTTAACTATTGAACAGTGGGACTGTTGAGGCAATTAGGTGAGCTAAGCTCTAACAGGCCACCAGATTGCAGCACCAAGCCTCCTGAAACCACTGACCTGGGCTTTGGTTTAGAAGAGGTCTATTGCCATTTGTAACCCTATACTCCATCTCAGTATGCCCTCTCCAGTCATGATGGTAACACACATTTTACACTAAAAGGCTATATATATATGTATGTATATATATACCCCCTCACTCATCACCTTCTGTGCCTATCCTGTATGTCAAGGTTAGTCTTGGTTACCAAGTTGGTGGACTCTGGAATCACCTAGGAGATAAGTAGCTGGTGTGTCTGGGAGGAGCGGAACTGAAATAAGACCCAGCACCACATGAGTAGAACTGTTCCAGGGGCTTGAATCCCAGGCCGAATAAAAAGGAGAAAGCTCGATAAACACCGGCAGCGTCTGTCTCTCTCTTGACTACAATGCAATGCGATGGTTGCTCCACGCCCCGCCCCCTTGGACCATTATGCTTCAAACTGTGAGCCTAAACAAACACGCAGGTTCTTATCACAACAACTCAAAAAGTAACTATTGCGCTACTACTACCTTGAGTTTGGCAAGCCGTAGACCTTAGATTTGTTCTAAAAGTAGGAACCGCTGCACCCCCAGATTTTGCGGGTTCAGATCGGAAGTCAATGAGGAAGTTTATAGAAGAGACAGGGAAAACGAAAGGGGGAAGGAACCTCGGATTTTAGTTCGGGAAATCAGTGTAACAGGAAATGAGAGGGGGTGGGTTTAATAATAAACCTAATAGAATGGCAGCTTTCTAAAAAAACATTTTTTAAAAATGGAGGGTCTGTACATGCCTCCATCTCTGCTGGGTTGAGGAATCACCCCAAACAGACAAATAGGTCCTCCCACCTTGGAATAGAGGCAGAGAGAAGCAGCTTTGCTGTCTGCATTTGTGGAGTTCTTTGAAATTTGCCTTTCAACTGCCAGCTAACAGCCACACGAGTGGAGGAATGTATCCACTTCATCACGATAATCCCTGTTTCCCAGCACAGATGGAATGACGAGAGATAGACACACTCTCATCTTCCCAGAGCTCTGACTCTGTCTGCAGTGCATCATTGCCAGATCTTCAGAAGAAAGACAAAGAAAGAGAAAGGGAAGGAGGAGAGGAAGGTGAAAAGAGGAAAATGAAGAGGAGAGAGAGAGAGAGAGAGGAGAGAGAAGGGAGGGAGGAAGAGAGAAAGCATAAAGAACCTATTGACTTACTGAGTGTGAAGGCAGAATTGTTACAACAAAAACCCAACTCACCAGGTCCCTGGCCATGGGCAGAAAAAAGCCCAGACAGGTTCATTTCTTCATCAAGAGTGGTTTCCTTAAGGTAGGTGTATGCAGTCCTCTATGAAGACTTACGAAACCAGAAACAGTGGGATCCAAGATTGTTATAGTCCACCACAGTCCTCTCAGAATTTCCTATCTCTAAGACAGATTTCTCTGTTCTCTGAACAACCTGACTGCCGTAAGGGAAACCACCCTACAACCCTGAGGGATGCTCAAAGTCTCGTGATTTAACTAGTCAGGAAGACCCAGCAGTTGCTGGGTGTCTGTTCTTCAAGTACAGCACTTACACACTTCATCTTTCATGGAAATCTTATCTGGAACAAAGCCCAGTTTCTTCTGTGACTTGTGCATGAAATCTATGATGGGGGCTCTCATTTCAGAGAGATTATTTCACCAGAACAACTGTACCACTTTACCAGCTGCTTTGTAAACTGTGTATTTCTTTTCTTTTCGATCTTGCCTCAGAAGACACCCAAAGAGCATAACCCTGCCCTCTAAACAAGAAGGTGTCCTTGTCTCAATCTCATTCTGTTTTCCAGCCCAACCTCCTTTACATAAAAAGCAGACCTCACTGGGTGTGGCCAGCATGCCCAGGCAGGAGACAAAATACACATTTCTTTTGAGGACCAGCTTTTGGGGGTAACCTCAGCTCAGTGTCATCATGTACCCAATGTCCCTGGCCTCAGGATAAAAGCTGAGGTTCTGAATACTACAGAGATGTGGCCACAGGCTGGTATGAAACGATAGTCAAGTCTGGAGCCTTCTTAGGCTGAAGGGGATGGAGTCATAGCTCAGCAATTGGTGCTGTGCTCACCTAACATGTATGGGTCCCTGGGTTCCAACCCCAGGATCCCAGGCACACAAAAGAGGTAGGCTGAAGGAGGCCAGAGTCTCATTATGCAACATCTGCTGGGCCTTCCAGAGTGGCTTTTGGTGAGCAGTAGAGGAAATTGGGTTGCTGACAGGAAAACAGATCACAGTGCTACTAAGATGTGGCCCAGAAAGCAGCCTATGCAGTCAGCAACTCTAGAAATGCTTCTTGCAAACTCCTTGCAAAGACAACGTCACCTAGGCAGCCTCTCGAGATCCTAGGATTAAAAGCAGGCAGCGCTACAGAGATGGGTTATTATAACTCTTTCAGTGTTCTAAGATTATGATTGCATCTTTTCTCCCTCCAGCCTTTCTCCTGTACCCCTCCCCTTGCTCTCTTTCAAACACATGGCCTCTATTTGTCTAATTGTCATTGTGTGTGTGTGTATGTGTTCCTAAATGTTTAACTCCGACTTGCTCAGCCAACACAATGTCACTTGGCATGTATAGGTTTTGAGGGCTGACTGTTGATATTGGATAACTGGGCAACTAGGGAATGCCAGGAGTGGAAGATATAGTCTTCCTCCTCCCTGGAATAGCACTCCAGGGATACACTGTTGAAGAGAAAATGTTCATGCTTTGGAGAAAGCTATGCAGGGTCTGAACCTGTGATTACTCCCCTGCACCTCCTTCCCAAACACACTAAGACCAGGCAGGCGCTTCCTAACTTGAAAGAATTTTCTTCTGATGGCATTTGATTATATTTTAATTGTTTGTCCTCTATGATATCTTTCTTATAAAAATCTTCATAAAAATATATAAATGGTCACTCTGCTTCAAAAATACAAAGAGAATTAAATTTATACCCAATTATAAAATTTGGATGAGAACTATTAACCTTATCTTTATTAAAATCTTCGGTCTTTTTGCTTGTATATTAACCTATTTATATGTGTATACATATACAACTGTTTTGCAAAATTAGGATCACTCTAAAACAGTCTTTCAATCTGTTTTGCCCTCACTATGGTGGAAATCTTAAATATTCTCTGAAACCACATTCATAAAATGACTATATAATTACTTTTCTTTCTCAAAACTGTGACAGTCCACACCTAGTACAGTAAGTAAAATAATGTATGGCTTTGTAATGCAGCATTGAGCCATTTGTATTTGATTCTTCCTATTTAATGCAATTCTCATTTTTTTTTTCTTAAGTTTAGATACTTCAAGTGCAACCAATTAGATTAAAAAAAAAAAACACTAAAGTGAAGACAATCAGAAGATTTATGGAAGATCTGAACTGCTGAAGAAACCTAAGACAGCTGTGCTTCTCCAAACAACCACTTATCCCTACAATCAGCTAGAGTCAGCCTTCTGTGAGGAAGAGGTTACTCAATTTGTATACTTTTGGGTGTTATAACCAGTCGGCTAAGATGGACATTCTGCCCTCATATGAATCAGAAACCTTTTATCCCACACATGCTTTTTGTTACCATCAGAGCATCTGGTCATTTACAACAATCTCAGCTCTGAAACAGGTCCTGTTCCCAGGGTGAGTTTTCATCCTGGTTGTTAGAAGCTCTCAGAAAACGTGCTCCTCAAGATGTTAGTTTTAGAAGGTAGGTAGTTGTTGGAGACTCAAGGCAACACAAACCCTAGCTTCGTTCTGGGAACTATGGTGTGATCGGTGACTTCCTTTGGTGCCTTTCACAGCTGCCCAAAAGAAAGAAAAGGATGGGTCACGGGCTCCAGGGAACTCCTTCCTCTAGCCCTGTGCAGCATCAGTGGACATACAGTCACCTTGGAGCATTTCCAGGTAGGTCTCCTTGGTTCATCTTTCTGACATTATCATCATTTGACATCCCGGAGCTTTGTCTCCTATACAACCCTCTTCTCGATTTATCTTCAACTTTTCTTTTCCTAAAGCAAGTTTAAAATCTTGTTTGAGGTTTTCTAAGCATTTGTGTTGCTGAGATACTGCGAAAGGAAAGTTAAAAGCTAGCTCCGGAGCCCACTCGTGATTCCCGCGTCCTAACAGGGAAAGGCTGGGATAACGGTAAAGTAGACCTCACAGAGTGCAGAGGGCTGGAGCAAAAGATGAATCTGTTCCAAAAGCAAAATAGCTTTCTGTTCCAAGGACGCCTCTGAAGTTTGGAGGCCCCAGAGAGGAAGAATGAAGAGCAGATGATAAGGTAGAGTCTAGGAGTTCTGCCCAGAGGGGCTTCATGGTCACCGAAGGGAGAGCCGGACACGCCTTTCCTGACTCCGTGCTAAATCGTTTCTGCCGGTGTGAGGATAAGAACTAAGGCAACTTAGGTTAGCTGGACGAACAGTTCCTACATTGTAACTTAGCAAACTTTGGGCAAAGCCTCAAGACCTTACAAAGGAGGAAAACGGAAGTCAACATTATATAAAAAGGACAAAGTGAAACGGTAGAAACCAGCTGGGACAAAGCCCACAACAGCAAGTCATGGGTTAAGGAAGTCCCCATCAGTCTGCAAATTACATTCTGTTCTCTGGCTAAAACAGGGGTTACCATTCCAAAGGTGACTTCCATGGAAGGCAGAGTTGGGGAAGCCTCTTCAGCAGGACTACATTATGCCTCGTGTACACACCACAGTGGTGTGTGTCAGCTTTGCTAACGCAAAAGAGGCTCCGAATAAATGATTTATTAGTAAGTCTTTCCAAGCGAGCCGCCACTCCTTCCCAGGCATTACTGTTAAGCTCCATAATCTTGATAAGCCTATATTCAAAAGTCAAGCTGAGATTTCATCCTAACTGGATGAGACCATAGCTTTCAGTTGCTTTTGTATGAACTTCATAATTTTCTTTCTCCTCTTCATGATTTCTCAATTCTGAGTTTCATATCTTCCTTTTCTTTTTTTTTTATGAATAAAGTCACATCTTCTATCCATGTCATACCTTCTTTTCTCTCCATCACTGGTTATATCAGCCCCTCTCCCCCACATACACACACACAATGGATTAAGTTGATTTATTCTAAAATCTTCCAGTAAAATGACTCACTCTCCCGTGATCTCTAGAAGTTATCTTTCTGTGATAATGAGTTTACAGTGTCACTGTCTTATTTTAGTAAGTCACTCGTTTTTGCTGCTACTCCCATTAACAGATAGTTTTAACAAACAAAAACATTCCTAAGCAAAGTAGATGGACTAGAAAGTTCAGGTGAGGGCTGCCACCCTAATAAATATTGCACCATATATGGTAAATCACATTCTATTGCTCAGTTAATTACTTATGGTTACAGATGTTGTAGGAATAAAAATAGAAACATTTGATGAATACCATTTTTCTGTCTTAGTTTTATGGCTGTTGACTGGTTGGGTTTTGTCATTGTTTATTGTTTTAGTTTTGAGACTTGGTCTTGCTATGTGACCCAGGTTGGCTTGACACTCAACTATGCTACCATAAGCTTGTCTTGAACTCATGACAGCCATCCTACCCCTGTCTTCTCAGTGCTGGGATACAAGAATGCCCAGGTAGCACTGTCGTGTTTTAATAGAGCAAGAAAACACTTAGAAATCTGAAAGAAAATTCTAGATTTCAGCCCTGGATCAGGATGACAGTGTGAATTCTATACCAGCAAAGGTGGCAGAAACCTGTCACCTTAGAGAGGTCCCTGGTACTTGTTTTACTTATAAAGCCAACATTCACTGGGTTTCTTGATCACTACTGTCCCAACAGCATGGACTTGAAGTAATGGCTTCATCAATGCCACCATCAACTCTAAGCCCTTAACTAATACGATGTGTTGGAAAATTCCATAGCCCAAGAGGGAACGCCACCCACTCCCTAGCCACAGAAAGGCCAAATCCCAGGAGCAAAGCAAGATTTTTTTTCCAGTGTTCTGTAGGAACACCAGAAGTTTCTGCGGCTCAGAGTTCACCCTGTGCAGGCAGTTCTCCTACCTTCCAGGATGTTCATCCATCCTTTCCATGAACAGATTCATTTCCTGTAACCAAGTCTTAATGTCAACACTGAAGGGCTTGAAGACGTCAGACCCAGAGACTGAATTCTAGAGACAGTGAATGAACTGATTTATAGTTCTGTGCTTTGAAGTTATTATTTATGCATCTTAGGTTATCAATACAAGAATGTATTATTAAAATGAGATAAATGCAAAAGCATGACTAGCTAATTCATTGACAGCTTACTGGTATGGCCTAATATGCATTGTTGCTTTGTCCTGGCCACCTACTCTTAGTTTTTATCATGTGTGTTTATTTATAGGCACAATTCTTTCCAAAAGCTGTAGTTTGTCTTTCTAAAACTTTGTGCTATTTTTTCAAATATTTTTTCTCTTTTTTAGTATTTTACTCCCATTACAATTTTCTCTTATTTGCTAATTTAAACATATTTATTTTACACTACCCAAAGTTTTCTGTTGTTTTATTATGTTCCTGGGTCATGTGTGTGTGTGTGTGTGTGTGTGTGTGTGTGTGTGTATGTTTGGTTTCTGTTTTTTTATCACTCTGTTCTCACATGTTCTGAAGCATATGGGATGAGTATATCTGTGCATATGTACACAACATGTGTGCATCATATGTTATAAATTATCGGAGGTACTTCACAAGTGATTTTTAAGCTTTCCTATAAAGGAAGTTCCAGGAATTTCATCACTTTCTACACTAATCTCAGCCCAGAATTTTCTACTGCACCAGTAGGGTAAATTTGGGTCCATACTCTTCTTGTAAATGTGAACTTCAATGTACCATAGGAAGTACTTTATCTGCCAGAACCCAGGCTTACACCTGGTCTTCTTATAGCTCCCCTAGACTAGCAACAGAGTTTTTGTTTGTTTTTGAAACAGGGACTCACTATGTGGCACCAGTTGGTCTGGCTCTCAATTTGTAGACCAGGCTGGCCTTAAACTCACAGAGATCTGCCTGCCAAAAGCATGCACCATCATGAATGGCTTTGTTTGTTCCTGAGATGGAATCTCAGCATGATGCCTAAGCTGGTCTTGCATTGATGTATTTGAACATCCTCCAGCCTGTCTCAGCTTCCTAAGTGGTGGGGCCACAGACACCTTTTATTTTCAATATTCTTTCTCTCTCATTTTCTTTTTGCTTTTTTGCCATGAGAATTTTTAAAAGTTCATAGTTTGCTGAAAAAGCAAAAACAAATACTCCTGACTCTTTAATACATGTGAAGAAATATAACAAAAAAAGACTAAAGCACCTTTGAAATTATGATGTATTAAAAAGGTGTTAGCAAGAATAAATGGGACAAAATAACTTCCAAGACATGGTACCAAGTTATAACACAAGACACATTGAAAGGTATAATTTGTGTTAAAACCATATATATATATATATATATATATATATATATATATACACATATATATGTAGATAGTATACATACATATATCATACATAAAAAAATAACAAATAACATATGGGTAAGCATACACATGTATGTCTAGGAAGGCAGAGAAAAAGTATAGAAAGGTTTATACCATAGTACTTAGATTGATTTCCTCAAAGGAAGAACCTGGATTAAAGGTTCAGGCCAAAAGATGGGAAAGAAGTTATAGAGTTATATGCTATGTCTAACTTATGCAATGAAAATGCAGGCATATGAATTGTATAACTAAAATGTAACATACAGTTACTTATAAATATATTTCAACAGAGAAGATTTACTGAATTTACAAGAGGATTTTTGGCTTTTGTGGGTTTGAGGGTTTGTTGTTGTTTGTTTTTGCAAGAGCATCATCACACTGTAGAGTGACATCCTGGATATTAATATGCCCCCAAAACACATTTATCTTGTTTTTTTCTCTTAGATTATCTGAGTTTTTTTTAAAATTGAAAGGTAAGTCAAAAATAGGTCTTCTAGTAGAAATTCCTACAAAACACAACAGAAAGACCTTTAGGTTCAAACTATTCTTCACCTTTATGCTGCTTCATTATCCACTCCGCAGAACCTAGAATCACCTATAAGAGTCTTAATGAGGAACAATCAAGATGAGATTTGTCTGTGGGAACTGTCTTGAACCCTAATTGACTTAGGAAGACCCGGTCCACTGTGAGCAACACCATTCCCTAGCAGAGAGAACTGACCAGTATGAGAGAGCAAAATGCAAGCTGAGAGCAAGCAAGCAGACCTGGATGCTTTCATGCCTCTCTGTTCTGCACTGTGGACAAAATGTGACTAGCTGTTTCAGTTATTGCCTCAACTTCCCCTCAATGGTGGACTACAATCTGGAATTTCAAGGGAAATAAATCCTTTCTCCCCAAGGTACTTTTCGTCAGAGTATTTAATCACAGCTACAGAAATGAAACGAAACAGCATCTTTAGACCCTGTGGATAGTCCACAAAACTCAGAGCAAAGTAGCCAAGAAAAGATAAGGAAATGAGAGGCCTATACTAGTCAGAAGGCAACTGAATGATTGTCATGGATGAACATGAACACAGCATGGACCACTGGCTTCAGCCATCTTCAATCCACATGTTTTGGAGTAGCACAAATGCACAGAGAAAAAAAGGTACCGTGAAATGGGAAATGCATTTCAAACAGGATGTCACATTCTTATGCCAATACCAATCTATCCACAGATCCAGAAGTAAATGTTAAAAAAAAAAAAAAAAAAAAGCTGGGGCTGGAGAGATGGCTCAGAGGTTCAGAGTGCTGACTGTTCTTCCAGAGGTCCTGAGTTCAATTCCCAGCAACCACATGGTGGCTCACAACCATCTATACTCTCTTCTGTATACTGTATACATAATAAATAAATAAATCTTTTTTTTAATAGCTGTGCAATTTCACATCCAGGTATACCCCAAGTCTCAGAATATCAGAAGCTGGCATACTCTTCAGATCATTAAGAGCCCTGGGGGCATACAAGATTCTCGCCTGCCAGACAAGCATTGCGGAGAGCCACTTCTCATTTTGAATCAAAGCATCTACAAAACATAATGAGCCACAGCTATCAAAATATCAATGAGGAAGTCACAATTCTCATGGATATCAGTGTGTCACTGAGGTTTAGTCTCATGTTCCAGAGGGAATTGCTAACATGGCAGGCATTTCTTATAAGAAGTAAGTGTGTTCCAAAACTGTGAAGAAAATTGTCTGAATGCTTGTTTTTGATATGCACTTACAATCATTTAAACACACACACACACCACATTTTCTAGTACTTAAACACTTGAAGATAGATTTAAGCACTTGGTTCAACTTACAAAGAGGATAAGTCATTCCTCAGTTATTGGATGGGAAATGTAAAGGTTCCAGAATCTAGTAGAACCATGGAAATGTGGGAACTTTGTTTCTTAAGATGCATTAACTTTAGAAATGCCAGGTGGGTGGAGCCCTCAAGCAGACTCTTGAGCTCCTTCATAATAGCACCATTGTGCATTCTGTCTACTCAAAGTTTAATGAGTTTTAATATTACCCCTCCAAGCCAGGGAGTGCCTTGTATCCACAGAAACATCCTTATGAATCTGAACAGAAGTGTCTTATTTACTTTCGCCTGTTAGATAGAATCTTGGTTTAAAGGTCACAATGAAACATTGCATTGCGTAAGGAAATAGACCCTGCCTGGGTTCTCATTCTTTCAACATGGCCTAGTTGTTCTCTAGAGCACCAAGATCTCTACCTGATATACAATGGGTTAGCAGCTTGAATAATGGGAGGGGAAGAATTCTGCTCCTCATGTGTACAGGACCAGAAGAGACCACCGTGGACTGCAGGAGTCTGAGGAAACCATCAGGAAAGGACTTACAACCTCCCTTCACCCCCAGATCCAGAACCACGTGAACACTGAGGTTTGGAGAACAACAAACCCTGTCCCCTCCTAACATAGCACCATGTGGAACCAGCTAAAGCCAGAGGGATCTGAGAATCTCTTTTTATCTCAGTGCATCTGTGCCAGCAATTTGCTGCATCCGTGTTCTTTTATTTGGTATTGTTTGTTATCTGATTCGCATTCTCGCATCTGTCTCCTAGATGTCTTGGTTTTGGTTGCAGACTGCTTGGTTAGGTTTTGGGACCATCACTCATGTTTCTCTGGTGATTTACTACAGGGCAGCAGTCTCGCCTCTCCTGTCACACCTCAAACATCCCCTTCATCCCCCCACATCTTTTCTTTTTTCTCTTATCTTTCTCCTCTTTTTACTTCTTAATTGTAACATACACGTATTTAAAAATTAAACTTCTTTGGCCCTTAAAATTACCCCAAACTTTCCCTTTCCAGGTCTTTTATTTACCTCAATGTTTTCTTCTTTCTTTTTCAAACTGGATCTAAAACTTAATTCTTACCCTGACCAACACCCCGATCCCCTGCCTTACGCTACAAAGTTTATTAGCTAAAATGGGAGTTTACTTCATGCCATTCTTCAGAGAAGAAAAAAATGATGCAGTGCTTCTCAAACTACTTTGTAAAACACTAACGAAAGAACCTTCTACAAAACTCTCTCTATGAAGCTACCATTACCCTGATACCAAAGCCACACAAAGATGCAACAAAGAAAGAAAATTACAGACCAAGCTTCATGGTAAACACAGATGTAAAAATTCTCAACAGTGTGTTTGCCAACAAAATGTTTCTAAAAAATCAGAATGGTTATTCACCACGATCCAGTTGTCCTTTTTTCAGAGATGCAGGGATGGTTCTATATATGTAAGTCAGTAAGTGTTCTAAGTTACATAAATGGTCTCAAGAACAGATATCACATGGTCATCTTAACAGACGCAGAAAGGCTTTTTGACAAAATCCAACATTTCATCATGTCAAAAATTTTGAAAGAAACCAGTATAGAAGGAATATGTCTCAACCTAATAAAGGCTAAATATGACAAGCAGACAGGTGGCATTTTACAAAATGGGGGAAATTCAAGGTGGTTCTCCTATTAAGAACAAAAAAAAGTATGTCTATAATTTTCCTCTTATACAATTTGTTACTAGAAATCTTAGTTAAAGCAATAAAACAAGAGAAAAAAACTACACAGGAAACAGAACAAGTAGGAAATAGATTTATACAAAAGAGACCCAGAAGACCCTACCTAAAACTCATATAACTCATAAGCATGCTCAGCAAAGTGGCAGGATTCAATATTAACATACAAAAATCGGTAGCCTTCCTATAGGTAGTGTGAAAAATAATCAGGAAAGCAATCATTCACAATAAGTTCAAAAAATAACTGGAAAGACAGAAGAGATTGCTCAGCATTTTAGGAAACTTATTGTTCTAGCAGAGGACCTGGGTTCAATTCCCAGCACCTACCTACAAGCTCACAAACTTCAGTAATGGTTCCAGGAGACCTAATACCCTCTCCTTTCCCCCAGAGGCACTAAGTACACATTCAGACCAAACACCCATACACGGGATATAAAAACAAGTATATTTAAGACAATTTTAAATGCTTTGGAATAAACCTAAAGATAGGAAAGATCTCTATCTGAAAACTTAAAAGCGCTAAAGTTGAAAATTGAGGGCGACAATGGAAAATGGGAAGACATTCCCACTCACACGAAGTAGGATTAATACTGTGAAAACAGACATCTTACCAAAAGCAATCTACAGATTCAATGAAATCTCAATCAAAATCCCAGTGGTGGGTTTTATAGAAATTTTTAAAAATTACAAAATTCATATGAAAGAATAAAAGATCCTTTATAGTCAAAGCAATCCTGAGCAAAAAGACTACTTCTGGAGACATCACCATAGCTGATTTGAACTTATACTAAAGAGCGATAGCAATGAAAACAGTATGTTACTGGCATAAAAAGTTAAATCAATGGAACAGAATACAGGACCCATATATAAGGCCATGCTAACATAGCCACCTGAGTTTGACAGAAAACAAAAAATACACATAGCAGAAAGTGGCATTATCAATAAATGGTACTGAAAAACCTGTAAATCTACATACAGGAGAATAAACATAGATTCTATCTCTCATCTCTGACAAAACTCAACTCCAAATAGATCAAGGACCACAGCGTAATGCCTGAAATTCTGGAGCTGCTTGAGGTGTGGGAGGAGGAATATACTTCAAAATATAGGCATCAAAATTTTCTGATAGGACTTTGATTATTCCAGAAGTAAGGCTAATAATTGATATTAAGACCTTGTAAAATGAAAAGGCTCCTACACAGAAGGGGGAAAGAAGCTGACAGCTGACTGAGGAGGCAGGCACCTATAGAATGGGAGGAAGTATGTGCAGGGGTAACTCCAACAGAACATTGGAGTCTGGATTATGCAGGGAACTCAAGAAACTAAATACCAAGAAAACAGACAGCCAGTCAAAATGTGAGACATGGTCCTGAACACGGAGTTCTCCAAAGATGATACAAATTGTTAATAACATTTTTAGAGTGTGACATCATTAGCTATCAACGTGAATTAAAACTACTTTGAAATTCCACCTCACCCAGTCAAAATGGTTATCGTCAAAGAATCATGGGCTGGGCCTTTCCCATCAATCACTAATTGAAAAAATGCTCTACAGAAGCATTCTCTCAATTGAGACTCCCTCCCCTCTGATAACTCTAGCTTGTATCAAGTGACATAAAACTGGCCAGGACAATGTTCCTAGTGGTACAATAATGGTGTAAAAGTTCTAAAAGTTCTAGGGGCAACCAACTGTTTTCTGACTGGATTTAAAGCCTGCTCTGTCTATCCGATAGAAGATTCAAGATAATAACTGTAACAGTAAGAGGACATTTTGCTCCAGCTGTTCAAATTGTACCAGTTCCTCATGTATATTTCCCTTCCTTTTAAGGGAGTTGCTATCATTATCTTGTTCAGTGATAGACTGAGCCACACCTGCATATGTCTGTAATTCCAGCTACTCTGCAGGATGAGACAGGAGGATCATCAATTGAGGGCCTTCCTGGGCTACAGTGTGAGTTCAAGACCAGCCCTGGCAAAAATAGTGAGATTCTGTCTCAGAATATAAAAGAGAAAATGGAATGTGAGCCTGTAGCTCATTGACAGAGCATTGGCTCATATGCCCAGGGTCCAAGTTCAAGTTCCAGTACTTCAGTAATAATAATAATAAATTAGTAAAATGAGGGGCTGTGATACAGCTCAGGGTAGAGCACTATCCTAGCACGTGAAAAGCCCTAGGTTCGACTTCTAGTACTGAAGAGAGAGTCTGAGACATGCAGAGAGAGAAGAGCAAGCAAGCACAATGAGGCTGGGAAGGTAGGAAAGGTAAGAACTTCCTCTGGCCTCCATTCAAATGCTCTCCCAGAGGATTCGCCTCCACACTTCTAGTCTTAGCTAATGTAGAGATTGACATTTTAAAAATATATGGCATTTTTTATTAGTTCTTTGAGGGCTTCATACATGCATACAATATATTTTGATCTTGCTCATTCCCCGTTCTTCCCCCAAACTCCTCCTAGGTTTTATTTACTTTTTTATTGCCTATCCGACCCTTTTCACATATCAGATTCATGGGAGAACAGGACTGCCTTTGTTTGCTGATGTTTTCCCAGCACACAAATACCTGGCATGAAGTTAATGCTCAATAAATATTTGCAGAATTAAAAAAAATTAACAAAACTCTTCCGGGCTGCAAAGTTAGTAGTTGGTGGACTCAGTATTTAGACCCAAGACTATAGCCCGCTGTGGAATAATCCTTGTGTTTATTGTGACACCGAGGATATGTATTACTCTCGTTAGTTGATAAAGAAGCTGGTTGGCCTATAGCAAGGCAGTATAAAGTTATATTGAACAATCAAATTAAGGATATTAGGATAAAGAAGAGTAGAGTCAGAAAGTCACCAGCAGAAGCAGAGAGAGGCAAGATGGACATGCCATGCTGAGAAAAGGTACCAAGTTCCCTGGCAAAACTTAGATAAGAAATATGGGTTAATTTATATGTAAAAGTTAGCTAGTAACAAGCCTAAGCTATCAGCCAAGCATTTACAATTAATATCAAGCCTCTGTATGTTTATTTGGGAACTGCTGGTGGGACAGACATTTCTGCTTACAATAACCCTCAAGTACACTGTCATACATGCTGCTGTCAGTAGAAGTCATCTAGGGCTTCTAGTATAAAAGAACACAAGCTAGAAATTTATTTCTCACAGTTCAGGAAGTTTGAGAAGTTACCCAGGTGATTTAAAAAAAATGGCATCTGAAATAAGGATCCACTTCCTATTTCATAGATAATGTCTTCTTTGCATGCCTAGTGGGACAAGGGGCATCTTTCTTAGGCTCCTTTTGCAAAACAATGAACACAACCCATGAGGCCTCAAGCCTTAAGACCTAATTCATCCATATAAGGCTTCATAAATTAATACCTTCACTTTGGGGGCTGGGACCTTAATATATGAATGGAGTTTGTAAATAATCAAGCCTTCACATTTAGGTTACTTTTTGCTAAGGATTCATCTAATTTTACTTCAAAATACTTTGCAAGAATTTTAGGCTACCTGGGCCTTTCTCTGGTTACTCATCCTGTGGGGACCACGCTGTTAGTGTATTTACCTGGACACCACAGAAGGACACATGGATGAGAGTCCTTAGCTGAAATTCTAAAACCATCAAGATTTATCATACCTTTGCACATCTCAACAAATTTAGCAACCCTAATTGTTCAGCCCTAATTGTCTTGCATTCCTAAAGTCAATATTAATGATGGGACTTCAAAGCATGCCAGAAGTCTCCAAAACCAAACCAATTTTTAAGAAATTGAAATTGAAAAACAGTTGGATATATTATAGCTAAGATTCCATTTCTACCTCATAAACCAAGTAACAGCAATAAAAATAGGCCATTCTTCAAAAAAACATACAAAAACATTAACAGCATAGCTCTTTGGAACCAGAGACAATTTGTTTTCTTTTTGCTCTGATATATTTTATATTATTTTTGTAATGGAAAATGTACTGTTTTTTTAAAAGTTTAAAAGTAAAACAAATGCATCTGATATAGCTTTTAGGGATAATAAAGTTTTATTAAAAGAACAGCAATTAATCATTCTATAATTTTGAGTGACATCATATGATAAACATTTATAGTTCCTCTAAGAAGACTTTAAGTTACTTTACAAAGCTTAAAACAGCAGGGGTACAAGATGGAAAGGTTTTGATAATGTTTATTGTACTTCAAGCATGGATTAGACTTAGTAATAATATGCAGAAGACACACACAGCTCCCTTCTCTGACCATCTGATACTTAACCCCTTTTCTGTTCACGAAGCAAATTGTCACTTCTGGATGTCCTTCATCTGCAGGTAAGGTTATTCACATCACACCGATGCAAGAGTCTACAGTGGGTCTGAGGTGGCAAACACTCTGACTGCTAACACAAGAGGAAAGTCCTCAGCTTAGATTCCTTTTCCCACTGCAGTGATCTCCCTGGACCACCCACCCCCAACCCACTTGGCCCCAGTGTCTGGGGTCCCTCTTCTCATATCCAGTCTTCTCAACTAGGTTGGCAGCCATCATCAACCTCCCTATGCCCTCAGGTTTGACCAAAGCAGAACCACATGCCTAATGAGAGAGGGACAAGAGGAAAACAGACCCAATTTATAGAGCCACCAATAGTCTTGATGTCACCTTGTCTTCCAAGAACAATAGCGCAGTAATTAGCTTGGCTTGGCCAGCCAACCAGTCCATGATAAAAGGCAATGAATGGTAATAAACGGGAAGACCAAAAAAAATAAGTTTATAAGCAGCATAGCTTTAAACATTTTATTATCATTTTAAATGAGAAGGTTCAGACCTTTAATTACATAATTAATAGCCCAAGAAGATACTTGTCTGGACAGAGGGCATACCAACTTCAAGCACCCAAGTGAGGATGCCCAAAAGCAAGTTGGGCACAGTAAGGTACAAATTATACATTCTTTAACAGACAGCAACATCTAAACTCCTCTGATCTACCTCATGAATCTGCTTCCAGAAAGCAGTGTTCTGCTATCCCTGAGGGAGCCATGACTGGCAGTCAGAAAGCTGGAAGGCAGGACAGTCAGGAAGGTGCTGTGTGCCTTCAGTGAGAGCACAGGCTTCCTTTCCAGAATAAGGTGCTCATTTGCTAATACCCCAGTCACCGCCCCCCTTGCGTGTGAGTGCTGGATTTCAACTTGATTGTTGAGTTTTCTTCTGTGATTATCTTGCTGCCAAGGTATGGTAAAGAATTAAGGAAAGTGTCCTAAAGTAAAAGTAAAAGGTTGAGGTCTTCTCACCACCACATGCTAGTTTGCTTCTTGTCAAGATGATGATGATGATGAAGATGATGATGGTATTATTGTTGTTAACAATGATGCTCCTGATGGCCTTGGCCCTTTGGTTACATATGACAGGAGCTGATGCTGCAGAATCTTGGCTGGGAAAAGGAACAGTGAATCCCTGAGACTTTGATGTCAAGCCAAAGGCAGAGGAGAGAAAAACAAAATGATGGAAGTGCCAAGGTGGCCATGAAAAATGGAAAACTCTAATGAAGTAGCCAGCTATCCAAAGGGACAGGGTGCAGAGGGATGAGGTAACATCAAGTCCAATGTTGATCCACATTTATATTGATATGAATTCAATGCTCACAGCACTTGGGACAAACAACCCTTAGCACAATTCCTGAAGGCTCTGGGTGAAGACCCTAGCCTATGCTAGCCTCTAGAGAGGCTTTTTTTCTTTTCTTTCTTTCTTTTTTTTTTTTTTTTTTGAAACAGAGTTTCTCTGTGTAGCTCTGGCTGTCCTGGAACTACTCACTTTTTAGACCAGGCTGGCCTTGAACTCACAGATATCTGCCTGCCTCTGCCTCCCAAGTGTTGGGATTAAAGGCATGCATCACTATTGCCTGGCTTCCCTAGAGAGACATAAGGAGTCCAGAGAAGCAGGCTGGTTGAAATCTAATTCTCAGAGAATAAAAAGTAATAAGGAATAAAGATAAAGGTGGTCACATACACAGCCATGGTCAGACAACTCTGCATCTGCAAGTGCAGAGAACCAGATATAAAGCAAAAAGAAACCAAAGCAGGACTGGTTCTAGGGCTAATTCTGTGGGCCTGGATATTGTAGCAGAGCTCATAACACTGAGGGGAATCAGAGATGAGCTCAAGATTCAGCACCAGGGTCACTAAGTAACACTACAATCCTGCCCGGGGAGGGGATGTATTGAAATAAGCTTGAAAGATTAAAACTTGACATCTACACCTACCCCAGGCTGAAAGGTAATGGAAACATGTTTGAAATTCTTTTGCATTTATGTAAAAATTAACACTCAGAATTCTTCAGCCGCCTCTGCTATAGATGGGTAGAAAGCCTAGTCCCCAAGATTGGGTACCACCTCTTTTAATATGAAGATTGGGAACAAGGGTTATCATCTTATCAGAGATGCCTCTTTTGTTTTTTTTTTTAAAAAACAAAAAAACAACAAAAAAAAACTTTACTTATTTATTTGCCTTGGTGTTTTGCCTGGAACTGGAACTACAGACAGTTGTTAGCTGCCACGTGGGTGCTAGGAATCGAACCCGGTTACAAGAAGGCTCCCTCCAAAGTCAGAAAGAACTCACCAACCAGGAGAAACTTGAACAGACTGGCATCTTGACCGTTTGGGGAGAATCCTACAACAGATGAACATCTGTCCTTCTCCAGGCACTTCCTGACTGGCTTTTAGATGTGTGCAGAACAAGCATTGCCTCACCCAGCTGTGGATTGTCTCTTGTCTTAAATGCAAGGGAAAGTCAACACCTTGGAAAGAGAGAGGCTCCCCACAGCATAAGTCAGTGATTTTCAGTTCTATTGCACCTAGAATCATTTTGTAAATTTTCTTTAAAAACAGCAATTCCAAGGCTCTATCTTAAGATTGTGACTTTCTCTGCCTGGAAAAGCAGCCTGTCTGGGGATGCTTTGAAAGCACCACAGGTGATCCAATCAGTGGGCCTGGAAGTACAGTTTCTCCAACTTAAACTACATGTGAGCCTCTTATGCTATTCTAAAACACATAGGCAAGTCATTGTTTTCTTAGCTACCTCTCAGTTTATGCCCAGATTGCTCGTCCACAGGCAATAAGCTGAGGTATAAGAAAACAAAAATCTGTGACAACAAAGAATGTTTCACCCAGGGCTCTTGGTCCATGAGTGTTCCATAGCCAGCATACACCCTGTCCATCCCAATCTGTGGGCTCGGCTTCAGCAGTCTATCAAGTTGAACCGATGTCCCAGGGCTCAGAAATGACCCTCTTAGTTAGTTATGAAAATAAGCAATAGTCCAAATGTCCAGTAAGTCTTCAAGTAAACCAGGACAATGGTAAGGGGAATCCAACAGCAGAGGATTGGAGTCAAGCAGTGAACTTTTGAAAAGAAATCTGCTTTTGTTGCACTTTGGCTCTGTTTGTGGGGAAAGTCCACAAACAGAAGCTTGTGCATCCCTGGCTCAGACAGATGGCAAACAGGGCTGTAAATGAGGAAGAAGAGTGGGAAGGGGGAAAGGCTCCTTCAGTGCAGTGTGCTACAGACCATGTTGATACATTAAAAAAAAAAAAAAAAAAAAAAAAACTTTGTTGACCAGTCACAATCACATCAAGACGAGACTCTATGGAAACCTCCTACAGTGCCTGCAATACTTGTACATCCATCTTCCTCACCACAGTCTTCTTCAGCTCCCTTGCCTGGCTAAAAGTATCCAGCAAGATGAACTGTGTAGCCCACTGAGCCATCCCATGTGTGCATTCCTCCTGCCCTGCCTCCAAACCTGAGACCTCTCCTCGCTGGGACTCCCAGCCCAGGAATTCCTCATGCAACGGTCTCACACTCTGCCCATGACTGTACTGAGAACACCCACCCTGTAAGGCCCTGACTCACTCCTGTGTTTCTCTTCTAGTCAATCCAAACCACTGCCAGCCCTGATTTTTGTAGACACGTCTAGAATATTCTCTTGCTGCTTGTGACTTGACCATACTCTCGCTCTAAATCTAGTGTCTTTTCATAAGAATATGGTATATATATCCAGCCACATCATATACTTCCGTTTGGTGCTTAACAGGGTTCTTTGCAAATAATAGATGCTTAGTAAAATCACTCTTACGTTCATTACGGTTGCTGATCCTGTGATTCCCAGAGACAGGGAAGATTCTTGGGAATTTGTACTCACAGCCTTCTAACTAAAAACAAATATCTCTGTCACCTTGGTGCCTCTCTAACTTGAGAATGGTTTTGCTGTTGTGTGGCACCTCACTCTGAACTCCCGCAAAGCCCTGCTTTACGTTCAGACAGACATGTCATCGGGTCCAGCCCTTGTGCTGGGGTATCCGTCTATCGCCGTAACCTTCAGGCTCACGCAGTTTTTGCCCCTTCTAAGGACAGCTAAAGCCCTTGCACAGTCAGGTCTTCAGCCTGTTCATCTGAAGTGAAAAACAAGAGGGTGTGGTTGGAAGAAAAGCCGAGCCCCAGCCAAATAAATGTCTCCTGGAAAAACCACTTATGCAGAGCAAACAGGTATGATCACTCTCTCACTCTGTGCCCATACAAGATTACAGATGTGTCCACAGTGGTCACCCAAAATCCTCTACACAGGCCCACAGAACACCTCTACAGGGGGTAGGAGAGACAGCTTCAAATAATAACAACAACAAAAAGTAAGAACAGTCATGGAATGTACCCAGAGGAATACTTTGGAAGCAGTCTTGCTAGAGTGGGGAGGGGGTCTTCGGAATCACTTGGTAGTTGGTAGCTCTTGACAAACAACAGAAGAGAAATTAGATACCTTAGCTATACATGTCTGCTTCTGCCCCAGGGCTCAGTGCACAGAGCACCCCATATTCCTCCCTACTCCCTGGATACAGGGCCAAAACCACTGCCCTGCGTTGCACACATGACTCTGCCTTAGCCAGATTATGATTTGGCAATGTTCACTGAAGGCTTCTCTGAATCCTGTCTCTCCAACCTGGGCTTTCTTGTCTATTAAGACAGACTTTCCTCCTTTACCCTGTTCCTCTGTCATTCTAGAGAGGGAGGGGGTTAAATTCAGGCAAGGCTGAGGAAGGAAGAAAAGGCTCCGATGAAATTGCTAATTAAAGAAGTACCAACCCTAAGAAGCTAATTTGCACTGACCTATTTAAAATATCTAGCAGCAGATCATACAGGAATTGAGGTTCAGCCCTCTTAGGTGTTAGCCAACTGGCTTCCTTTCAGAATCTCAACTATCAATAATTCCAGGCTAAGGACCATCTGATAGGCAATCAGCCACTGGCCCCTGGAATGCCAGCATCTCCGACTGCTGTTTCCCCAGTTGTCAACTCTGTCTATAAATTGTCCATTTATAGCAAATCCAGCACCTGCTAGGAACACCTCACCCTGCCAAGTGTTGGAGGCGGCTCAGAAGAAGCCACTACAGACTTTTCCCCCAGTTTCTTTTTAACCTTTTTCCAACTTGGGAGTTTGAATATTTGCATAGGGATTCTGAGAGATGACTTTTACAGGAAAAATCAGATATCATTAAAATGAATGTTTTGCTCTACTTTAAAAAAAATGTACAAGAGTAGATTATTGTTCTTAGGCGAGATATAATGCTGTCTTTATGAATTTATCAGATGGGAACACATTTAAAATAACTCTGAAAAAATGAACAGCTTCAAAAACCCCTGGAGAAGACTTTAAATTCAGGGGGGCTATTTCCTGCAGTTAGATGCTATTGTGCAGCTTTTCAGTTCATGGTCAACACCATCCTATGATGCTGTCTGATGTAAAATATATCTATGGACAAATTCCTAATACTAGAAATGTATCATACCACCTGGTTGTTGTTTTTTTCTTTTTACCAGTTATCCATCTGTAAAGTGCCTAGAAGTGATTCTTAAATCTCACTCCCTCTTATGCTCTAATTCAATTTTTTTTTATTATTTGCACAATGAAATATAATCAATAGCTTGTAGACATCTGTGGAATGGAAGGCACTTGCCTTTCTGGAGGTTATGATGGCCGCATTACATGCTTTACCATAAACTTTGCTGAGTAACCTAGGGAAGAAGGGGACCCTTGGAGCTAGAGTTGACACATTCCCACAGTAATCCTGCTCAAGGATGAGATTGTCACCCTTTTAAAGCCAGAGAGGGGGATCTTGATTAAGACCATGTGGCAGAGGCAGCTGGACTGAGCTGAGGACATTCCTGAGTCCCAACTCTGCATTCAAGAAGGCAGCCCTGTATTTTCAGGAAAGATGGGAGCCTTAATATTTCTTTTTTCTTAAATGTTGAGATGTCTGGATTAAAAATGACACATGCAAGCTTATTGTTAGTACCAAATCAGTAAAGTCAGGTGGCCATGAGATCAGGAAAAGCAGGGGTGGTTCCGGGAGAATTACAGAGCTGGACCACCTTCTACCCTTTACCAGCTCTTCCCTGACACTTAAAGCAACGTGTTTTCCTTTTTGCAACCATAGTCTTCAGCATTCTGGTTCCTTTGCCTCGAGGCTTTTGCTATACTTTTTTGCTGTATCTAATAAGCTGATCTCAGATTACACCGGCATCCATTATTTCTTTGAAAAATGCAACTGGGTTTCATCAATCCCATGCTCCTCTAGGCAAATCATGCTTGCTTACTTCCCAGCCATTCCTTGGTCCCCAATCAGGATTCTTTCTCTCAGCACTCAAGTCAGCCCCCATTGCTGAGCTGATCTCTGAGATGCCCCTGCTGGAGAAAGGAATGTGCAAATTAAGACACTACAAATCAGTTTGAGAACTCACTGACTCCTGCCCATAAATCTGTGTCCTTAATATTAAAAATCATTTGGAGGTGCTGAAAAGAAACAGAAGTGATAGCCATGGAAAACAGCAGCTCTACTCTTCTCGGAGACACCAATTATTAGTGGAGCAGAGTTAGGCAGATCCAAATCCATATTCTCCTACCAAAAATAGAAAAGAGGAAATCTTTGAAGCTAAAGAAGGCCTAAGAATAACTGTCAGCAAAGAGAGCGCCACACAGACAGGAAGCTCTGTTCAAGTGGCCGTTTTTTGTTTGTTGCCTTCTACCCCTCCCCCGTAGCTTTCCACATTCATCCTGTTAAAAAAGATAGCTTTCAAAGGCTCCCCTTCAGCTCGGCCATGTCGGCCTGCACAGCCCTGCCTTCCACAGCAGCTCAAGGCCGGCTCTGAATGCTGCCTGCACACAGCCCTGGGGTCTCATGTCACTTCCCTGGTGGCTCATTTCAATCTGTTTAAAGCTGAACAGTAACCGTTTCAGAGACTGCACTGCACAGAGAGCCCTCGGTAGGAAACAGCTGGCTGAGAAACCACTCATTTCCTGTTTGCCTTTTAATTTCACATTGCAACCCAACAACCCAACCTAGCTTTCATGGTTTAGTTGTTCTTCTTTACTTGTGAAAACCAAAATGAATGCACCAAATTGAGGAGGTTTGTGTGATCCTTAGGGCCTTAAATGACACTAGACAAATATATAATTGAATGTAACCTATAATAGGTATTGGTGTTAGAAGAGGGCTTTCGGGAGGGCTTTGTAACGACTGGCTGAACAAGTATAGGACCAAGGTAGGGGGCGAGGGGAGGGCTTGTATTAAGAGATGGAGAAGGAGCCTGATGTCCACAGTGAGGAAAAAGTGGGTAGGACCGGAAAGGGATAAGAGTGACAAGGAAGGAAACGTCAGGGGGTCACTGAGGCCTTGCTGTACTTGAAACACAAACTGAAAGAGTGCACCTCTTTGTTGAGCATCCATAAACCCCTGTGAGGCATGGGGTGAGATTTTATTCCAGGCCCTTCCATAAGGCCTAGCCTGCACCATGCCTTATACAAAAATGTTCTGAAAGGCCCAAATGGGGAACTATAAACATACTTGAAGGGAGTGTGTGTGTATGTGTGAGTGTGTGTGTGTGTGTGAGTGTGTGTGTGTGTGTATCATAGATGCTTCGTAGCATATTAGAAATCAAGCTGAAGTCAGAATTTTTCTTGCGGTTGGGGTTTAGTGAAGGACAATTAGCTGAATTGATTTCTTCAAAGCAGTAAGGTGAAATTATGTCTCACTTTTCATCTGGTGCCAGTAGTATTGGTTTTAAGGGAGCTCTGTTGTTAGTTACACCCATGAACAACTTCCAGAAATAATATACTTTTTGTATTCGCTTGACAGGATCTATGTTTAGATACAAACAGCTCCAATTATCATCCAAACTCAACTCTCAACTAAACCATATCACTTGAGCTTCATATGATGATACTGGAAATTATATATACATATATATGTCTGTGGTGTAGGTATAGGTCTTCCTCAGGGCCAGAAGAGGGTGTAGGATCCCCTAGAGTTGGTTACAAGCAGTTGTAAGTAGCTCAGCTTGGGTGCTGAGAATGAAACTCTGGTCTGCCTCGAGAGCAGCTAGTGTTTTTAACCACTGAGCCATCTCTTCAGCCCCCACTTGGGAATTTTTATCTGAATTTATCTCAAAAATTCAAGGAATGTTCAACTGAAACAACTGGTCCAAAGTAGGAAATATAGTAGCCTCCCATCACTTAGACTGAAATTTTGTTATTTGTAAGTTCATGGCCTTTAATTTGTACAACAAACTTTTATCAAATCATTCAGATCGGGTCCATGAGTTATATTATGTCTAGGAAAACAGAAGGTGTCGAAAAAAACACATCTCAGAAAAAAATCAAAAGAGAAAGATTAAAATAGAACCTTGCACGTTTACTATTAAAACACAATGTTTAAACACTGAGGCTACAGCTCCGTGGTAGAGTACTGGCCTAACATGTACAGTGTGGTCCTGGGTTCATCCATCATACCATCAAGCATACACACACACTCACACTCATGCAACAATTCATCCTTCTGGTGACAGATGAGATGCTAAGAGAGGCTGGGGAATGGGCTGAAGGCACATGGGAACTTGGTACTTTCTGCTTAATTTTGTTATGGATCTAAATTTGTCTTAAAATTAATAAAGTCTATTAGACAAATATAATCAGTTAAAGTTGCAAATGGTTTGTCTTCCAAAACATAGTGGATGCATCATACATCAGCCTGGTGACAGGCACTCTTTCAGAAATTCATTTTCCTTCCCATGCGTTCATGCATTTTAGGCAGAATGTATTTTGAATCTATTAACACATCAATTGTGATCTTTTGCATTCACTATTCACTGTTGCTTTTCTGTTTTTCAAAATGGGGTGGGGGTGTGTGTGTGTATGTGTGTGTTTAGTATGTGTGTGTGTAGTGTGTGTATGTGTGTAGTATGTGTGTGTGTGTGTGTTTAGTATGTGTGTGTGTAGTGTGTGTGTGTGTGTAGTATGTGTGTGTGAAGTATGTGTGTGTAGCCTTGCTGTCTTGAAACTAGCCCTGTAAGTAAGGCTGGCATCAAACTCACAGAGAAAGGCCTGGCTTTTTTCTTTTTAACTTCAGCAGAGTACTGGAGACCTGGACTCCACTGACTTAATGTCCTGTGCGGGCAGATTTTCATAACTGTTCATTCTTACACACAGAGAGAGTCATGGTAACAGATTTCCTGTCCACATTTTTCCAGGGATTCTCCATGTCATCTATGAAGCAGATGGCAATGAATATAGTGGTTTCTGTTTTTTTCCACTTAAGGAAACTACTTGATGTGAAATAAGTAAGCATACACATACATACATAAGATTTTGGCTTGCAAATACTATACTTTTGATGTCGAAACCTCCCTGGCAAAACCAAAGACAATGAAATATTAATTGTAAGTGGTCTCTGTGTTGCTTTAAAAGGGACATACACTAATGGTCTAGAAAACTAAGTGCCCTATCTGAAGTCTGGGTTTGGAGGCAGGGGAGCATATTATAGTAGTTTGTTTGCTTTCTTTTATTATAACCTAGCTTCTCTTTTCTAGTTTTGCCTGTGGCTTCAGCCTCTCTTCACACAGCCTAAACAATCTAGTCCTTGGGCCTTCATTTCATAACAAAGAGAGGACATTAGTATTTACAGAGCCTACTGTGCCTTTTACAGACACCATCTCACTAAGAGCTCAGACGGCTCTTTGAACAAAGCATCAACTCGTCACTGCTTCTTAGTAGATGAATAAGAAAATGTGGACAAGCCGAGAGTCTCATCCATGACCACGCAACTGCATTTGACAATGCTAGGACTCGGTCCTGACCTACCACTCAAATCAGGGATCCTGCCCACATAGCAGCTCTCCGGTTCCTCTGAGACATCTCCCAACAGCCTTGTGCATCATGGGCAGGTCCCTTGACTCCTAGGATGACACTGACCTACCACTCAAATCAGGGATCCTGCCCACATAGCAGCTCTCCGGTTCCTCTGAGACATCTCCCAACAGCCTTGTGCATCATGGGCAGGTCCCTTGACTCCTAGGATGACAAGCATTCAACCTGACGGCTGAAGGAGTGAGCAGTAACATACACTGACAATCTCATGACTCAGCTTCCGGGAGATGTTAGCCTAGCCTACTGCATTCTCTACCGTCAGTAACTCAGGAGGGTAACAACCAACTTAAAAAGATCTGATGGTATATTGATGAAATTGTAAAGCCAAAAGCAATATTAGTTAAGATCATACTTCAAACAAGACAGATTTCCTGGGGTTTTATGTTAGTTGTATTGAACTGGTTTGGTGCAGTTGAATGTGACGGTTGTTTTAACCTGATAGCATTTGATGGATGCTACAGTTTGGATGTGGACTATATCGCAAAAGCCCATGTGTTTTAAAAGTTTACTCAACAGCTTGCTGCTGTGGGGGATGGTGGAACACTTAAGAGTTGGGGTCTGGTAAGAAGCCTTAGATCATTAGGGTATGCCCTTACATGGACAGGAGGAGTCCTGCCTCCTTCTATATCCCTTCTTCAAGTCATCACCATGAGATGAAAAGCTTTGCTTCTTCACACACATTCTATCATGATATGATGCTCTGCCTCACCAGATGTCCAAAAGCAACAGGACCAACTGATGCTGGACTGAGTTGACACCTCTAAAACTATGAGCTAAAGTGAAACTTTCTCAGTCAAGGCATGCCTACAAAGCAAGTTCCAGGACTGTTACAAAGAGAAGTCCTCTCTTGGGAGGGAAGGCAGAAAGGAAGGAAGGAAGGAAGGAAGAGAGAGAGAAGACTAAAAAGAGCTGTATATAAGCTAATATTTGAGTAAAACCTTAAAACTAATGGATACATAAAAGTGTGGTAATGTATAAAAATATTCTTGGGAATTTTGCACACCAATTTTATAGGTGCTCTATAGGGAAGGATAGAAGGTTAAAGTAAAAGTGTTTTATTAATATTCTTAAAACTCTATAGATTACTTTAGTTTTTACAATATTTAAAACACTATAGTATTTGCATGAATGTAGACAGATCACCCAATAAAAAAAATAAAGGGTTTTTAAATGTGTCCACAAGGTATAGTCAAATGGTTTGCAAGGCAAGAACTGAGACCAAACTGGGAAAGAGTCTGCAACAAATAGCAAAGAGAAAACAGGACATCAAAAGTTAGGCCATAATTTATACCATATTTACAAATACAGTCAAAGTGGACCAAAGAGTTAAACGATAAGAAGAAAGCATGGGAGGAAAGCATCATGGCTTGGGGTTCAACAGTGGTTTATTGTGACCCCAAAAGTTTGGGCAATAAAACATATATAAATTTGCTTTCATTAAAATTTAAAACTTTTATACATCAAACAATACAGTCAAAAGAATAGAAAGGCCATCCCCAGTGCTGGAAAGTATTTATAGATAATATATCTGGTAAAGGGTTGATGTCCAGGCTTTAAGGGAAAAATACAAGAGCCATAATTTAAAAAAAGCCCTATCTCAACAAACAAATAGATGAATAAATGGTCAAAGGACTTGATGACATTCCCACAAAGAATGGAAATAAGTAGCAAGTGAAAAGGTCTTTACTGGTACTAGTCACTAGAGAGTGCAAATTAGTGAGATGCCACCACACAGCCGTGAAGAGAGAGAACAGCAAAAGAAGGAAACCGGAAGCACAGCCACTCTGAAAAACAGCCAAGTGGTTAAAAAAAAAATCACAGAACTGTTAAATGACCCATGCATTCCATTTCTAGGTAAGCTTTTAAAGATAAATTAATAACAGGACATCAGTATTCATAGCAACATTATTCACAAAGCCCGATGAAAACCACCCAAAAGTTCACTGAACAATGAGTAAATAGTTAAACAAGATATGGTGTAAGCATGCTATGGAATACTGTTTTGCCTTTAAAGGAAAGAAAATTTTCTGGTGCATGCCAGCACAAATGAACTTTGAAAGCACTATGCTAAGTGAAAAGGGTCACTCTCAAAAGAACACATATTGCCAATACAAGGATTCACAAAGTAGAATAGCACAGGCTACAGGGCCAGAAGTAACAATTGCTACTGCTTAATGGACCAGTTTCACTTAGAGATGTTGAATGTTCTGAAGATGGATAGAGGTGACATTGCCTCAAGTACAAACACATTTAATCTGAATTGTACACTACCTGGGTTAAAAATGTACACTTTTATACACACACATATATTGTTTGTTTTACATATATTGTTATATAATTTATATATAACCTCAAAAAGGTATTTTGAATCAAGAGACATAAGTCAAATATGACAAAATGTTAAAATTAAACCTATCTAAACCCAGTGGTAGAAGAGCTCTTTTTTTTTTTTTTTTTTTTGAGTTCCTGCATTTCCCAGACTCTCTTAACTGCAAACTGTTAGAAATCTTGAAAGAAAGTCTTCCAAAGACTCATTCTGAAGAATTCGGGGCTCTGCTTGTCTGGTGGGCCTTCTGAATCACATGATTAGCTTCCTGTGGCCTAAAGCAAATCCCCCTAGAGCTGGCTTCTTTTGTACAGACAAATGACCTGGGAATTGTATTCAAATGTGAATCCAATTGGTCCGAAGGGACCTGAGAGTCTCATTTCTAATTCCCAGGTGATAATGGTGTTAAATCCAGGTTGTGAGTAGCAAAAATCCGAAGAATGATAGTAATCTACATAGATTAATTTACACCTGAAGTTTTTCTTTTATTTGCTTTGTTTGGGTTGTTTTTTGAGATAAGGACTTGTGGGATAGCTGGGCTGGGCTGGAACTCACTACATAGCCCAGGATGCCTCAAACTTGTGAAATATTCTTAGTTATTGTCCTGGTTGGTGTTTTGGCAACTTGACACAATTTAGAGTCATCTGACAGAAAGGAACCTCAGCTGAGGAAATGTCCCATCAGATTGGATGTTCTCTTGATTGATGATTGTTGAAAGGCAAGCCCAGTGTGTGCAGTGCCCAGCCGTCAGCGAGAGTATAAAACAGCATGCTGAACTGCAGTGAGGAGCAAGCCACTAATCAGTATTCCTCTGGGGTCTTTGCTTCAGTTCCTGCCCAGACTTCCCTAGGTGATAGAGTATGACTTGAGAAGGGCTGAAATTAACCATGAGGACTCTTGTATATAAAATGCTAACATCCGCTCATTTATTTGATAGACATATAAGGCCAAATTAGAATTAAATCCTAATGATATTGAAAATCTTACAAACTTTATCTTATTTAAATAATATTGCCTAGAAACTTTTGGCTCTACTGCCAAAATCTAAACTAAATATATAGCTTGGCCTATATTAATTCCTCTTCCCACAAATGATTTTTGAAACAGAAATTGTTATGGCACACATTTCTATTGATGACAAGTCACTTTACTTAATTATATAGGCCTTGAACAGCTTCTCTGGCATTTTTTTAAATTGTAGGATAATCTCAGGCTGGGACCTAATAATTCACTTGCTATAAAATGACTGATTAATTTCTAAATTGAAAACACCCTTAGGAGAAGATTTCTTGCCAGAATTGTTTAGAATCTGTTCTGTCTTGTAGGCCTCAGGTGCCCAATCTAATAAAGTTTTCAGATGCTCTGATGTCCAGAATTAGCCTAAATGTCACCCAGCTGACTGGCACACAGGGGCAGCCCTCTGCATCTCTGATTGACACTGGGGCGGTTTCCCTCTGTAACCACAGTGGTCAAGAGGAGGAACATCTCAGGCGTAATTTTCCTACTGCTAAGCTTTGTTTGTTGTCTCCAACAAAGTTCTGAGCAGCACAAGGCCAATTGCAGCCTTCATTAATATTTCATTAGCCTGTGATTTCCCAAGGCCATGCCAGATTTAATCCAAACCAAGAACTTGACACATGTTCTAGGTCAATGATACTTTTTTGGACTGTATACCAGGACTTTCTAAACAGAATACTAGCTTTAATAATAACAAGAGTTAACAGCTAAACTTTATGGTACCCGCAATAGAGTGCCAAGCCCTTTGTAGATATTTCATATAAATTATTCTGTAGCCCTTGAAAGACAGGCATTATCATCTTCAACTCGTAATTTCAAGGCAGCTCAAAAAACTAAATATATCCCAAACCACAGAGCCCTGTATGTACTGTGATACCACTTTTATTTTGTTTTTTTACCTCACTCTAGCTCTCACCCTAAGACAAGGTCACACTGCAAAGCCCAGGCTAGCCTACAACTTGAGACAATCCTCCTGGTTCAGTCTATATGCTAGGGGCTGCAGGGATGAGCCACTATAGCTTTCTACTAGTAATTGCAATTGTTAACTGCTGCATAAATGGTGTCAAACTGGGAGCCTCTAAACTGCCTCACAGAAAAATGATCAACAGGGAGAGAATTTCTTAGCAAACATCTTCTTCCATAATATACTTTTATTCGCTCTCCCTCAGAGCATTTATTAGGCACACATGGGTCTGCTAACTAGTTACTGTCACGGGAAAAAGTCTTGACATGTGGCAGAGAAACTTCACTGTTTAACCAGAGGAACACTGATGTGTCTGTTAAACGCTTCTGTTCCTTTTATAATGGTCACTTAACAGTTTGCAGCAGGGTAAATACCATCTAGGAATTTGCTGGAATCCTTTTTTCTCTCACTCATTATTTTGTGTGTATAGGATGGTAGTGGGCTTAAGAGATGCTCGACAGACAACTTCTCTCCTTATGTTCCAGTTACCCAACCTCAGTCATCAAGATTTCACTGCAAGCCATCACTAGGCCATCTTGTTGGCTTCTAAGGTTTCCTTATGAACCATGGATAGTGTAAAATGTAGACCTAGTATGTTATCAGGTCTAAAAAAAGATAGATTTCCTTCTAGATGACTCACTTTTCTCAACAGGAAGGAACCTCTTCCTTCCTGGATCTGGTCTTCACCACCAAGCAGAAGACCCTAAGGTGAAGGCATAGGTAGCCCTGAGGAGCCATGTTCTCACTGACTCAGGGATCACCCCTACCTAGTGAGTCATTGAGAGAGACTGTGCCCAGGGTGGGCAGAGCAGAGAAAAGCTAAGATGCTGATGGAATGGAGTGCCAAAGTAGGAAATCTAGTCAATTTGTTTGTAGCCTTAAATTACAACTTATACTATTTATGTGGTGAACTGAATGAGAATGACCTACAGACTCTCTATACTTGGCCCTCCATTGGTAGAACTATTTAGAAAGGCTTAGGAGGTGTGGCCTTGTAGAACAATCTCTCTCTCTCTCTCTCTCTCTCTCTCTCTCTCTCTCCTTCTTATTTGTAGATTAAGATGTGATCACTCCAGCAATATGAACATGCCTGCTTTTTTCTGTCACACTACCCTGTTATAAGGAACCCATAACGCTCTGAAAATGTAAACCCAATTAATGGGTTGTTTTGGTTTTTTATGAGTTGCCTTGGTTATGGTATTTTATCCCAGTCATATAAAAGTAACTAAGATAACAACTTTATTTCAAAAAGACATTTCTCAATAAAATGTAATTCTGTGACAATTTCCTTACCAAACTGCTGCCTTATTTATTCCCCTGCATTTGGGCAGCCTTTTTATCAGGCCCTGAAGGCACTAATGATGCACTAACGATGAGGCAGTTTTCGAAGGCACAGAAAATGAGCAATGATCCTTCTAAAATGAACAATTGAAAAGAAAATACTTTCAAAATCCCATTGAAAAGCAGTAGTGTCATTAAATCACAGTGGTTAACTATACAAATCTTAAGCATATTTCTCTTAATTACATGTTTTACCCTCACGCATCTAGGGAGAAAAAAAATGGCAAAACAAAATTATTCCTTTTGATTGGGATCAGAATTACAGGGTAGCCATTAAGTAAAGAACATAAATACATTAAAAAAATTGGAACCCCTTGGTCACTTTGTGGGGGGCCGTGCAATATGAATCAAGAGATATCTGGGGCCTCTCATCACAGATGCAAATTCAAAGCTTGCTTGAAATTCTGCATCTGTGCATTGTGTTCATTACAGCTTTGCACAATGGACTGTGTCAGTAGAGAAGAACAACACGAAGGATCTGCATGTGTTATAACATAACGTGCAAGTCATTCATTATGTATAACTTGTCAGTGTGTCCAGATTTTATACTTAGGATATTAGTGTATTAGCCTATGTAATAAATTAATGTATTAGTCATGTAGTATGATTGTATTCTGTTCCATTGTAAATAATTGTCCTGCCTACTAGTTTAATAACAATGCTGATTGGCTGAAGGCAAACAGGAGGTGTGGGCAGGGCTATCAGACTTAAGAAAACTCTGGGAACATCTCAGAGCAGAAAAGAGATGCCACACGGATACGACAGAGACACAACAATGAGACAGCAGCAGACGCAGAGGAAAGAAGCTGAAATGTTGCTCTGAGAAAAGGTATTGAGCAGCATAGCATGGCTGAACAAGGTAAGAAAGATAGGTTAGTTTAAGGGTAAAGATTTAGCAAGCTATATGCCTGGGCCCCAGGCCAGTCAGCATAAAATTAATGTAAGCATCTGTGTGTCTCTGTGGGACTGTGGGACTGCTGGTCAGTGGGTCAGAACCCAGGACAAGACCCAAAAGTCCAGGACAGAAACAAAATACAAGTGTATTAGCCTATGTAATAAATTAATCCTTGTCAAATTTTGGTCCTGGGACCTATTTACATACTTAAAAATTGCTGAAGATCCTAAAAGCTTATATTTTATTTTATGCTACACTTACCAGTGGCTACTATATTAAAAAGTAAAACAGAAAAAAAATAAATTTACTCATTATAAATGATAAAAGCCTTCTTTCTGAGGTTCAGCTTTCATAGTTCCAGAAGGTACTATGCAACCTGCCAAGATAAGGAAGAAATCAATAGTCCTTTCCAGCTGTGATACTTCTGAACCACTACAATTACCAGAATGAGTTACAGGTACAATAGTGGCATGCACATCTTGGAAGTAACCAATAGCTGTTTAGTTGGACAAGGCCTATCCAATAGAAGGAAATCATGCCTGTTGCTGGAAGCTTAGCCAGCCACCAGGACTAGTGAGGTCACTGATATTAGAAGAGAATCTACTATCCATATTTTACTAGACAGAGACATTAAAGAAAACCACAGCTGGTTATAATGCCACCATTCACTGACCAACCCTGATGGATGTGTCTGCAACCTAGATCCAACACCTCTGGAACATTTTGGAAAAGGAGTCAGGAAGAATTTAAGAACCAGAGGACCAGAAATTGTGCTATAAGATTGTATCTCCTAGAAATGACAAAAAAGCTTTACCCTGATACCCCAAAAATATGTCTGCCATAGCAAGACCTGGACAATGACAACATTCATGCTGATGTGGAAGAGGGAAGTCCCACAGAGCCAACACCTAGAAAGAACTAAGGAGTTTAGAAAGAAAGGGAATCAATCTTTCCGGGTCTGAGCTCTCTACTTGGTTAGCCAACACAAAGAGGTCAGCCCTGCAATCATATACACACAAGCAACACTGAACAGACTCAGGAGTTATATTTGTGGGGTGTGTGTGTGTGTGTGTGTGTGTGTGTGTGTGTGTGTGTGTGTGAATAATCAAACCAAAGGGGGTAATCAATTTGAGAGCGAGTGAGGAAAGACATAGAAGGAGGTTAGGAAAGAAAAGGAAGAAAAACAAAAATCTCAAACTCACAAAATCTGCCTGCCTGTACCTCCCGAGTGCTTGGGATTACAGATATATACCACCATATATTTTTTTTGGTTTTTGCTTTTGATTTGGTTTGGCTTTTTGTTTAATTGTTTGATTGGTTATTTGTTTGGTTGGTTTTTTTTGGATTTTTTAGATTTTAAGACAAGGTTTCCCTATGTAGCCCTGACTGTCCTGAATCTCACTCTGTAAACCAGGCTGACCTGGAACTCACAGATATCTTCCTGTCTCTGCCTCTCAATTGCTGGGATTAAAGGTGTGCACCACCATCACCTCTGTTGTTTTGCTTACAGTTTATTTATTTGTTTGTTTATTTATTTATTTATTTGGGGTTTTTGTTGTTTTGTTTGTTTTGTTTTATGCCAAGGATAAGTACTTTACTAGAGTATTCTCAGTTTGGGAAAAGGTTTCAATTCACTGAAAAAATACAGTTCATAATATATCTTTGTTGAAAATAGTTATTTTAAGTATACAGATTTATGGGATATAATGTGGTGATCAGGACATGTATTCAGTGTATAATGATCAAATCTGGGCAGTTGGCAGTTATCTCTCTTTATCACTACTTTGTTTGGAGATTTAAAGCTCCTATATTCTATCTACTCATAAGCTAAGTAATAGGATATTATGAACTATGGTTGCCTATCCTAAAGATTACTAGAGCTTGCTATTCTGTGTTTAAAAGGAGCATTTTAATAACCTCTTCAGATAATTATGAATATGCCTTTTTGATACTACACAAAACTTCAGTAGTAGTTTCTTTAAAATTAACTATAACATGATACAGGAGGGGCTGGAGAGATGGCTCAGCAGTTAAGAGCACTGACTGTTCTTCCAGAGGACCTGAGTTCGATTCCCAGCATCCACATGGCAGCTGACAACTGTCTGTAATTCCAAGATCTGACACCATTACCCAGTTATACATGCAGGCACTGCTTGTATCCTTGCCTGACACTGCTCTGTCAAATAGTTCCAAAACATTTCTTATTGGTAGAAAATCAAAAGCATGATCTAAAATGAGTACATAGTCTTTACTGCATCTGAAATATACATAGGGCATTTCCACAAGGGAAACCAAAGTTACCCTAAAGATTTCTTGAGCAATGCTTACTTAGTGCCTCTAAAGTTGATTACATTATGTAAGCCACCAAAAGGGATATGCAAATGCAGAGGGCATGATCTCTACCTTATATGCCATGCCTGGGCCTTGTTATGTTAAAGCTACTGTTCTAAACAGTCTTTGAAAATTAGAGTAAATATCCCTTATCAAAAAAAATGCCTGACCAGAAGTTTTAGCAGCTTTTAAGTTTCTAAGCATTGTTTTTAAAGTCTGGAATATTTGCATGGTCTTTACTGGCTTAGCATCCCAAATTTAAAAATTCCAAATGCTCAAACACATTTCAGCCACATCAAGAAGTAACAAGAGAGATGCCAGAAGGGGTTTATGACAAGTTCCCTGGGAAGAACTGCACCACAGTATTTTCCCCTCACATCCTCACCCCTTGAATGTCTTGGTAACTACTTTCTCAGAACCCAGTTTGTGATTGGGTTACAGAGACTTCTTCCAGCTTCATTACATGGTGAAGATAAAGTACAGAAAGAGATAGGAAAAAAACTTAACAGGATGCAATTGTCTGCTATATATATGTTTCTGTGTTGGGACTAGAAAGTACAATCTCTTCCCATTTCAGGCTATTTGAATTTTCCCTCACTGTCTTAGGGTCTCTATTGCTGTGAAGAGACATCCTGACCATGGCAAGTCTTATAAATAAAACATTTAATTGAGACTGGCTTACATTCAGGGATTTAGTCATTATTATCACGGTGGGAAGCAGACAGACATGATGCTGGAGAGGTGGCTGAAAGTTCTACATATGGATCAACAACAGGCATCAGGAAGAGGGAGGGTTCTGAGACACTGGGCTTGGCTTGAGCTTCTCAAACCTCAAGGCTCACCCATAGTGACATCCAGGAAAGTCACACCAATCCAACAAGGCCATACATCCTAATCCTTTCAAATAGTGCCATACCCTATAGGGACCATTTCGATTAAACCACTCCTCCCATGAAGGCTGCAGAAAGTATTTTTGTTCACATCTACTTATGGAAGAAGGCTACTTCTGTTTATCTTTCCAGAGTCATGCAGCACCAGAACAGCAAGGCCTATGCCTGATCCTTGCCTTCATTGATGCATATTTCAAGAACCACCGACTTATAAGATGTTGGAAGCTGTAAGAATTCTGCAGTTCTGTATTCTCACTTCACTGATACAGAGGTTTCAAATTATAGTCATCATTTTCTTGCCTTCTTTTGAGGCAATGGCATAGGATCTAGAAGCCAGCCTTACCCAGAGTGTTTCCTCACAAAAGCCCTCACAAGGATGATGCCCTTTCCTCCCTTCTATGAAGTCCTCTTATCGACTTTTGAAGTCTATAACTATGGTAGTCATCTGACCCAAGGAAAGATATCACCAATATGCAACAGATGGCAGCACCATGAAACCAAAGAACCCGTATTCCTCATCCTTGAACCATGGACTGGGCTCTGAAATAACTCAAGAGTCCAGAATTTTATCTGTGGCACATTTCTTATTTTTAAAGCCATTTTTATTTGGGTATTTCATTTTATATCCCACAGCATCTTGATTAGGAATCACTCCATTGAATATTTTCTTTCATAAATAAAGCAGCTGAGAGTCACAAGACCCTGCCTTCCCAAAAAAGAAAAGGACTCTAAATGCCTAAACAAGTTGCCCAACACCACAGTGATTAGGTGACACGGCCCCCACTCACTTGCTAGTGTCTTGCTCTTAGGTTGAGCATTTCCCAGCAACTCATAGAACAAACTAGCTACAGTCAAAGTAAAGCCAGAAAGCAGCCTAGCTCTGCAGGGAAGCCATTCCCAGGCCACTCAGGGAAAAGGGAATCCTGTGAGTAAATACAAACCAATGGAACAGGAATTGAGCCAACTGTGTTTCATCTGCCTTATTCCAGGCCTCTTAGCCCACCCTTATGTCCCAAGGAAGCCAATTAAAAACAAGCATTGGTCATGTCATTGTCCTAGATACACAAAAATAACATTACTGTACATGACCAAGAGTAAACCAGATTCTCTGCATTTTTTTCTAACTTCCAAAAATAGTTAGGAGTCACTGCCAAAGAGAGTGGGGCCTCAATTCCCATGGAGAAATTTCAGTCCATGGCATTTACTCCAGTGTAGAAATAATTAAGTACACACTGAAGAATGGAATTTTCAGTGCTCTTTCACCTGATCAGCTTACTTTCTGAAAGTTAAAAAACAAAACAAAACAAAAGCATCAACAACAAAAACACTGTAGCAACCATAGTGTTGCCAAGAATGTACTGGATTTGTGATCAGGGTTGTAGACAAAAAAATGCCACTCTTCAGCTAGGCAGTTCTGACCTTGTAAAATTAACTAATTTTCTGGAGATTTTAGAAAACCCTCATTTTAAGACAAAGAACCCACCCCACTGATGTGTACATTTAAAGGGCCAGATACTTACAACCCAAGTTCTACTGTAAAGGAAAATGGTATGTGTCAATTTGACCTGTGTATCAGGTACCCAAATATGGGGTTAAACATTTTTCTGTGCCTGTGAAGGTATTTTTGAATGACATTAGCATTTGAGCCAATAGACAAAGAAGATTTCTCTCCCTGATGTGGATAGGCCTCATCCAAACAACTGAAGAACTGAACAGAAAGCGAGTGAGAGAGATTTTGTTTCCTCTGGGTGTTTTTGAGCCAGCATGTTCATCTTGTCCTGACTTCCAGTTCAGTCTGGAACATAAGCCACTGGCTCTCCTGACACCCAAGGCCACAGCTTTAGACAGGGGCTGTGACATCCTGAGTCTCCCTTTAACTTGCCAGCTCCAGGACTTGACTCCCCCATAGTCATGTGAGCCATTTGCTTATTTACATAGTCCCTCTCTTTAGGTTCCATGCCATTTTCTCTGTGGAACTCTGCTATATCCAAAAAGCAGAAGTACCATCCTCAGATTTTAAAAGGGAAGTGCCAAGGGAGTCAGAAATAGAGGTTGGCAAAGTAGGGGAGCAAAAGAGTGGATTAGAAACTCTTAATTGAGATTTAACCTGAAATCATTTTTATTATTTTACTTTTATCATATTATTATATTTTATTATATTATTCTCTGTTCTCCCTCACTCCCCTTCTGTGGCTCCACCCCCACATTCCCTCCCATCCCACCTCCATCCACTTCTCTTAGGGGGTAAGACCTCCCTTGGGTAGTCAACATAGGCTGGTATACCAAGTTGGGGCAGGACCAAGTCCCTACCCCCACCCCACACTGAGGCTGAGTAAAGCATCCTTCCATGGGGGATGGGCTCTAAAAAGTCATTCCATGTATCTGAAATGATTGACCTGGAATTATAAGAAGCAGTTTGGAGCTTTACAGAAAAGATAGCTTTTGTTGTCTCTTTCAGTGTTGAGACACTGAGTCACAAGTCTGGCTTTGATTTTTGTCTATACAAGAAGTTCCAGGGGGACCAGGATGCCCTGGCCTGTTTGTTATAGTATCCTCAGCAACTGCTTCCTCAGTGCCTAGACCTCCACAGCTGCCCAAGAATATCTGCTGAACTAATGAAACCCACTCTGCACAAGAACACACCAGCCACTTTATTAGATGGCGATGATAATGTTGTTGATGAGGATGGTGATGATAGGGGTGTCTGCAGGTATGTCTATAGAACACATTCATGTCTGGTGCCCAGAGAGGCCAAAGGAGGGTTTCAGATCCCCTGGAATACAACAATTACAGTTAGTTGTAAGCTGCTGCGTGGGTGGTGGGAATTAAACCTGTGTCTTCTGAACGAGCAGCCAATGCCAACTCAGCCATTCCTATAGCCCTGATACCTACCATTTCCTCAGAATAGGACTGTTGTGTTATCAGATTTTAAAATACTGATTAAATCAAACTTTGCTTAGGGTAGAAACTCTGGGGAGGGTCTTAGGCTTACATAGGTATTATAACAACTTAGGAGGCTTGAACTGGGGCTTAGCTTAGGATTTGACTCTTGCTTAAAAACAATATTGGATAGATAGCTAGTGATTAAAAATGCATGAATGGCTTATGCCTTGGCTCAGAAATTGGTATCTTCCATTTCATATGCCCTTGTAGCTCATGCTGAGGTGGTCTGGGATACAGATACCGAATCAAAAGCACTTTGCAAGGAGGCAGCTCTCATCCCGGTCTTGATGGTGACATTTTTTGTCATTGCTATTTGTATTAGTTATTTTCTAATACACTGTAACCACAATACCCAACAGGAACAAGGCAGGGAAGATTTATTTGGCTTCATAGTTTCAGAGGGTTTGTGGCTCATCATGACAGAGAAGACATGACAGTGAGAGAATGTAGAGTCCTGTTCATTTCGTAATAGGCCAGGAAGCAGAAAGAGAAGAACAGGAACCAAAGACAAGTAGCCTTTCAAAGCCCATCCATATTGACCTGTGGTGGAAATGTTCTTTGTATGATGTAAATAAAGGAACTGTTTTGGCCTATGCACAGCACCGTAGAAGTGGGTGGAGAATCAGAGGGCAGGCAGGTAGGAAAGGGTGGAGTTAGTCAGTCTCATCCGGCCCCTGAAGAAGACAGACATGTAAGAAATTCAGGTGAGCCACAGCGGGCCACATGGCGGGTAGAATAGTAGAAATGGGTTGATTTAAGATGAAAGAGCTAGCTAGTAATGTGTTTGAGACATGGGCCAAACAGCATGAAGTAATATAAGCATCTGATTCATTTTTTGGGGGGACAAAAGCCGCCGCACGGACCAGGTTACAAACCTTTTGGGCCCGGGAAAACTTTCTACATCATTGACCTGTTTCCATCAGCCAGGGCCTACCTCCTAAAACTTCCAGAGGCTGCAAAACAAGGCCACTTGCTGGGAACAAGCATTCAAGCTATAAACCTATGGAGAACATCTCCCATTCAAGCCATAGCACCACTAAGAAGTAAACCGTAACAAGAGAGTAAGCAGATGTCATATACAACTTAGCCTGTAGCCAGCTTTGGAAGCATCTGCCTTCTCCATGTGTTCATCATTGGAGATGTGAGTTCAAAAGACAACCTGAAACTTAGAATTGTATTTAAAAAAAAAAAAATAGAATTACATTTCTTTAGCATTTAGGTATGACCATTATAAAGTCAGGAAACAAAATGCCTTCCAACAGTTCTTTCTTGGCAGAAAGACATCTCTGAACAGTCTGGACAAGCTGACAATATTACAATAGAAGCAAGAGCTGACCCCTCTGACATCTCGTGTCAGTTGCTACCATTTTACATGTTTACGGAGCGAGCCACTCCTGACAAATTTCCATGGTGCGGGTCGCTACTGTCATACCCACTTTGTAGACAAAGCAGCCCCTGAGGAGGAGTGAGTCTTTTGCCTGAGTTTGCACACCTAGATTGAATGCAAACTATGCCCCCTCCACTGCTACACAACACAACCCTGGTGGGAAAATGAGGCACTACCCTCATATACAGCATAGGGCTCACTGCCAACAGAGGGATCAGCCCTGAGTATCAGTGAGTAGGAACGAGTTAAGAAAGAGAAAGCAAAGAGAGCCTTTTTAAAATGCACAAAATTGCCTGTAGTATTTCTGAAATATAATATATAAACATAATACAAATACAAATATACTAACTGGAGGAAGTGTGAAAAACACTGAAAATATATTGAAAAGAAAATAGAAACTGACCTAAGTTTGAGTCTTTTACCTCTATCCATGGGTCTAACCTGTTGGTTATCCCATACCTGTTGGTAGCTCCTCTACCACTTCAGTATGTATTTGCCCAAGTGCTGTGCACAGAACTGTGGTATAGCTCATTCTAGTTAATTAGAAGATAGAGTTAAACATGTGTAAGAAACATCTTGCCATTTCTAGTTGGAGGCAAGTTGTGATTAAAAGTGATATTTGTGGAACACAGGAATTTAGGACAAGACGACAAGACAACTAACTGTTCCACATAATGCTGTCATGGAAAATGCCCTTATACACTCTCCTAGCAAATAGATGGACGACACTGAACATGGACCTCAATGCCAGCTATGGCCTTTGATGACCTGATGTGACAATGTGTGCTCACTGACTGTAACAGGGCAGGGCAGCTACAGAAAAGTAAGCTGTAGAAAGGTCTGGGCCATGGGAAACTCTACTGTCTCTTAAACTTTGCTATAAACTTAAAACTATCCTTAAGAAAAATCAAGTGTCCTTTAATCTCAAAATAGAGTAAGCTTTTAAAAATTGATGATGCTTTTTGAGTGTATGCTGTAGCCCACACATGATTAACACATTCTGTCCTTCAGTGAAGGAGGTGAGAGAGCCTGTAAATCCCCCTTTTATAGGTGAGGTAACGATGGGGTCGAGAAGGACCATAGCTTACTAGGGCCCATCATTGCTTCCTAAGGAGCTTGTATTGACTGAGCGGAGCAACAGGCATCTAACCGTTATGAATGGTACCTCTATGGAGGTTCAGGGAAGGCTCACTGCCAGGGAGAGGAGGGGCCAGTCGTAGCTGAGATTCTCAAGAGTTTCATGGGAAGGGGCAATGGGACATCTGAGGTGCCTAAAGAATTGACAGAAATCCTTTGTCCTGGTCCTGAAATAAGCCTGTCCAGAGCCTTGCAATAGCCTATTAGTTTCTTCAGAGGCCACAGTGCTATTTCTGGTTGTTCTAATCTTTCCCAGGAGAAATAGCAACGGTCATAGTCGCTGTGTGTGCCCAGAGCTGCTAAGCACCACAGATATCTTGTATCTTTAAAGTGGTGCTAGAGTTCTCTGTCTCTGGTTGGTCTCCTTGTCCGACACCTCCTCCTTCCTTCCCCTCAGCACCCTCAGTAATATCTCTGGCTCTGAGGCATCTCCAGTTTCCTTCAGGGCTGATGGCATTCTCCACACCCTCCCTCCTGCTTCTCTGCTCACTGGTTTGGCCCTGGAGGTCTGAATTGGACAGGGACAGCCTGAGCTGAACTTCGGGGAATGGGAAATTCAGTGTTTGTCTGAGGTGTAACTAGTCATTCAGGAGGAACTTTTACCTGTGAGCATTCCATCCCACCTATGACTTCTCAAGTACCCCTGTTCAATTAAGGAAGACCAACCCCAACAGGCTACTTCTCCTTCAAGAGACATTAACAAGATTACCTTCTAGAGAATCTTTTAAGAAAAAATGTCACAAGTCTATAAAATTTTATCAAACTACATAAGACATTTTAAAAAATGATCTAAACTCCAAAGATGGCTGCCAGTCTTGGTCACATTCTCTAAGCACATGGCACTCTTTCTTGGGAATGCTATTCCTTCTCATTCTTGAATCAAGGTTGGTTTGAGACTGCTGACAACTGTAGAATATGGTGGAAATGACACTGTTCTGAACCCTCATTTTTAAAAGGACTACCAGCTTCTTGTTCCTGCCTCTTGGAGCCGAGTAACATGGGAAAGAACCAATGTGCATGAAAAAGTCATGTCAAATGCCCTATCCTTTCTGACTCCCAAGTGGGGGATGGAAACAAGTCCAGCCCACAAACCCTACAGAACTACCAGAGGGGACAATAAGTTACTATGTTAAGACACTAAATTTTATACCAACTTATTCTGTAGCTACAAATAACTGAATTACAATTATTCACTAGGAAACAGTCTAAAATCTAGTCCATGGTTCATTAACAAAGATGTTGACTGCATGTTGAAAGTCATCATTAAAAATGAGAAAAAAAATAAGTTAATTATATGATCTGTAATGCTACTTCTAAATAATAATACATGATGTATAATGTTAAAAATGTTTTGAAAAAGAAGTCACTAAATTTAAATAATATGTAGTCTTTATCACACAATATGTATACATTTAGGAATGACTAGAAATAATTTAACAAAAATATAACAAAAATTTCACCAACACTTTTTAGTGGAAGGTAGAAATGGGAAGAGTGTCCAGTTGTTTATATTTCTTTTGTTTACTTACATTTTCTATAATGGGGATTTCTTTTGGATTTTTTTAATTATAAGTTGAATGCATGGGCAATTATAAAAGAATTAGAAAGCACAGAAGTAGAAAGGGATAAAATGACTATCAACCCAAGTCTACCTGGCAGAGTTAAGTTCTGCTAGCATCTCATGTTGATTATTTTTAGAGTTTCTTCCTCTGAAGAGTTTTCATGTATAAATGTGCATTTTGGAATAGACTAGGGTGCTGTCTGCTATAGTTGCTTTTGTATCCTGATTTTTGCTCCTGTTTTATAAGAAAACACCAAAAGATATAAAGTTGATGCTATATTTTTCAGCTTACCCCACTGAGCTTATCCCTTCCTGCACACAGGCTGGCACAGAGAAGGCAAGCCTGAAAACACACGCATACCACTCCAATATAATAGACTTAGGGTTGACCACTAAATGATAATTCTTGTGTCAGGAGAGTTGACCTAGCAGAGAGAGGCAGAGATCCATACTTCTCCCTTCTCAAGTCGCTATGTCATTGAAGGATTCCTTGAGTCTAAACATTCCCCCAGTGGGGATTGCTAAGTATTGGACCCCCGATTATTGAGTAGCCTCTGCCAATGCAATAAATCAAATTAATAAGCCCAGGTTTAACAGAGAGAGCAAAGCAACTCCCTGGTGACTCTCAAAAAGGCAGGAGAGAAATCACAGGGCATGTCTGGTGGCCAGGTCTTAAATACCCTGAGGTGTGGTCTTGAGCAGTGCTGGGGGAGGTGCTGACCCTTGGGAGTTTTCTTTGGGTGGGGTCTGGAGAGGATAGCTCCAGGAGAGACCCCCAACAAGGAGGAGGATGAGACAGTGGCAATGGGGGCAGTGTTCTGGTAGAAATTTCTATTGCTATGCTAAACACCTGACTTAAAAGCAGTTCAGGGAGAAGATGGCTTATTTGCTCACTTGTTACAGTTCCCCATCGAGGAAGCCAAGCCCAGAACTAGATGCAGGAACTGATGTAGAGGCCAGTGAGGGTTGCTTACTGGCTTGCTCCTGGCTTATTTAGTTTGCCTTCTTACATACACCGGGACCACCTCCTTTGGGGTGGCACTACCCACTGGGGCCTGAGTCCTCACACATCAATTATCAATCAAGAAAACGCCTAGGCCAATCTCTCAGGAGCATTTACCCAGCTAAGGTTTCGACTTCTCAAATGACCCTAGCTTATATCAAGTTAACAAAAAAAAAAAAAAAAAAACAAAACAAAAAAAAAAAAAGAACAGGACAGGCAGACTATGCCCCAGCTGAAGTAGAGTACCTCTATCTCTCCCTCCTGACTCTCTATCCTTGACAAATCACTTCAATTTCGGAGTTCCTATTTCCTCATCTAAGACCCCAAAGGAACACTGTAACAACTGACTGGAGCAGTTATTCCTCAGGTTCAGTTCCTATCTCAATGGTGGTAATGTAGTAACTCTTCCTTTGTGAAGAATGAATGCTGTTGTGTTTGCTAGCCCTTGAACCCCACGGAGACAAACCAGCATTCAATCTTGGATTTCAAAAAAGAGAAAATAAATCAGTGAGTCACAGGCACTGCAAGAGTACATAGTACAAATCAGAAAATTAAACAGGGATCCACAGTCTGTTAATATTTCATGAAGTGAATAAACAGAGTTTGGAAATAGCTATAAAAAGTGACAGTTAAGCTTTTACTTTTTTTTTCCCCAGGAATTAGGCTTAACAACAGGAGGAAGAAGGAAAATAGAAGAATCTATAATTCTTATGTATTTTACCTTATCAAGTAATGTACAAGGTGTGAAACTACAGAATGACTTATATTATTAGCCCTGTATTACAAGTGAAGAGGCGGGCCTCAGCTCAGTCATAGAGCGTTCACCTAGCATATGCCAGGTCCTGCCTTTGATCTCTAGTACTACAAATAATAATAATAAACAGTAAGTGAAGAAACTAGGATTTAAAGAAATTAATTAACCTGTGGACACACTGTAAATGACTGAAGCATGATTTGAACCCAGTGCTTGGTTCTAAAATCCTAGGAATCAGCTTCCCAGCTGCTGCACAGCATCTCTTACCATCAGCATGATGCAGAGTTAATTCCTATGAGATCCTCCATAGTGCTATTCTAAGGATCTCTGAAAGAGCCTCTCCCTCATACCCAGCTTAGAAGCTGATTTGACAGCTGAAATGTGGTACAACAGGACAATCCTCTCCAAAAGGGTGCTAATGTCCTAGGTATGGGTGGACCAAGGCCTTGCCAGGCCTAATGAGGCAGCATGAAGAGAGAGTAGCCTCCATGTTGATTCTGCGTGGAAGCAGTGAACTCCTTGTCCCACCCCCTACCTCTCTCCAGCCATTTCCTCTCAACCATCCGACTTCCATCCTAGATTGGTTCTTCTGCCCTCTCTCCTCTCCCCTACCTTCTCATAGATGACTTTAAGTCTCTTTCCTGAATGACTCATCTTCCTTTCAAAGTTTCCTAGAAGACTTGATACATGTCCAATCCATCACATCAGGGAGTACAGGAAACCTCTTTCTCCATAGTTACAGTAAGAATTGATGTGTGTGTGGGGGGATCTTTCAGTGCACCAGCCATCCATCATTCCTAGAAACACGCTACCTGTGAATCCTCTGTCTGATCTCCTTCTCTCAGAGCTGTCTGGCTGACATCATTTTTGCTCCAAGAATCCCGATCTCAGAAGTATCATGCACTATAATTTCTAGAAGGGAAAATCTGGCTTGTTCACCAATGAAATTGTGCTACAGCTAGAGCTCTGGACATGCTCAGTGCATAGAGTCTTGGAGTGCATGGTCTGGAGGACTTGAGTTGGGATCCCCCACACCCATATTAAAAGCCAGGAAAGACGGCATTCACAAGTAACCCCAGAGCTGGGGGAGTGGGGTACAGAAAGAGACTAGTCTCTGCAGCTTGTTAGTCAACGAACTCCAGGTTTAGTGAGAGATACTATCACAAGAAGTAAGGTAGAGGGCAGTTCAGGAAAACAACAGACCTTTTGCCTCTCTCTCTCTCTCTCTCTCTCTCTCTCTCTCTCTCTCTCTCTCTCTCTCCCTCAAGCTTACATGCACACACATAAGCTCCAAGGTGACTTAACTAATGAATTGCTTTAAACAAACTGTTGTCTCCACTACCTAAAGCTCTCTATATGGTCTATCTCTGCATGTTCTATGTCTGTGAATGAACAATTCTCCACATACTACCTTCTCAGGCCCGATAATACAGGGCATTGGCTGAGCAAGCTTCCCTAACATGTATAAGGTGCTGGGTTCAATCCCCAACACCACAAAAGACAATAAAAACACCACACTGAAATCCATTTCTCTGTATGCTAACCTTAAAATACAATCTTTAAAAAAATCGAAGCTCTTTGGAATAGAAACAAAGCCGCTAACATTACTTGGCCTCCTTGACACGATCTTCCATTTTGATGGTTGATTTCCACTTGAAACTCTCACAAAGGCCATCAGCCACTGTAGAATATTTCCTTTTCCTGAAAAACCCACAGAAAGGAGCTTTTGAGATGAATGAACGGCCTCCTCTTCCCATCTTTGACAGCTTGACATGATGTAGCCTTAAGGGAAGCTTGAGACAGCCCTGCTTCCTCTCTGCCTGTGGCTGGGAACCTGGGATAAAAATGAAGATCTCCTGCAAAAACCTGAAGCTGGGTCTAGCTCTGCAGAGCCTTTCTCAAGTTTTGCTTTGGAGAACAATCCAAGACTTTGCCCTGGGTGAGAGCAGAAGCACCACACTGCTGCGAGGGTCCTCTGCCACTCAGCCCTCATCCTCAGCTTCCTTTTGTGCTTGCGATAGATCCAGAAGTGCCCAAGGATACAGCCTCTTTCCAGAGACCTCCAGCCCAAACAGAGGCTACCACTGCTTCCTCTGGAACTCAGCCCCACATCTGCACACAAGGTTATTTTTCTAATTTGTTCCCAATATACCCTCCAAAACAGGGAAGTGTGAACATATGTGTGTGTATAATTATATAGTTATATATAATATATACATAATTTAGCAAATTCTTGAAATATATATATGAAGCACATATGTATATATGCTTATCTGAATAGGGAGCTATAAATCATTTTAATTGTTCTCTGTGCTTTTTCTAATGTTAAAAAGCTAAATACGTTATTTTGAAATGAAATATTATTTTATTCTGTTTTCCAAAACACTGGAGAAAAGGGTAAAGATGTCACACTTAAGAGCTAGTTAAAAAAACAAACAAAAAAAAACAAAAAAACAAAAACAAAAAAAAACAGTGTACCTTGAAACATACTCAGCCCTAAACAGAATGTCATCATCAAATCTCTCCCCTCAGGGCTCAGGGAACCCTACTGAAGAGAAGGTAAAGGATTGTGAGATCCAGAGAGGGGGAAGACACTAAGGAAATAAGGCCTTCGAAACAGCACAGTCAGCGTGTACATATGGACTCAGAGACTGAGGCGGCATGCAGACGGCCTGCCACCAGTCTGCACCAAAACGGGGTCCCAGGGCTGAAAGGAGACGTAGGTGCTCCCACCCATCCCTCACTCAGCAGCTAGCTCCAAGTGATAACTACTTGCAAAGGAAAGATTAGTTTCCTCCAAGGGAGCCTCACTAGAGAAACAAACCAGCCATAAGAAGATGGCCAACACTTCTCAGAGCCCATTCTCCACAGAGGAACAAACACCCTTCTCCGCCTTAGTACTGGGATGAGGAACTTGGACCTACCTCAACTGGATATGCCAGACCGAACTGACCCACCTTGGAACTCCTTGCTCTCCTTGGGGAATGGATGGGGGGATGGGGAGGGGAGGCTGAGGGAACATGGGGAGGAGGGAAGGGAGGGGGAGCAGTGGAGGAGATGAGAAAAAAACTTAAATTAAAAAAAATACAAAAAAAAAAAAAAAGGAAAAAAGATGGCCAACAGAAAACTCAACATCTTAGGTTCTTTGTCTCTTTCTCTCATGTGTTTGTTCGCCTTTGTTTGCTTTGTTTTGTTTTTAAAGAAAAAGCCATACAGGTCCTTTGCAGATGTAGTATGGCTTCCAGTTGTGTTTTATGGAACTCCTGTGTGTATGAGCACGTGTCTCTGCATCCGTTTGTATTTCGTGCATTTGCTTCTGTTCTTTCTCTTCTTCTTTGTCCTATTCTGAGTCATTTGTTTTATTTTAACTTATTTACTTTATTATTATTCCTTAGATGTCTGTTTTCTAACTAGAGGCAGAAAGGATGTGGATCTAAACAGGAGCTGGGGGAGTAGAAACTATAATCAGAATATGAATGTATGAAAAAAATCTATTTTCAATATTTAAAAAATCTATGTAATAAATTTAAAAAATTTGATCCAACTAAAAACTGGCCAAAAGCCCAAGAACCAGAATTTTCCGTATTTATATTTATTCCTTTTCTATGAACAGATAAGAATGTGTAATTGTAGTTATTGTCTTTTGTACATGCCAGAGAACTTGCTTTTTTCCACTGATTATAAAATGAATGTTTTCCATACCATCTAGTAAATATTTTTCTGAAAAAGAAAAATACATCGTGACTAAAACCCAGATTTTCCCCCTTTGCATTTTAGACTACTGCCTATGCATGACCTATGTTTTTAGTTTGGTCAAAAGTTATTATATTTTCTAACTGAAGAAAAAAGTTCTGAAGCTAAAAAAATACCTGAAGGCCCAGAATAGAACTTTTTAAGCATGTGGTTGTACTTTAACTGGATCTATAAGACAAAAGTAATTTGGTTCTATGTAGATATTTTTCATGTCGATTTTAAGTATGAATGCTATGAGCATTCTTGTACTTCTCCATTCCACACAAAATGTTACTGTTTCCTGCTCTCTGGCACAACCCCCAAGACCCTGTCATAAAGGGTCTGTAGTCTCTACTAAATTTGAAATGGCCATTGGCATCACTGAGCACATCACTCCACAGAATATAGAAGGCCTAGTAAGGCAATGTTTGGAGCAAGCATTCAGCGGCTGAACCCACCGGGCACAGAAGAAATGCCTCCATTGTCCTCAAGAGCAGAGATGACAATTCCCCACAAACAATCACTTGTCCATCACTGTTATAAATAGACTTTAATACACAGCCAACTGTCTGAGAGTTTACAAGTGTTGACCGAAGGCATAGTAGGGAAGGAACTGAGATGCTTCCACATATCAAGAGAACGGCTTGTCTGCAGGCCTCAGTAAATAAGGATGCATACAACACTCCATGTAATATACGTCAGCATGCCTGGGTACAGGCTGCAATTATGGGAACAGCACTATGGACCTCATGTGGGAGTCTCTCAAGAGATACTGTATTCTTCCCTCAGGAGCATCCATAAATTCAAGATTGTGAAATAAATGGCAGTCACTAGCCAGCAGCTTCTAAAGTGTTGGTCACGAGAGATGTTCAGATACAGCGCGATGTGCCCCAGTTTGGCTGTGATAAGAACCGAGTCTGCCTCAGCTCTCATTCATTTCCTGTTCTGTTTGCCTTCATCTTCCCAAGAACTGGCCTCTTTTTTTTTTTTTTTTTTTCTGTTTTTTTTCACAACTTTTCTCATGGATAATTGCTAGTGTTCTAGACGGTTAATTTTAACCAGACCCAGGCCCCTCGGGCAAGATGTCTGGAGAATGTGATCAGGTGTGACAGAGAACAGGGCCCAGAGCAGCCAGCCATGGACACATGACTGTCCTAACTGCTCTCATCCCACCCACACTGCTCAATCCCGGGCAACAGGAAAGAACTGCTTGTGGCCGAGGCTGAAGGTGGGCGGGAGAGTTGTTGCCAAGTCGGGTGAAGCCCAACAAGCTGGACAACTGTGCCCTAGGGAGCCAAATACAGAGCAAGAAAGACATGCAAAGACAGAATGTAGAATGCTTTGGAAAAGACCGTGTCCCCTTGTCCACAAAAAAGTAAACGAACAAGAAGACAACTCTTAGTTGAATGTGACATCTTGTACATTATAATGTATCTCTGATGCATCAATGTGCAAGACCATCTGAGATCCTCACGTTTTTCAAAGGCCTTCCTGATTCTCCACCTATTAAGACCATCACCAATATTTTAACTCACTTAAAAAATAAAAAAATAAAAAAGCCCATCATGATTGCCTTAAACCCCCCAGAGCCAACATCCGTTCTTTAAGCTAAGATAACCGTTAAATTACCAGAAGCAAGAAATGTATTAGAGTTTTAATTAGAAAATTATTTTCCTTCCATCTGAGACACACAAAGTTTAAGGCCATGGCCTAGCAATTTAGAGCTTCCTGGAGAGGGAGAGCTAGGCATCTTTAGAGCAGTGCCCTCTGGGAGATAGAACACACTCTAGTAGACGGCCACACACCCAAGAGCATATAGGTAGCTCTAATTGGACAATGTGTGTCAAAGAGTTCACAAAGTTACTTGGGTATGGGATGAGGAAAGGATCTGAAAGATGGGGATGGTTGAATATGATCAAAGTACTATATATTAAACTTAATTAAAAAGTATCTTAAATGCTTCTGCTTCATGATAAACTCTTGACTATGTTGATAAAGGTATATTCTCCCATAGCTGTGTGTTGACATACTTGAGAATCTATTGCCGGTGTGATGATTTATGACCCTGGCTAGTCCCCTGCCTCAGTCTCCTCTTCTGAAAATCAATGCCTCATTGGGTCTATAGAAGATCAACTAAGTTTCTAGAAGATTCCTTGTTCCCAGTACTTAATAGTGTAGCAAATTAGTTCACTTTAAGATTTTTTTCATTGCTTTTTCTTTCAAGCTAATATACAGAAGTGTACATAAATATATATATCTTGAATTTTCACATATTTCCAAAGTCCTTGATTAAGTACCCAGAACATTCTACACTTTCAGAGCTCTCCTCCTTTCTTCCGGTCTTTCTCTACAGCTCCACCTCCAGCTAGCAGCACCTGTTTTAAAATAAATATTTTAATTGCTATAAAACACACATATAAATTACTACCATAACCATTGCTTTGAGACAGGGTCCCAATATATAGACATCACTACATGTATAAAACTCATTTTCTAGACCAGGTTGGTCTAAAACTCATTGAGATCTGCTGCCTCCTGAGTGCTGTAACAAAAGCATGAAAGCATGTCTCTTCACACACCGGACTGAGTCTGCTCAGGTTCGCTTTCTGTTGCTGTGACAATATTCTGACCAAAAGCCACTTGGAGAGGAAATGTTTTGTCTTATGTTTCGCCCTAGCTCACCTCTTGTGACGAAATGCTGACCAAAACCAACACAAAGAGAAAAGGACTTGGTTTACAGATTACAGTCCATCGCTGAGGAAGGTGGTACAGGAGCTGAACACAGGAGCCTGGAGACAGAGACTGAAGCCCAGGCCATGGCAGAATGATGCTTACTGGCTTGCTCAGCTACCTGTCTTACACAGTCTGTGACCCCTCTCCCCTGGATAGGACCGCTCACAGTAGGCTGAGCCCTTTCACATCAATTGGCAATCAAGAAAATGCCTCCACAGACACACCCCTTGGCCAGTCTGGAGGCAATTTCTTGATTGAGATTCTCTAGTCTCTTATGTCTCAACTACAGTACATTTCCAGGTTCTTCTTTGAGGAAAGCTAGGGCAGCAACTCTAGGCAGAAACCACGTAGGAATTTTGCTTGCCCCCTGGCTGATGTTTATCTAAGCCCAGGTGCACCTCCCTAGGGAGAGTGTTGGCCCTAATGGACTTGACCTTCTCAATCAATTATCAAGAAAATGCCCTATAAACATGCTCACAGGCCAGTCTACTGGAGGCAACCCTCCCAACTAAGATTTCCTTGGAGAACTCTGGGTTCTGTTGACAGCTGAACCTAACTAGTAGAAAAGTCTGTTTTTCACGTTAGAAGTAAGGTTGAGGCTCTGGAATTTCCTTTTCCCAAATAATCTTTGCACTTTGTGCTTCTGCTTCCCTGTCTTTTAGCAGTTGTGTCTAGTGTGATGCTTCTCAACCTTCCTAATTCTGTGACCCTTTGTTATAGTTCCTCATGCTGTGGTGACACACCCTCCACCATAAATTTTCATTGCTACTACTGACTGCAATTTTGTTCCTGTTATCAATTGTAATATAAATAGGTTTTTTGATGGTCTTGGGTGACACCTGTGTAGGGTTATTCGACCACAAAGGCACTGAGACCCACAGGTTGAGAACTGCCCGTCTATAGACATATGCTCATTGTATGGAACGTGAATATTTTTGGAGATAGAAGTTTGATGGGTGTCACGACCCACAGGTTGAGAACCACTGCACTAGGCACTCCATCTTCATTCCTGTGGATGTATATCCTAATGTGGAGAACATGTACAAACATAACCCATTCAGAGTGGAGTCAGAAGTTAGTTCAATCCTCTTTCCAATGATTAGCTGCCTACAATAGCTTGTTGCTCTAGATATTCTTAAGCCTGAGAATGTACCAGAAAGCAATTAACACTGAATTAACACTACACAGAAAGACACTCAGTGAAGCTTTTCAGAGACTAAGTACACTCTAAAATGATAGTTAAAAGTTGAACAATGCCCCTAAAAAGTTCTGAAAGTATATGACCTCAGTTAGATAATGAAAAGACATGGATTGGTGGATTTAAATGAGCCAGATTAGTTCTATTCACATTATCAACAGTAACCTGGACTGATCAGAAATAGTGTCAATAGAAATTGCTTATGACATAAATGGTAAAAGAACATATTCAGACAATGTTAATCATTCCTTATATATGATGTTCCTTCATTTTCATAGGTGGGAGTATAAGTCTTCTCTCTGGTTAGTCTTTAAACTCAAACCTATATCTGCATTTGTGGGGCTCAGCTTAATCAACAGAAGCAGATTAAAACATAAGACCCTATCACAGTGTAATGAACACACTGAGCATACCCCACAGAATCCTAAGTACATATTAAAGCTGCAGTAACTTGGTTGCTAACATTGACTTGAGAACTGACAGATCGGAAGACTTCAATAGAGTGTCAGAAAAATATCCACTTATACAAGAACTTCATTTGCAATAAAAATTGGTGTTCAGATTCAGTGGGGGAAAGTCTGAATACTAAATAAAGTAAAGACAATTAGCTGTTTAGGTAAAGTGTGAGCTTTATCAGGTATGAATGCATTTGATGGCTGGGAACCAGAGAACAAACAGTGGCCGAAATCAAAAGACATTGTTTCTGAAAGAAATCATCAATTTGCTTGTGTTGGACCACCTGCGGAATCATGAATTCATTATAGGCTACCAGACACACCTGAGAGCCAGTTACTGTCTTAGTAGGAGTCTATTGCTATAGACACCATAACCACTGCAACTCTAATGAAGGAAAACATTTAGTTGAGGCTTCATAGAGAGCATCATGACAGTGTCAGACAGACACAGGGCTGGAGAAGAAGCAGAGAATTATACATCCTGGTCCACAGGCAGCAGAAAGAGACTGTGTCACTAGGCATAGCTTGAGCAAATGAGACACACTGCATGACACACTTCTTCCAACAAGCCTCCCAATAGTGCCATTCCTTATGAGCCTATGGGGGCCAATTTCATTCAAACCATGCCAGTTGCAAACAAAAAATTATCCTTATGTAGCTCAAAAAAAGCTTTAGGTACAGACTCTTCATTCTGCAGCTCGGGAGACAGAAACAAAAGACTATTTTAGGACAAATGAAAGTAACATTCGGAGTTAGAGAGATGGCTCAGCAGTTAAGAGCACCGTCTGCTCTTCCAGAGGACCCGGGTTCGATTCCCAGCACCCACATGGCAGCTAACAACTGTCTGTAGTTCCAGTTCCAGGCAAACACCAAGGCAAATAAATAAAATAAAGTTTAAAAAAAGGAAAGAGAAAAAAATCATCAAAAAATTATTAAAAAAAAAAAAAGAAAGTAACATTCAATTCAAATTTTAATTCCCACAAATAAAGTCTTATATAGCCGTGTTCATTTGTTTACATTTCCTCTAATGGCAGTTTTAACACTGGGAGTCCAGGATGGAGCAGCTGCAATGAGATACTCTCTGGCCCTTTGCGATGAAGCTTGCCCACCCCCGGGGTGGGGGAGCCCAGGTTCCGTTCAGCTTCCCTTGTTGTCCTTACATTGCCTTAGCAATGTGGCTCTTTGTTAGTACAGCCTCAGCCCTGGTTCTGAAACCAAAGCCTTCCTAAAATCCCAGCCAAATTCTCTGGCATCTCTACCTAGACCCAAGAGATCAACATCTCTCCCTAACCAGAAACAAGTTCCAGGAGTGAGAGGGCCTGAAACAAAGGCAGACAGTCCAGGAGAGCTGCATGATATAGAGCATCTGTGATCTTTTCACAGGAAAGGCTAAGACACCCAGGATCAATAACTACAGTGATTAATTTATCCCTAAAAAACTAATCTATAAGACTAATTTATCTCTAAAAAATCGTGTCAACTGAAGCATATATACCACATGTTGTTTCATTAAGAGTTTTATAAACCAAAAAAGGAGGTTCAGTTAAACAAAACAAAACAACCTCAAAAGAATTTAGAAAGGCTTAGGAAACATTCTCCTATAGAGGAAATGGAGACTTACAGGTAGGGGAGGGAGATATAATGTGGCTATCTCTCTAGGTCTACCATTTCTGCTCTAGAAATCCTTCCTCTACATGAGGGTATATGTTCAAAGACAACCAGCAATATAATAGCCTAGGGCTTAAAATTTGTGTGTCTACCAATAAAGAGATCAATTAAACATTATTGAAATCTTTGAATTAGTGTATGACACTAACATAGCAAAACACTATCATTCTGGAAATTTGAGTGTTATAATTTTGAAATGTCCTCATAGCATCTTGTTAAAGAGCTACCAGCAAGAAAGCAGTGTCAAAGGGCATGTCAGACTTAATGCTATTCCAAGTCAGTCTCTGGGAGATAGAATTGCATCCAAATAGTGGGCTTTTCATGTTGTTCATGATATAGATGCTGTGATCAAAACCTAAGCCAAATGTAAATTACCCTTATGTCTGTCAAAATTTGGATTGCAGAGGGGAGAGGTCCCAAACAGAATAGGGCCCATAGAAGGTGAAGGCACTTGGCAAGCAACCTGAGTTCAAACCTCATGTGATAGAAAACTGAATCCCACAGTGGTCTTCAGACCTCCACCCACATGCCATACACACCCATCTTTAAAAAAATTTGAAGCTGGGGCTAGAGATGGCTCAGCAGTTAAGAGCACTGGCTGCTCTTCCATAGGACCCAGGTTCAAGTCCCAGCACTCACACGGCATCTCACAACTGTCTAACTCCAGTTCCAGGGGAATCTGGCACCCTCATACAGACATGCAGAAAAACATCAATGCACAAAAAATTTTAAAGTTTTAAAAAAAATTAGAAGCCACTACCAAAACTCACCCAGGACTGACAGAAGCTTGGGTGTTCTTGCTTTCTTTAGAAATTTCAACTTCTGCTGAGACAAAGCCCAAGAACTGCAAAGCTGGAATACTACCCTAAGGCCTCCTGTAAAACCAGCCCTCACTCCACCATTCCACATGGATGCAGAATTATGACCATCCACTAAGACAGTGTTTTAATGCAATTCTGAGATTCTAAATGCCCCCCAGTGTGCTCCCCTTTCCTTCCTGTTGAGAAGACAGAGCATGTGATGTTGGAAGATACAAAGTCTCTCTCTTCTACATCAAAACTGAAGGGTAATTTTACATGAAATTCACACTGGAATTCATCTCGGTCTGTTCTGGGCCATTTCAGAAGCCATTTGAGTGGATGCTAGAATAGGTAGAGATTTATCAGAAACATTCCCTTCTCAGGGTCCTTGACAATGAGACTTGAAACCCAACATATACTCACTCATCTTGCTGGCTTGAGAAAAGGAGGTAGGAAATACAAATTAACAGACTTAAGTGAAAGTATAGCATTTTATTGAAGGTAATAAATAAAGCTAATTTCCATTAAGTTATTAGGCAGGGAGGTCCCTTAAGACAATGATTCCTAACCCTTCTGTGAGACAAAGACCTTCCCCCACTGGTCTAAAGGCAATGAGGGTCCTGAGACGCTCCACTCATCATTACCCATGACAACACCCTTCTGACAGAGTTTTCCCTCACTCCAGGAGCCAGGAATTCTAGGTGAAAGGGGACTGTCATTCCAAGGCTAGCTCAGCTTCCAGGCAGCCTCAAACCTATAGTTCAGACAATTGCAGAACATCCTGGAAGGATCCAAAACAGAGCCCCATCTAAACGATAGAGTGTTAGCCCAGCACAGAGGGTAAAAACCCTCATTCAAGCTCTTCTTCCCCTGTCTAAATATACTCAAAGATGGCGGCTAAACCTGGCCTCCCTAGACAGTTCAAGACAGGCAACTGGATACACAATGGGCCTAGGCCCTTGGTGATACCAATGTCTGAGCATAGTAATAGAGGGTATTCTGCTCCTAAAGAGAAGTATTCATGGAGAGGTAAGTCCTGCAACTCCATATTTATTGTGCTTTGGAAAACAGAAACCAAATCTTATCCACTCCCAAAGAATTCTGGTGAAGTCCCTGAATGAACCACTAAGACTTCAATGAATATCAGACCCACAAGAGGCTCCACAGTATCTCAGGAACAGCCACACTTTTCTATTATGGAAGTGTTCACATAGTGCACGCTCATTCTGTATTCGTTATCCTGGACCATCAAAGAGAAAAGACGAACCTTGACAGGATTACAGGTCTGAAAGAGCCTGGAGCAGATGAGTTCTTCCCCCTGCAGAACATAGGACAGGAAGGTGAATTGATTATAGTCCTGGCTCCATAGTTAATCAGCAGATATGACAGGTGTAATTGGGACAGGAGGTTGAATGCATGGGAGAATCCTCCAAACTGACTTGAGAATGATCTCTTAAAAAAACTGGAGGTGTTCAGCTGGGCATGGTGGCTTAATCCTTTAATTAAAGTAGAGGCAGGTGGACCTCTGTGAGTTCAAGGCCAGCCTGTTCTACTTAGTAAGTTCTAGAACAGCCCAAGATACATAGAACAGACCCTGTCTCAACACCAGAAAAACTGGAGGTATGAATTATAAACAAAAATTATAGTAAGTAAGGTCACATTGGGAGAAAGATATGACAAACTACAGTAGTATAGATTGCATTAGCTCCACTTTCACCAGCTGCTTTAGCTCAAAAGGAGACACACCCAGAATGTTGAACATTTAGTACTATTCCAAGAGAGCCCTAGATAAAAATAAGGCTTCATTCCGTACCTTATAGCTTTCAAAATTGGAGTGAAGTAGCTCACTGCTCAGGGCCAGGCAGATCCCTCGACAGGATGGGAAGTTGAAAGTCTTGGGTGCCACGATACACTGGCCCCAGGAAGCTCTGTGAAGGTTCACCTTTCGATCCTGCAGATGACAGAGTTTCTCTCTGAGGAGATGGGCCTGACCAAGATCCACCTCCTGGTGATTCTGGCTTAAGATCAGCTCTTCTACATCAGGGAGAAAGGGCTCCTGGACGTGAGGCAGGTGAAACAGAGGTGGTTGTGCATAAGACACGGATACAAACAGCAGCACTCTATCTCGCTTGTCTTGGGTACTGGAACATTCTCTCAGGATGGCTGCGGGGACATGAGTGGACACAGAGTTCTGTGCCAGGAGAATAGGCACTGCCTCCATCCAATACATTAGTAAACAGTAGATATCCAATAGTGATCCTCCTTCTGATGGATAAGATGAGAAGACAAAGGGGAAAACATCCAGAAGGACTCTTTGTGTGTCCTTCTGATGGTCCTTGAACTCTAGAACTAGCTCAGAGGCATGAGGAGCAATTGGTACCCAGGCCAAGAGCTGTATTTTGGAAGATCCCAAGAAGGGAGCCGCTTCAAAATGCAGAAGCCAGTAACTATGTAGGAACTTGGCGCCTGTAGGAACAGAGGGAAGCTTCAGGAGATGTCTGTCACAGGTCCACAGAGAAAGCTCACCAAATATCATTCCCTTCTCACTCCCTACCACCCCAGACTTGCTGGTCAGCCAGTCACTTAGCAGATCCAGCTGTGTCCACCCATAAACCCAGCCCTGGATTCCATGGCAACCAGAAACGGATTTCTCATCCTCTTCACTTATGACCCACTAGTTGGAATTAAATCAGAGAATGACAGCCTCAGGGCTGATGACCATATGGACACTATATGACCCAGGACAAGCCACTTCCCTTGTCACATTTCATAACACTCTAGAGTTGCTGGCTGTGAAATCAGGCTGTGCACTCCATACTTTAGGGCATCTTTGCATACAGAACACCGAGTCATCTGTCATTAAGTCTAAGGCCGTCCTATCTCTGGGATCCATAGAGCTAAAACCACGAGACAGACCTGAGGACAGCTGAATATTTCTCCCCAGTAACTTCTTGCTCTACTGTCAAGAAATCAGATGTCTATGTTTCCCTACCAGCCCCACAAAATGCTGTCAGATGGCTCCCAGGTTACTGCCTCCCTAGTGGAGAACAAAACTGTAGTCACTTACTTTTAGATGTGAGGGTAAAGCCATGTTGCCTGGAAGAAAATACTTGGTTTATATGAGAAGGCATAGTATGAGTGGGACATTCCAATGGCTGGACCCAGCTAAAATTCATGCACCAAAGTCCTAGAAAGAAAAGGGCACAGCTAAGCCAAGAGCTGCCACCCATGCTGCACCAAGACCCCAGTACACTTCTCTTCGAAGATTGCTGTCCCATCTACTGCCTTTAAATACCCACCTACCCAGGTGTGGGCCTTAGGCTCATCAGTTCAGCTTGGGCATTATCAGAAATCCAAGGAAAAGTAGATTCAGGTGAGAGGCTCTGCCTTTCTCAGGACGGCTTCAGAACCTGCTTATGCAGTAGAGGTGTGAAAGCGATCAGACAGAGTATTTCTTAAGCTAAACTTAGAATGTGCAATGACATAATTTGCACTCAGATGCGTCTACAGGGAATATGCACTGGCAGAACATGCCAATGCAAAGAGAAGAAGGGAACAGGTAGAGACTAAACCAGCTGCACTCTATCTCAACGCTGAGTCCTCCAGAGCATTGCCCTCAAACTTTAGACAACAGAATGGCCAGAGTTTCCCACCTGTTAATGGAGTCTGAGAAGTTACCTTTCTGCAAAGTTCCCAGACAATGCTGAGGCTGCTGGCCATAAGACCAGACTTTGAGAAACACTGATACATGTTGTCTACGCCAAGCCAGTACAGAGAAAATGTTCAGTAAGTACACTCGCTCATTAGAAATAAATAAGTGGTACCTGGGTGTTGCAAAACTCTGCAATTCTTCACAGAAATTCCTTCCCATCAAAAGGGTAAAATTCACTAGATCTGGAAGTATTAAATCAAGGGCCTTTATTGTGTTCAAGAAGAGAAAAATGCAAACCATTGAAACAGTACAAAAATTGACAAAAACAGAAGATGCTGACATGATCCTCTTTAAGAGTCAAGACATAGTGACTGTTATGAGCACATGGCACATGTATGTAAGTGTAGAATAAACCAGTCAGTTATGCACACAAGGCAAGACATGCTGCTTCACTCACGACCTAACTTGCCTGTCCTAGTACTCGCTTTTATTAAAAGACCGAATCACATTCATGTACACACAATCATAAAGGAAAAACCTGAGGGAGATTTAGTCTCATTTAAAAAAACAGCTATCTCAGATTATGTAAATAAGTATATCAAAATTTAATAATCTGTGCATTCCAACTTTAAAAAGGTTTCCCCAGCGTCAGCTCATGAACTCACACAGTAACACAGAAAACTTGTGAGGTCAGCATTCAGACATTTGTTTTGTAGCTGAAAAATAGAGAAAGAACAAGATAAAGACCAACCCAAGGCAGGGCCACATCAGTTCTTAGACAGAGTAGGCTGTGTGTTAGGATACTTTTTCTGGATTTTCGTCCTTTAAAAATCATGAGATATTTCCAGATGTGGTGATCCATGCCTTTAACCCTAGCATTTAGGAGGCAAAGCCAAGTAGAACTCTGTGAATTCAAGGCTAGAGAGGTCTGTGTAACTGGTTGAAGGATGGCCACAACTTCATAGTAAGGCCCCGTCTCTAAAGTAAAAGAAATCATGAGTTACAGGGCTAGGGACATTGCTCAGTTGTGTGCTGTTCACCTTGCATACAGAAATTTCTGAAATCAGTCTCTGGAGCCACAAAAACCAAGCATAGCACACATCTATAAGCTCAACAGTACAAGGGTAAAGGCAGGAGGATGCGAGATTCAAGGTCATCTGCTACATAGAAAATGTGTGGCTAGCCTTGGGCATCATAAAACCTTATCTCAATAATAATAATAATAATAATATAAAAAACTAGCTCAATTTAGAGGGAAAATGAGCTTTGGTGAAGAAATGGGTACTTTTAAAAGCAAAGGACAGAAAACTAAATTTGAAAGAAAATCATCTGCGTGCCCCCGAGTAGGCCACTAATTGCCACCAGCCCTTCTGTCACTTTACTCTCCAGTGAAAAAGCAATGGTAACCTCTCCTTAGAGCTGTGTCCTCTGCATTTTTAACGAGCAGATTTTATGGAATTCCAATTAAATACGTAGTGAGCTTATGGAATTCCAAGCAAACCTGGGTCTCCTTTTTGTTTATATAAATTAATCTTTCAATTCTCAGCAAGGCTTCAAAAGCTGCACCAAGTGTGAATGTGTGAAGGGAAATCTTCTCTGAAATTGTAAATTGCCTTAAGAGCCGTCAATGGCCATCCAGTATGAGAGCTTATTTTGTTAATTTGTGGCTAAGCAGCTGTTGTTTTGTTTGCTTCTTTTTCATAAGAAAAATCTGAAAATCCATCAGGCGGAGAGGCCAGATTGCTTTCTATGGTAAATGTTTTCATAAGCTTCTCAGAGGGCTTTCTTGTTTGCAAAATAAAAGTCCCCAACAAAAGATCATCCATTAAATATCACTCTGGAGAAAGTGTGGACCAATGATATGGACACCTCAAATTGCAAAGGATTATATCTCCTGTGTCACAGTATGCCAGAAGTGAGAGTGCTGAGTGAGAACATAGGCCAACAAGATGGAAGCCAACTCCTCTGGGACCCTGAAAGACTTAGCAAAGGGTGGGAGGGGGTGGCTAGTGCAGATGCTGGTAGGCACAAGCCCTCACCTTGCCTTTCTGTCCATGTGGATGTCGTGAGGGCCAGAAGCAGCTGCAAACACTGCATAACTAATACATTCCATCAATCAGGGTGTTTAGTAAATTATAAACTGCATGTCCCTTCTGTGGATGAGGTGTCAGGTGCACCTATAACACAATCATTTGTAAGTTTCCTTGTGCAATTTGCCAATAAAAAGTAACTATATATGTTCAGTCATTAAGAAACCAGGGCTGGCAAAATGGCTCAGCTGTTTAAAATGCTTGCTGGGAGAGCCTGATGGCCTGAGTTCAAGCCCCAGTGAGGAGAGAACCAAGTCCACAAAGCTGTCCCCTTCACATGCACACCCGAATACACACACACACACACACACACACACACACATACACACTAATAAGTAAAATTTAAGAAGCTTTTCATAAATTAGAAAACTACACGCATCATAGATACACCCTACAACACAAAAACATAGAAATGGAAGAAGAAAAATACATAGGAATTTTGTTTTTGGTGTATTTTATTTTTAGTATATTCTTCCTGCCTCCATTTGGAGAGCTCAGTCTATAGTCATCCTGAACTTATTTGAAAATAGGAGTAATAAGCATGATTGACATTCATGTAGTACATGCAAATACTACTAAACATTACTAATTCTGGTGCTCTCACCATATATTAGCTTGTTTGACCTTGGTAATGGCCTTAATCAGAAGGTGTAATTATTGTGTTGCTTTCTCAAGTGATGAAACTGAAGACCAGATGGTCTCTTTATCTAGCCACAGCCACACAATTAAAAGGGATAAGGAGAGGCTGTGAAACCCAGGCAATCGAAAGCCGGAATCCAGTTTACCTGAACCCGGAAAGCCTGGTAAATTATCCCACACTAACCAGCAGGTGAACAGGTTCCTGTGCATTGGCTCCCATGGCTTCTGGGGGATGACAAGTGACTTTCCATGTTACTATTGGTATTTCAAATATGTGTCTCCCTTGCTAGTCTAAAAAGGCCTTCGCAGCAGAAACTGGGTGTCTGTTTATAAAGCAGCATTGAACACCTACCCCATACACATGCTCTTGGTAGATGCTGTTAAATGGCTGTGGGGTGGAAGAAAAGAAAAAAATATTTGTTAATTGTGTGTGTGAGAGAGAGAGAGAGAGACAGAGACAGAGAGAGAGAGACAGAGAGACAGAGGAGAAAAAGAAAAAGGAGGAGGAGGAGTCGGACCCCCGGGGGCTAGAGTTACAGGCAGCTGCTCTGTGGATGCTGAAAACCGAACTCTGATCTTCTGCCAGAGTAGCCGGTATTCTTAACCACCAAGTCTGCTCTCCAAACCCCAGAAAAAGAAAAAAGAGAAAAAAATTAAAAAACTGGGCACATGGAAGGACATAAGCCAAATCACTATATTTTAATATACTTGAACTAGAACTGGAAATCTCTCCTATTAGCAAAAAATGCTCAAAATTTTTTTTTTTTTTAACTAAGAAATCAGTGTGTTGTTAAGCCAACACCTGGGGGAAATGGTCATGGATTTCATCAAGCCCCAGGCATGGATGCTGTCCATTCACCGTCTCCAGACCCTTGAGCTCAGAGAACAAAGAAAAGAGAAGAAAAAGAACAGAGATAAGACAGGACTCGTGGGCGCCCATTCGTGTCTCCTCTGACTGAAAGAGGAAAATAATGCCGAGAGAATCTGTGCTCCAGCTCTGGAGACAACAGGAACCACATCTCATGCAACAGTGGCTTGTGTATCTAGTCAGAGAAAAAATAATAAATGAAAATTAAAAAAGGAATATGAGTGAGTAGACAGCAATGGGCTTCCTTTACATAACTCGAGGTCAATACGGCTTGAATACAGGATATATGCTTTCACTTCCTTGACTGCTGTTTTATCAAGCTACCCAGGCTGCAAGATCACGTGACAATTTACCCCAAGCCAGGAGAGGCAGGGTGTTTGCATCCTTTTGAATAGCACAACTTGGTACTGAGATACAAGACCCAAACCTTGAAAAGTATGTCCTGATATTTGCAGCTAGACAAACTCCAGGGCACATTGACTTAAACACGAAGTCTAATAAAATGTGTGGATCTTTTTACACTAATCATTTGCCTTAAGATACATAACCTCCCAGTGAACACAGTGACTGTGCCACTGTTAACAAATTACCACTTTATGTAACCGGGTGAGTTTCATATAAATTATTTTATCAGTTTTTCATTTTTTTTTCAAATAAAAGTTTTATAAAAGTTGAATTCTGCCTTCCATTTTCTAATTTATTTGACTGTGAATGCTATTCTTTGGGACTTTCTTTAGCCATTGTTCTATAATGATACCCATCAGTCTAATTCTGTCACTATGAGAGGTGTGACTATGTGGTCTTTATTTTCTGGTCTCCACAATGGCAGTCACTGGAGTGATCATAAGGTGTTGCTGAGTTGTGTCATCATTGAAGTATTTATTAAAGCTACGCTTCTTCAAAGATACTCATCTCTCTTATTCACCTTTTATTTCTATGTAGAGCGAGTCGTCTGCATGTATGTCTCTGCACCATGTTAATACAGTGTCCAATACTAGAAGAGGCCATTGAGTCTCCTGCGATTGAACTTACAGGTAGTTGTAAGCTGTTGTGTGGCTGCTGGGAATCAAACCTAGGTCCTCTGGAAGAGCAATCAGTGCTCTTCACCTCTAAGCCAGTGGGTCTCAGCCTGTGGATCCTTACTGTTTTGGGACGTAGCAACAAAAATAATTTTATGACTTGAGGGGAAGGCCACCAAAACATGAGGAGGTATATTAAAGGGTTGAAGTATTAGGTAGGTTGAGAACTGCTGCTCTAACCCATCTCTCCAGCCAGCCCTGAAGACTGGAGAAGTCAGAGAAGCTTTGCTGCTTAGAGAGTGGATAAATGACCCCTCAAAATATCACCAGCCTCCCCCAGCAGCATCTTCAAATACAGTATCCTGTAACTCTTGGGCCTTAACTTGCTTTGATCCAGGTAGATTAAAACACAGATTGAGGTTCAGTGAGGCTGGGAAGGGGTGGAGATTATGCAGCTCCTAACTCTTTAGGAGTTTATTCAGTGCCTGAGGACAGTCTGAAGAGAGGAAGCAGCTGGATACACACCTTCAGGGTCTTCTGCCTCCAGCAAAGGAGTTTACGAGAAAAAATCAGCTATGGGTGCAGGAGGATTTGCCTAGCCTATTGCCTGTGATAGCCCCTTTACAGCTGAGTGATTTGACTTAGGTAGACCAAGCTATTTCTCTGTTGGATCGCTCCCTGTGTTAAAGGCAGATAGAACCTCAACTAGTTTTCTGATAGTGCTGAGATTTGGCCCTTCTATCCAGCTTACACATCCTATTAATTGATAACATTAAGACCAGCCAACTATCATCTGAAATGGTTATTTTTAAGAGAGACAGAATCGAAGATGTAATTCTCAAAGAGAAAAAAGGGGCTTGCCTGTGTGAAGGTATTTTAAAGTTTTTATGATCTAGTATGTTAAGCGCTACTGAAACTAAATAGATTCCAGAACTCTCCACCAGCCTTAGCAATGACCAGACTGAATCCTGCACTAGCTTCCTCATCGACAATTTAAGCATAAAATCGTTTTCCTAAAAGAAGAGGTTACAAAAGGTGCTAACAAATGTGATTGACTTCACAAGTGACTAAAAGCAGAAAGGGCCCCCTGAAGGGTGGAAGGAGATCAGCGGGACCCAAGCAGGCAAGGAAGACCAACATATTTTATATTAAATGCTAAAATAAAACCTACTACTTGGTATGCTAGTTAAAAGGTAAAAAGCAAACAAAATCTTGTTAAATAAATGGGGGGAACCTAACAGCGCAAAAATCTCCTGGTTGCTCTGTATCAGCGGTTCTCAACCTTCCTGGTGCTGTGACCCTTTAACCCAGTTCTTTACAGTGTGCTGACCCCTCAACCATAAAATTATTTTTGTTGCTACTTCAAAACTGTAATTTTGCTAGTGTTGTGAATCATAGCATAAATACTTTTGAAGATAGAGGATTGGCTAAGGGGTTGACACCCCGAGGTTGAGAACCAGCCTTTTACATCTCTATCCTCCATGTGTGGTCCCAAGATAAATAGTACCACCCCTGAAATGTCTCAAAGAAACAAATTCTCAGACCCCACCCGGTCTCTACAGATCAAAAGCTTCAAGTAGGGCCAACAAATCTGCTTTTCAAGAAATCCTCATGCTAAAATGCAAAACCTACTGTTTTCTCTATAATTCTCACATTATTTCCCTCAGAATTTAAGGGGCTTTTAGATGATGGTAGGTGGTTACAAGGATTCTTATGTATGTGTGCATAAGGTGCGTGGTAGGGGTGAGGTGTATGTGGGTGCTCCTGTGTAGAGAGCAGAGTGATAATTTGTGTTCCCCTCAATTGTTTCTTCATCTTATTTTTTTGAGCCAAATTCTCTTACTGAAGCTGGAACCAACTGATTGGCTAGACTGGTTGACCAGAAAGCCCCAGGGATTTCGGGTGTATGCGGCCATGCCTGGGTTGCAAAAAGTTGCGGGGATCCACACTCAGGTCCTCATAACTATTTTACACAACTATTTACTGAGTCATCTCCCTACCCTAAGAATTTTGACAGTTGTATAAAAACAATGTAAGCCCAGCCATGATGATGCACACCCATAACCTCAGCACTTGGAAGGTTGAAGCAGGAGGATAGCCCCAAGTCCTCAACCCATCTGGGTTACAGAGTGAGACCCTGTCTCAGAAAGGAAAAGAAAAGAAGATAGAAAAGGAGAGTAAACCTAGTTCCAACAAACTAAGAAGAAATTTCAAACATGGAAAACCACCGGCAAAACAATTATAGTGATCAGGGTGTCCCCAAGGGGTGGAGCTTAATCCTCTTAGTGGGAAAGAGATGTGGTCTGAGCAAGTGAGGTATGAACTCAAATTAGCCTGGTCTGTAAATCAAAGGCCCTAAGAAAAGGGAAGCCTCTGCTCCCCCACCTCCCCCGGGAACTGTTCTGTTCCTCAGACTCAGAGCAAAAAGAAAAGCCTGACTCCAGTCACCAGCCAAGCCACTCAGGAATGTCCAGTCAGGTTCACTGCACTACAGGGAGTGGAGTGTCCAAGAAATCCTGAATCCCTCTGGGCAGAACAGAACCCAAGTGCAGTCCATGTGTTGGGAGGCTAGAGAAAGAAACTCCTGAGAAAACAATTTCCAACAAAGACTGGAAGAGGGATGGAAGTTGTACCCAGGAAGAAAATTTTACAGCTCCACAGCACAAGTTTAAGACCCTCAAATGAGCAAAAGGTGTCAATATATACTTCTGCAAAGATCAGTGGATGGCAATGGGCACGCAGCAAACTGCTCAGTCTCATATATGCTCAAGCCACACCCAGTATCTCAGTTTCCTTCCTGTTGCCTTTGGATCAAGATGTAGGACTCTAAGCTCTAGCACCATGTCTGTCTGCATGTCCCCATGCTCCTTGCCATGGAGAAAATGAACTAAACCTCTGAAATCATAAGCCACCACCTTCAATTCAATGTCTTTCTTTAAAGAGTTGCTGTGGTCATGGTGTCTCTTTACAGTAATAGAAACCCTCACTAAGACATCTTTGGAGAAATGCCCATTTTAATTCTTTGCTTATTTCTAAACTAGTTTTTATTATTAAACTATATAATAAACTTTACCATTAAACTTTATGGTATGATACAAGTCCTTTATCAGAATTTCATCTGTTTCTAGATGGCAACCTTTGAGACACCAGCTTTTAGATTTTAGTGTAGGTCAACTTACCAATTTTTCTTTATTTCTGGCATTTTGGTTGTCATATCCAAGAAATCATTGTCACAACTAATAGCAAGGTGTTCCCCCATTTCCCTCACTATGTTTTCTCTTAAGGTTTTTATTTGGTTGGTTTTGCTCTTATGCTTACATCTTTGGTCCATCTGGAGTTCTTATTTATAGCTGTATCCAGGGATCTGGCTTTAAATTCCATTCTTTTGCATGTTACTAGCTAGTCATTTCAGCATCATTTGTGAAAATATCATTTCTTTCTCCATTGAATTTTTTCAGGATCCTTCTCAAAGTGAATTGGTTCTAATGTGAAGATTGGTTCCTAGATTCTTTGTCTCTTCCATGGATCTATTTCCTGTCCTTATATCAGTACCACACTGTCTTGATTACTGTCACTCTATAGTAAGACTTGATAGCAGGAAGTGTTGAGTCTTTCAACCTTTTCTCATAACTGCATGATGCATATGTATGTATATATACACATATGATATATGTATATAATATATTATTTCTAATCTATTTCATTTTATGTACACATCCTTTTTATAGTTGACTCCACTCTCAAAGTCCTTCATTTTGGTTCTTTATAAAAGCCATCTTTTTCTCTTTGTGGACATAGCCTGGCTGCTTCCTTTGGTGACTGTCATAATCAGCAAAGTGGCCCTTTCTGGAACTCTCTGAGTCAACTCTGGTGAACAAAAGGCTCTCTGTAGGAGTGGTGGATCTTCCTTCTTCCTCAATCTCTCTTCATTGTATTGTTGTTTTGAACTCCTAAGGCCTTTAAGATAATTTTTTATCTATGGCTATTCCAGTTGAATTGCTCAAACTTGAACTGAGTGCATTTCTTAATAACAGAGTCTTTGGAATGGTCTTCAATGTGTGTATATAAATCATTCATAGAGAGAAAGTGTAATTCATAATGGTAAAGGTATACATGTACACTTTTAGAAAATTATGAGAGCCGCAGAGACACATGCATACATACATATATACTTATTTTTACTTATAAGCTTCTACATATAACTTCTTTATTAATTGACTAATTGGTCCCTCACAGAGCATAAATTTTAGTTCAAACTAACAAAAGAAGCTGTCCCTCCTCGGGCATTAGGGTATCTATGTCAATTCTTTTCATGACATGAAGGACACAAAACCCTCAGCGTCACCACGCTGGCCTTAAAGACTCTGAGACTAGTGACATTTAGTTAAAATTCTAACAAGCCTTTTTTCTGTGGCGCGGAAGACTCCCTGGCATAAGAGTCTGGATTTATTTTCCAAACATTTAAGCCATCCAATGTATATCTTAAACTGTTCTTAAAAAAAAAATCAAGAAATTGGGCTGGAGAGATGGCGCAGAGGTTAAGAGCACTGGCTGTTCTTCCAGAGGTCCTGAGTTCAATTACCAGCAACCACATGGTGGCTCACAACCATCTATGATGACATCTGGTTCCCTCTTCTGTATACTGTATACATAATAAATAAATAAATCTTTTTTAAAAAATCAAGAAATACCTCCCCATAAGTTAACAATAATCAAAAAAATAAGCAGCATGTTGTTTATGTGGGCAGCAAACCTGGTTTTAAATCACTTCTCAGTACTGTCTGGGGTTGTGAGAAGACAGTCACTATGGCCAGTCTAAGAAGGTAGCTTGTTAGACTTTGCCTGTTAAAGTCTGCAAAGGGCCCATAAGCCAAAGACTCTGGTTCCAAGGTGGTGCTATCAAGAGATCCAGGTGGAACATCCTTAGATCACAGCAGGGCTCCCTGTTGAACCGAGAGCCTGGCCCCTTCCTCTTCTTTTGCTTCCTGGTCATGAGGTGACAATTTCCTCTGCCATGCCTTCCTTCCCTACAATTGCCAGCAGGCACACTGCCCTAAACATGAAAGCAATGAATCCACATACAAACTTCTTCTCTTTATAAGCTAATTATGTTATATTAAAACATAACACTAACAGAAAGCTGACTAAGCAAACCTCTTGCTAGCAAGCAGAAATAGATTTACAGACCACCATGAGTAGGTTCCATGGGGTTCTTTATGGCAGGTTCATCATCAAGCCTGGACTACAGAGCACAGGGGCTTCAACTAAGGACAACGGAAGACAGTTAAGATAAGGCCCATCTGTGGTTCTGAGTGTGCACAGCTGAAGCTAATTCCTTACTTGACCTTTGGAGTGAGTCAGATATTAACACCTAATGAGCAATATTCTACTACTCTGGTGCTACAGATACTAGTAGCATTGTGCTGTGTATGTGGGGGTTAGGAATAACCCTGGACTCCCATGTGATGAGTTTATCACCACCCTGGGAAGCAGAAACTAAAACATGGACACAATAGTAGTTAACATTAACTTTGGGGGAAGTAATAACTATTTTTCATAGGTTAACTATGAATAGTAGCTGAAGCCATGAAAACACCCAGTTCCTACAAAACCCAAATTAAAGCTCAATTCTAGACATGGGTGGGGAGTATAAGTTGATAACACAGCAAAGGGAGAGGATAAAACCCTCTTCTGCTCTCCTGGTGAAAAGGCAGAGTATACCCAGGATGAAATAAATAGCCAAGAAGCAGCAGCATCACATTTTCAAAGGACACATAAAGATGAACCAATCGGCAGCTGAGTGGTGGCCAAGGCTTCCTCAGAGAGGGGAATGTGAGAATGGAATAAGAGAAACAGTCTTTTTCACAACAAAACTGGTTGATTCCCTAAGCTGTTTTTATTGCTAAGACTTAAGAAAAAGTAAGAGAAAAAGGAGGTGGTGAGCTCGGAGCTGGGACATACATTCAGGCGTGGATTCTTGGGACAGGTTTTCAAGTACTCAACCATTATACATCAACAGTTCAAGAATGACTGAAATGATGGACAGGGAGACTGGAGCAGAGAAGTGAGGACTGTCTTAGAAAACAGAATTCCCAGTGCTGTGTGGGGACAAGAGATGCTGAGATGCTCAAGCCTCAAGCCAGTTCAATGGGTGAATGATCTACTCGAGAAAACAAATGAGCATCAAATCACCCACTTCATATAGGAGTGTATTCCTATAGATCAGATGTTCTCAGCCTGTGGGTCTAAGCCCCTTTGGGAGTCAAAAGACCCTTTTACAGGGGTCACATAAGACCATCAGAAAACACGGATATCTATATTACAATTCATAACAGTAGCAAAATTATACTTATGAAGTAGCAATGAAAATAATTTTATGGTTGGGGGTCACCACAACATGAGGAACTGTATTAAAGCATTCCAGCATTAGGGAGGTTGAGAACTGCTGCTAAACACTGCTTTTTTCAAATGATGGGACTGGGGAATAGCGTCCTTGATTTACATAGGTGTGTCATTTCTGTGAACTACTCATGTCTACATTGTTGCTTTAACTTCTATTGGATGAAGATTCTCTGGTCCCACCTGGCTGGAGATACAGCAGATTCCCTGTAAACATTCTATGGTGATTTGTAGAAAGTGCAGACTTTAATGTTGATAACTAAGATGTAAAAAGAAATACCAATCTGTTACATCACAGGAGCTATAGGCATGGCTTCATAAAGAAGTGTAACAGGCTCCTTCTCTCGGGCCCGTGGAGCTGGTAAGATGGGCAAGTGTTGTGGTCTCCGAACTGCCAGAAAGTTCCGCAGTCACCGACGGGACCCGAAGTGGTATGATAAGCAATCTAAGAAAGCCCACTTGGGCACAGCCCTAAAGGCCAATCCTTTTGGAGGTGCCTCTCACGCAAAGGGAACTGTGCTGGAAAAAGTAGGGGTTGAAGCCAAGCAGCGAAATTCTGCTATTCGGAAGTGTATGAGGGTGCAGCTCATCAAGAACGGCAAGAAGATCACAGCATTCGTGCCCAGTGATGGCTGCCTGAACTTCATTGAGGAAAATGGTGAAGTGCTGGTGGCTGGATCTGGTCAGAAAGGACATGCTGTAGGTGATATTCCTGGAGTCCGCTTTAAGGTTGTGTCCCTTTTGGCCGTGTACAAAGGCAAGAAGGAAAGACCAAGATCCTAAATTTTGACAATAGAAACACAGTAATAAATTTTCATATTCTGAAAATTAAAAAAAAAAGAAGTGTAACAGTGCACACTTTCAAGTGTGTATTTTCTGTATTTCTTTATGTGTTTCAATCATTCACACCTAACATTGACTCCAGAGGCAGGTGCCATTGTAACCCTCCAGCTGTATGTTCTGTACGTGAAGAAGTCAGTGGTCAGATGGGTTAAGTAATCTGCTCAAGGTTGCCAGCAAAAGACCGGCATGGATTCTTGGGACATGTTTTCAAGCACATTAAAGTTGTTCATTATTGTTTCAAATAAAGCCAGACTTGGACTGGACTGATTGGTTTCAGCTTATTTGCCTAAGTGACTATTTAATGATATTATTTCTAACTCAGGAGCATGCATATGGAGGAGGCATTAAAACTGACGTCCAGGACTGTAGGCTGAAGTCTTTTCAGTCTACTGTGCATATAAACAAGCTGACCCCTGACTAGATACTTCAAGCGCAGCTGGAGGCTGGGCTACCATTTTGATTTCAGTTACATTTTAATTACTACAGGGAACTGAATCCAAAGGGGTCATGACTTTCACCCACTAACTTCTCTGAAGTTATTGATCTCGACCAGCAAAGAAAATCTCACCTGTGCCTGCTCACCCAGGATGAGATGCATTGTTTTGAGTTCTCTTTGTTTCTGCACTATTCAGTTTTGAAATACCTCTATTCTTCTCTCTCCAATAGACTTAGGTGAGTCCTACTGGATGGAGTTTAGCATTGAACATGAAGAATAAGACACCCTCTGTTGTCAGGTATTCATAACCCCTGGGATTACATCCTTTGTAGCTGGAGCTGCCCATGTTAGCCCAAAATTTGATGTCAAGACCTTCGGAAAGCAAAGTGTTTTCTTGGCATTGTTGATCAATTTCTTTCCTTTTTATGCTGCATGGATCTTCAGAGCACTGGTTCTTAACGTGTGGGTTGCAACCCTTTTGTGGTTGCATAGACCTTTCACAAGGATTGCCTAAGATCATCAGAAAAGACAGATGTTTACATTATTATTTATACCAGTAACAAAATTACAGTTATGAAGTAGCAACAAAAAATGGTTGGGGTCACCACAATATGAAAAACTGCACTAAAAGGTCACAGTATTAGGAAGGCTGAGAACCACTGATTTAGAGGGCTAACTTTTTTAAACTAATTTTTTGGAGAGATGAATGTGAAGTATTCAGTCTACAAAGTACAATAAATGTATGAATACAAGTACCCTGTCATTTGCCAGGGTCTTGGGGTGGGGAGGTTATAGCGGCACACACCTTTAATCCCAGCACTTGGGAGGCATAGGCAAAGTGATCTCTGAGAGTTTAAAGTGAGTCTGGTCTACAGAGAGAGCTCCAGGACAGCCAGGAAAGTCACACAGAGAAACCCTCTCTCAGAAAAACAAACAAAAACCAAAAGACCTGCTATGCAAAACTGCCGCGCGAAGCATCTCCTTAATAAACACTTCCTCGTTGTCAAGAGAGGTTGCCCGTAGTCTTTCCATCAATAATTATGATACATGTGTCTTGTTCTCTCAATAATTTAGTCCTCTTTTTGAAGCAATCTACTCTTTTTGAAAAATTGCAGAAGTTAACCAAAAATGAAGAGACTATCAAAAATCACCACGATCATAAAAAAAGATCAAAATTTTCTTGCAGACATCAGATTCAGCATACAGAGTGACCCAGGCTCCTGCATGGATGTGGGAAATGCCCATAGTGAATCCAACAGAGACTCCTAGAGAAGGGAAATGCTGAGCTTCCACTGAGGATGCAGTGGTTATACTGATGTGCCCTTCTCTCACAACAAACGGCCTTGGCAGCTACATCCCAAGGCTAACATCATCATCATCCTTGGCAAGGAACCTATGAAAAGTTATGATCAAGACTGAGCTTCTTCAAGTCAAATGAGAACAGCATCCAAGGAAGAAATAAGAAATACAAGTAAAGAGGGCCTAGGCAACTGAAGTAGAAATGGCCACTCTAGACTGCCAGGAGCCTATCTGATCCAGATAGGAACTAGCCAGACAATCTGAAGGCTTCCCTTCCCCACTGCCAGGAACTCAGGCTATGCCTAGAACCATACCAAGGAGCTCTTGTCTGTCCAGGGGACTGCAGAGAAGTTACAGGATCAAAAACATAGATGTCCAGGGGCTTCTCTGCCATTATTCAAAAGGAGCCTAAGAGCCAGTTGTTTGATAGTCTACAGTAGAGGAAAAATTACTTTAGAAAAAGATGAGGGCTGGAGAGATGGCTCAGTGGTTAAGAGCACTGACTGCTCTTTCAGAGGACCTGGGTTCAATTTCCAGCACCCACATGGCAATTCACAACTGTCTCTCACTCCACTTCTAGAGGATCTAAGACCTTCACACAGACATATATGCAAGCAAACCACCAATGCACATAAAATAAAAATAGATAAATCATTTGAAAAAAAAAAGAAAAAAAAACTACTGTCTGAGATGAGACTGGAGAGATAAAGGCACTCCATGTTTTTGCAGAGGACCAAGGTTTGGTTCCCAGCATCCACATGGTTGCTCACAACTAACCACTTTCCCAGGGTGTCTAACGCCCTCTTCTGGTCTCCACAGGCTCCTGCATGCAGTGGTACACAAACTCATGCAGGCGTACACACATACACATAAAAATAATACATGAATGAGTGGATCTCTAAAAACTGAGAGTTGTTCCTGTATTTCAGAACCTTTTCACTTCTAATGTTATTTCTATGCGCTTTTTAAAACTTCCTTTTTATTTATTCTTTGTCTTTTACATCATTCATCTCTATCTCATTCATTTCCTGTCCCTTCATATTGTGGCCCCCTCTGCCCTTGCATCTCCCCAATAAAATTTAAGAGAAAAAAAAGGAGTGGGAGAAATCTTGTCATAGAAGCTGTAGTGTGACATAGTAAGTGACACAGTAACTTCTTTTGTCCACGTATCTTATGTGCAAACGTTTATTGCCAAGAGTCATTGGTCTGGTTGGAGGCCTCTGGTTGCTGCTGCACTATCGATGCTGGGTGATCACTGGACTCCCCTGTTGCCCTATGTTATGGAAATCCTGCAGCTTTGGGTCTATAGGACTAGTCCCTTCATGTGCTTCAGCAGATCATAGATGGGGTAGATACTGGGGTGAGCCAACCCATAACCCTGATTCTGGGCCTGGGTAGTTGCAGGGTTGGTTAGCCTGTCAGTTCTCCCCTGTCCTTACCGTAATGGTGAGCTCTCCTGCAATGCCTTGATAGGTTCATAGGCATGAGCAAGGGCAGGGCCAGTTCTCCTGTTTTCATGTCCTCAGTGTCAGACCTCCCACATCTACACTTTTAGCTCTATCGTGTTGCCTAGGCTAGCTCTCCGACTCTTATGACCTCAGGGCCAGCTCTCCTGCTTCAAGTGTTGATGGGGAAGGGGGCAGATGGGTCACAGGGACAGACATCTCTTTCCAGCCCATGCTGCCACATGACAAGCGAGTAATGGACACACCTCTTCTGTGCTCACAGTACATGTGGGCTGGCTCTCCCACACCTCTGCCAGTGAGATTGGTTCTATTGTGCAGCCCAGGGGAGCGAGGTGCAGGGCCTGCTCTCCTATGTATTGCAGCTGGTGTCAGGCAGGGGCGGTTCTCCTGCCCATCTGGCCTCAGGGCCAGCTTTTCCACCTGTCTCATGCATTCTTGTGCACTTTTTATCTTTGAACATTAAACAAATAAATAAAACAAAATCTGAAAAAAGTACCTATACCTTGGAAAATGTGGTGAGAACAGATACCTGAATAATTCATCCAACACTACCCTGGTGGCCCCAGCTGCTACATGTTGAGTTTTGCTTGGTGCTTTTCCCGTCCTTTCTTACCAAGTGATTATCAGGGTTGTTTTGTTTTGTTTTGTTTTGTTTCATCTTTGCTTTCATCATACAAGCTGATAAGACCTTGTATCAGCTACCTCTCCACAACTATAACAAAACACCTGAGATATCCAGGTTAATACCTAAAAAGGTTTGTGTTGGTTTGCCTGTTCAGAGGTTTCTGTTCAAGGTTACTGCTCTGTCACTTTGGACCTTTTGCAATTACATGGTAAAGAAGGCCTGTTCACCTTATAGTGATAAGGAAGCAAAGACAAGAAAGGAACAAGGACCCCAATACACTCTACAAGGACAATTTCCTCAGTATCTCCCAAGGAGCTAACTTTCTTCCGATGGAGCTACCTGAATCCTAAAGGGTCTACGCTCTTCCAGGAGAATTACAGATAGACTGGGAGCCATGCCTTTAACATATAATTCTGTGAAGATCAAATAATAGTGGATATCATTAGCAATTAAACCAAACAAGGTCACCATAAAAGTATCATAAAGAGCCATTTTCTTATAGAGAACTATCCCACCATGCTTTGTCTTGTGAGTGAGATCTTTGCAATGGTGGGTTTGTGGCAGTGCTTTCTAGGACATCTGTTATTTGATACCGCAACACTGGGATTCTGGCACATGTCACTTTACAAACATGAAAAATACAAGGTCAACAGAGTATCTAAAACAAATAGCAAAGCAAGAGTTGCTGACACAGACCAGGACCAATAATCAGAGCACACCAGAGACCTTAAAGCCTTTGGAAGCCCCCATGCTCCAGCCAAATCACACGTGGAGATTAGCATCTTGCCAAAGTACATTCTGGAGTTAACATCATCTGATTGGATGGGGCAGAGACTTCTGTTTTAATGATCATGAAACTCTATTCAAAATAATGAAAATTAAGAGCCATTGACAGCAATTTACATATTTATGAGAATTTTAAATGCATTATTTTGATGTCTGATTAATTAGCTATCATACTGTAGTGTTAATTGGTTGTTTGGTCATCAGAAAAAGCTGGCATTTGTAGAGGGTTTGTTTATGCATTTTTTTTTTATAACTTAGGCTTTTCTGATTGCTCTCTCTGCTCCCGCTTCAGCTCCTCCCAAATGCAGACTGTGATATGGGATTCTTGTCAATTTGGAAAGTGAGAGCAATTCTGATAGGAGGCGTGGAGAACTGGAACAGGAAGATAACCAAGGAAAGCTGCCTTCCCAGGCTGGTCGCCACTGTGGGTGACTGGTGCGTAATCCTGCCTGAGTTAAAAATGCACATAAATATATATGTGTGTGTATGTATATACATGCATATATATGTGTGTGTGTATATATATATGAATATATATATGAGAGAGAGATCTGTGGAACACACCCTGATTACCTCACCCATAGGGTGACAGACTAGCACTCTGGTCAATATTTAACAGCTAGCTCTGAGAGAGGGCAGGGGAACTCTGATTAGCAATGCCTGCCAGTTTCTGCTGTGCACATATTCCCATAATAGGCAAGGTCAAGCTACCCAAGAAATAGCTCTAGACTTGGAAAAAGAAGGAGTAGGCATGCTAGGATCTCATCAGTTGGTACTAGTCAAGCTCAAGGCACTACTTCAGTTCCTATCACTAGCTGGGGCCTGCCCAAAGTGTGAGGCCACTTCTGATTTGCCATGCTGTCAGCAAAGCAAGCCTCAGGGGCCAGAGAGATGCAGGCTCTGCCATGGGACCAGTTTTATGTGCACCAGAGTGGTGGTATGGATGAGAGAAAACAAGGAAGCCTCCCATGGCTACCCCACCATATTAGTGATGGGTGAAGCATATGTACCTCATCGATATGTGAAATTCCACTGCGTGTCCTGGAGAACTGGTACAGACGCAAGTCTGTCAGGTATCACATCCCATTTGTCACTGTGTCATGCTCCTTCTGCCATAAAGACTTGTAAATCTCATAACACATGCATGAGTGGACAAAGAAGATGATATTGCATTACTTCAGGAAGACAGTCATATCAAACAGATCCATATATTCAAGTAATAGCTTTATTCCTGAAAATAAAGTTGTCTGGGGAACTGTCCTCCAGCCATACATTCAGAGATCCTTTTCTTCCTCGGTTCTGCAACTGCTGAGCCATTGTAGTCATCTGCATCCAGATGCGCCATGTCTCTAAGCCACAGCTCACAGACTTAGCTGCAAGGCATTCTGGGATACACAGGCCCTGGCCAGGCAATTAGTTGCTTCCTAGCTGTGCCTAGTAGTGGATGGAGAGAGAATTTTATGAGCAGCTTTTTTTCCTACTGTACTGCTTCACAGACCATTTATGTTAAGATATTATTTTCTATTTCTTTTTATAATGAATTTTAAGATCCATAGTAATTTGAAAGTTTTTTTCTTTGAAGTTTATGTCTGGTCAGAATTTTGTTTTCAAATAGGAGGTTTGATTCAACTTTGAATTTAGTTTTTTTTTTACAAAAAAACAAAACAAAACCATAAAGTGTAGTATCCTGTTCCCCATTCAAAGGGTTTTTTGGTAAAGAGTCTCTTGGTATAACTTTTACTTGAGAAGTTTATGGAGCCATTAGGGAATTATATCTACACTAAGGCGAAGCCTTTGAAAGGGCTTATGAATGTGCTTGTGTCTATTAAGAAAACAATTACAACTAACTTCAGAAAGAGATCAAAGCAGCTTTGAGGTTAAAAGAATGTGTTGTCAAAACAGCCTATCTAAGTTCAAATCTCACGTCTTCTACTTGCTAGCTGAACATCCTTGGCTGAGTTACTTACCCTCTCTGTGTTTCATCTATGTCTGTAAAATGGAGATGATTACAATACCTACATCAGGGGGTTATTATGTAGATTAAATGTTAATAATATGATGTACTTACCATTGCTCTGGCACACAGTAAATGCTCGATAAACATTTATAATTATATTTAATATTTAGCACCTGCTCTCCAGAAACTTTCAGAATCTTCTTGCTCTATCCTTTGAAATGTGTTCGTGTTATAGAGATATTTTTCTTTTCTAAGTTTCTGTTCCACATGTCCCCTGATTTTTGTCCTTATGAACCACAGTATCACCTGAACCCCAAACCATTTTTCAAAATTCTGCTTCCTATGATGACTCCCATTGTCCTCTCTAAGGGGCAGGGGCCCCCAGCTCCTGGCCCCAGAGACCTTTCTCCGGTCCTTGTGCAGAATGAATTTCACATATACGGATGGCATTCTTCTCCTGCCTCCCTCTGTCCACCAAGAGCCCCCCTCCCCCGTCCCGTCCCGTGTCCCCTCCCCCACCCCTCTGCTCCAGGGTGTCCCTTTAAAGCCAGCAGAGCTCCCTACTCCTGTTCTGCCCGTCATCTGTCGTGTCCACCAGTTATCCTCAAAAGAGACTATTAGAAGGGCTGGGGACAGTGCTCAGGTCAGTAAAATGCCTGTCAGGCAAGACCTGAGTTTGATCCTGAGCACTCGTGACTGTAACTTCAGTGCCCGGAGGATGAGGGTGGGGGTGGAGCCAAGGGATCCCTGGAACTCACTGGCCAGCCAGCCTGGCCAGATCGGTAACCTCCAGGTTCAGTGACCCTGGCTCAGTAAATAAGACGGAGAGCAATAGAGAAAGGCAAGTGAAATCCACTTCTGGCCTCCACACCCACTTGCACACACATGCCCACACCCCACATGTACGCGTTATACACACAGAAAAAACAATTAGATTATGTATCAACAAATCGTGAGTTTTTTTTTCTAAACTGAATTTGCAAATAAAGCAATATTAGGAATGAAGGAAATTTCATGCTTATCCAGGGCAAAGAGGGGCGTGGGTTTCCGGGACCGTAGTTGAACCGCATATCCTAAAAACTTTTATACAGTGTTTTGTAACCACCTAAATCAACTATTTATTGAGTATCTGCTAGCTAGAAATCCTAGGGAGGTGAGTGAGGATGGTGAAGAGAAAATGCCTCCCAGCTACAGCTAAAAGCAGTTGGAAATGCAGACCCATACACAGTGGTCCTAACACAAGAAGATTTTATAAGTTGCCCCAGGCAACAGGCACTGTATCATTTTCTCCACTCGAAGAACTCGGAAGAGTGCCTGGCCCTGAGCTTGTTCCCAGCAGTACCTCCCTCAGATCTGGGCAGGGGAAAACTCTGTACTTGACCTTCTACTTCAGAGTACACTGTGTGTCACAAATGAGGAAAAGCACATTATTAAAGGATACCTAGTCACTCGGTGCTGTCACACAGTTGGTGACTCAGCATAACCCATCACCCTAAGCATATGCCCCACAAAACCCCAGGGAAATGTTACTTCACATACTTGCCTATAACCTGAAAGGACCAAGGTTCACAGATGTGCTGCTGCCAACATCAGCCTGTAATCTGGTGGGGTGTCACTGGATGAAGTGTTTAGTAAGAAAATAAATGAATAATGTATTAATCTGTCAAATCCACCCTCTTAAAATAGCAGAAAGCTGGTAGATTCTGGAATAATAGCATAGGACACCCTAATCACCTGAGGGTGGAAACTGTTGCTTCTCTCTGTGGTCCAATTTGTGAGTTACCAAAACTATTCTCACATCACCAATATTCACATCATTACACAAACGCTAAAGAATGGCGTTGGAGGGCTGGAGAGATGGCTCAGAGGTTAAGAGCACTGACTGTTCTTCCAGAGGTCCTGAGTTCAATTCCCAGCAACCACATGGTAGCTCACAACCATCTATAATGACCCTTGGTACTCTCTTCTATATGCTGTATACATAATAAATAAATCTTTTAAAAAAATGGAATTGAAGAGATGCTCAAGGGTTAAAAGCACTTGCTGCTTTCACAGAAGACTTGGGTTCAATTCTCTGTATCTACCACAAGGAAGCTTACAACTATCTATAACTCTAGTTCTAGAAGATCTACTGCCCTCTTCTGGCTTCCGCCAGCACTACACACATGTGGTGCATATACTCACACTCAGGCAAAACACCCATAAACATAAAATACAAATAAACCTTTTAAAAAATGCTAAGGATCATTCTATAATATTGAGATATATATATACTTAAGTGTATATTTGTGTGATTAAAACAAAACATTCAAAGTGTGTTGCTATTTTATACATTGTTAACCGTGTGGCTGTGAACTGGTAAAATTACAGTTGTATTCTAATAAAATATTTAATAGTATTCAGTTTTCAAGAAATTTAGTACCAGTTCATTTAAATAATTACTATAATTTTTACTAGACATGAACTTTGCATTTTAAACTTTTTGCCTTTTAAAAATAATATAATAAAGTTCATTTAAATTAAATTAAAAAGTAAAACTAATAATTATTGAATTGCCTTAGTGGATTTAACAAAAATGATGTGCAACGTAATTCAAATTTTTAAAAATAAAAGCTTCAACATCATTTTATGAAACTGAGCAGGGTGGCATACCCAAGGAATGCCTTGAAGCACTGGGAGGCAGAAAGAAGACTGCCATAGTCTGACAATATCCTGGCCTACAAAGTAGTGAGTTAGAGACCAGCCAGGGATGTAGAGCAAAACCCTGGCACAGAAAGCTAAACAATTTTTATTTTAAAAGTTTTAAAATTATGTATGACTTTAGTCCTTATTCCAACACCATCAGCCCATCAATGGAAAACCCAGTCATATGCATCTAAACACAACTGTGTCTGGTACTTCATCACACCACTTGTGGTAGTTTGAATGTAACTGGCCCCCATAATCTCACCAGGAGTGCCACTATTAGGAGGTGTGAACTGGTTGGAGTAGGTGTGACCTTGTTGGAGGAAGTTCATCACTTTGAGGTCTCATATATGCTCAAGATGCTACCTACTGTATCACGTCACTTCCTGTGACCTGTAAGATGTAGGATCTCAGCTACTTCTCAGCACCATGTCTGCCTGTACGCCACCATGACGATAATAGGCTAAACCTCTGAAACTGCAAGCTACCAACCTCAATTAAATATTCTCCTTTATAAGAGTTCCCATACTCATAGTGTCTCTTCACAGCAATAGAAACCCTGTCCAGGACACTAGGTCATATCAAAACTTAAAGCTGCACACACAGTTTGATTTTGCACTTGTAAAAATATTCTGTTCAGCAATGCATTTACTATTGACTCATATATTTAATTACTCCGAAGTAATTAAAGATGTTGTGGGGTCTCCTTTTGTGTTGTTGCTCTGTTACTCTGGCAGTATCAGAAGGGTTAGTGTGTGTGGGTGAATGGATTTGTTTTCAGAAGGTATTTTCAGGAGAAGATGCTCCCATGGACAAACAGGAACCTGGTGTGCAGTGGAATCAATGTGAGAATTAACAGTTGATGGTAATAGGTATAGAGATGTGAACCATATGGGTAAAAGCCATGAGCTTTGATCACTGGGGTATTCCTGTGTCAGGTATGAAAGAATAGGTTCTATGCTCTATGCTGAGTCAAACCACGAAAGAGTTTGAGGAAAGAAAACAGAATCAGAACAATAGCCAAGATGCTCTGACCATAGTCCTCAAATTTTATGTGAAAGGTTAGACCCCTAGATCTAGAGAAGCTGAGTTACTTGGTCATGTATTACTAATGTGTCTGCTGCTTCTTCTGTTTTCTGGATATACACAGATGGACAAATATGCCCTAATGAGACATTCCACAGTTCATAAAACTCACAAGTCTTAGATATGACAGTTACAGAACTTGCTGCCCCTACAGTGGCCACAAGCACTGGCTCTCAGCCTCCCTGAAACCACAACCCTTTAATACAGTTCTTCATGTTGTGGCAAGCCCCTCCCCAACCATAAGATTATTAGCACTGCTACTTCATAATTTAATTATGTTATGACTCATAATGTAAATATGTGATATATAGGATATCTAATATGCCATCCTGAATGGGGTTGTGACCCATAGGTTGAGAACCAGTGACCTAGAGAGCTGCAAGCCTAGACTCTAAGCTATGATGTTAGAGATGCTCTATATAACCAATTAAGAAGGTAGCACATATCATTAGCAACATTTAAATATTTAAGGTGTGAAATACGTTGTTGAAATGAACTTTACTATTTTACTCATTCTTAAGTGTGATTAATTAAAAACTAAAATTGTCTGTGTTGCTGAATGTGTTTTAAATTATATTTTCCCGAATATTATTCTTCTAGTGATAGCAATATTGCATTCCTTACATTTTTGGCCTCAAATTGGGAAAAAAATAAAAGCTACCACAAGACATGATGATACGTGCTTGCAACCCCAGCACCTAGAAGGGGAAAACCAGAGGATAATAAATTTGAACCCACCTTGGGCAACCAAGCAAGGGCAGAATTTTGCTATGAAAGATAACTAAATTTAATAACTTTGTATCCTGACATAGTGGCCCAGCAGTCAAGAGCAGAGGCAAGTGAATCTCCGTGAGTTCAAGGCCAGTCTTGTCTACAGAGTAAGTTTCAGGACAGCTAGGACTACACAGTAAGATCCTGTCTCCAAAATAAATAAATAAATTTCCACTTTATTATTAAATTTAAAATCTCTTTAACTATTTTTTTATTATTATAAAATTTACTTTCTGGTTTTAATGACAGTACAGGTAAATGCATAAAAAGTCTTTAGATATTCCCTACTCAAAAGGAATTATATGCATACATGTGCCTTAGCCGTTTTTATTTTCATTTAAATAGTAAATTTGCTATTTAATTTCCTTTGTTCAGTTTACTGGCTTGGGGTTAGGATTTGGTGTAGGATTTTGGTTTTTGTTTTGTTTTTTATTTTGTTGTTTTTGAGTATAGAACCTATTTATACTTCCATGTATCCATCTCACAGTTCAACCTGCCTACAAATTGTATTGTTATTATAAACTGGTACTCAAGAGAAGCTATAACAGGTGTAGTCAGTTTTAACAATTTCACTGGGTTCTCATGCGCTCTGTAACTCACCTAGTGTGAACAGACATGTACAAGTACATTTCTGGCACAGGTCATGAGTATTTACTGTGCTGTGGTTTCTCTCAGCATGTTGCATGGTACACCAGCACACCAGCACACCAGTGACCGCTAGTGTGTGCAAGTGTGTGCAACTGAATGAACTAGCCATCTGGACACTAGTAAGGAAATCTGCTCCTATAATGCCATCTACAGTGCCCATAGATTGAGATATGCAGTGCCCATATTTTAAGATAGATTTAAAACATCTAGAATCATCTGGGCAATAGTGTCTGGGAGGGGGGGAGCATGAAGAAAACAAGATCTAGCTTCACTTCTCTGTCAAGTATCCAAAATGAGTATTTATTAACATGACAAAATGACAGCTTTTATCTTATTCTCAAGGCTGCTTTCTTTCTTTAAAAAAAAAAAATCTTATGTTTATTTATGTGTGTGTTTGCATGTATATGCTGTGTGTGGAGATGCCCAAGAAAGGCCTCCAGATCTCCTGGAGTTAGAGGTGGTTGTGAGCTGGGTGCTGGGAACCAAGCACAGGTCTTCTGGAAAAGCACCTTTATTTTACTTGAGGCCCCTCCCCATTCATTCATTTTTTCCTCTTGACGACCTTCCTCACATATGGATCTCACAAACATACGAACATCATTACGTATCTGTGGGTCTGAAATATGTCAGTCATGACAAATACCCACCAACAAAAAGAAGTGTAGATGAAAACATTTTATTCTGTTAAAACAATCCGTGCTACCCACTGAGAGGAATAAAAAGCCTGTGTGTGCAGAGGAGGTGCTGAGTAAATACAAGCTAAATGGCACACAGGCTGACAGATCCTGCTAGTACATAAGTCTTTTCATTTTCACGCCCTGATATTTATGCGCAATGAGGAAATGCCCTGTGTTTATCCTCCAAATGAATTTGGTGTAGCAGCTCCAGTGTGACTTAGGCCGTTCCCGGCAGCACTCTGTGGGAGCAGTGACCTGGAAAGCAAGGTGTAAAAGTGAGTGAAACTGTCAGCATACAGGAAATCACGGCTAAGTTTAGGTCCAAGTGAGACTGGAAGTCAAGTGTGGAGAAAAGAGGGAGACAGGGAATCAAATTAATGCACTATAGAGCCTAGAGCAACCCGCCATTTGACATAAGCCTCTGAACAGGAATACAAACAGCTCCAAAGACCAGAGTGGAGGACCGGATAGTTTTGTGTGCTGGTGCCTAAGACTCAGAAAGCTGGGTAGAAACCTATATAGTTAACTTCTTTCTTTTTTTCTTTTTTTCTTTTTTTTTCTTTATTTTGTATTTATCAAAGAAACAGTAAAAAGAATTTTAAAAAAAATGCTGAAGAGTTAACAATAACTATACAGAGGATAATAATCATAAGCATGGCTTATCAAGGGTGGAAATTCAAATAAGATTACTACACATATATTTTCTTTGTGTTCAACTTCTTTCAACGAAAACTTTATATAACATATAATAGAAGAGGGAAGACTTCCTTATTCTCTCTGGTCCTTTCATTATCTCTGAAGAAAAATTGTGTGTCCAAGAGTCTATGTGGAATGACAGCCAGAATATGTCCATGATAGATGAAAAGAGACGGGGCCGAAAACACCAGAAACTATGGGGAAATGGCACTTCAATTTCTCCATCGGTTATGTGGCCTGGGAAGGCCAGAGAACTGTAATTAACCATTGTGTTTCATTTGATGGCCCCTTGCTTTTGCAAAGTTCAACCACTGTACAAATAAAGAGGCAAAAGTCGCCTTTTCCTGTTTTGTTTTGTTTTGTTTTTTGTCTTTGCTACCCAGGCCAAACTTTCAAAACTGGTCCAGAGATGCTAACAAAAGCTGAAGGCCTGCACTGTCCTTTCTCACTTACAGGTGCCTAACCATGAGCGTGCCAATTTAAGGTTTATTTAAGATCTCAGTAGAAACCAGAGAAAGCTAATCCTTTTCAATTTAGGATTTGGTGGGTGTGGCAATCTAGGAAGACCTGGGAAATAACTACTGTTTGGTTTGCATGTTATGCTTGTCTACCATTAAAAGAGCATATAATTATAGCCTAAATGTAGACCTGGATCTTGAACAGACTAATCTAAACTTTCAAAACTTGTACCTTTTAATGTAACCATTGAAAACTATAGTGAGCCAGATGTTACAGCACTGTTCAAAACATTAAGCCTAAGTTGGGAGTCAGGACCCTTTAAAAATCCCTTTTGTATCACCTTGCTGTCTAGCTGGTAATATGCATCTGAGTTGGGAGGGGGCTTCATTTGATCTATTTTAGAGAAGTGAAATGAATTATTTTGTAGCTAGCTCAGGCTTTTGTCTAAATGCAGAAGAGCTTTTTCCTTTCTCTGTGAGAGAAACCCTTCTTACCCCTCCCCCACGCCTCATGTCTTAATGTTTCACAAAATAAATCTAGGATTCTGGGTTCTGAGAGATTGCCTATTCTAGTCAAAGTAACTAGAGGAAAACAAGGGATAGAGACATAACAGCTCTGTGTGGTCGGGAGAAAAAAAAAAAATCACTTATCTTGTACATAATGCTTTTCTACCCCCGACCACTTTCTCTGGAAAGACTCTCAGGCAGTGGAAAGGCGAGGGACAACCTGGGAGCGGCGGGGGTGGGGGACCCGGGAACCCGGTCTGTCACCTGACTGCCAGGAAGACGGACGTGCAGCGGGGAGCATTGGTTGGGGGGGGGCGGTGGAAGATGGCAAGCTCCAGCGCTTCCTGGCACAGCGCTGGCTCCTTCCCCAGACGTGCTCTCCCGCTTTCGGTTGGAGGCTGCCTTTCCAAGACGGGGGAGTAACCACTGGCAGAGACCCGGGTTGGTCCCTCTGCGCAGCCGGTGGGAGGGGGAAGGGTGTCCCAAAGCAGCGGTTTCAGTTGTGCACTAGGTAGTACAGGAAATCTCAAGTTGTGTTATTTGTGGCACGAGGGCGGGACAAGAGGTCTGCTTTCCTAACCGAAGGCTTTGCGTCCCTCCGGTGAACGACGGCTTTTAGTCTGCAGCAGGCGACAGTCCCGGGCGCCACCTGCGCGTCGGGCACGGAACCGGGTCGGTGCGCGCCGGGAGGGGGAGATCCCCAGCGCAAGCTACTAAGCGCGTGCAGTGACAGATTGTGAGTCCTCCCGCCCTCGTCCCCTTCCAGCACCACCGACTCAAGCCCCAAGTACCGCTCGCCCAAGGGTGAGCGAGCTCCCGCCGAGCTGCAACCCAGCCCCGCACTACCTGGCTGCAGCGGGCTCGCGGCACACAGCGCCCCGCGCGGCCTCGGCGCAGCCCCCGCTGCCCTCCCACCTGCGCCGCGCGCGGCCGCCGCTGCGCGCGTCCCCGGCCCCAGGCGGCGCGGCCTCGCTCGCGCCCGCGCACTCGGCGCAGCGCGCGCCCGCCCGCCCGTCGGCCGCTCCGCCCGCCCCCCGCGCTCTCCCCGCCCCCTCCCTCCCCCGCAGGCACGAGCGAATGTAGCCCGCGAGAGAAAATGGCGGCGGCGGCGGCGGGCGATCGCGCCTCGTCGTCGGGATTCCCGGGCGCCGCGGCGGCGAGCCCCGAAGCGGGCGGCGGCGGCGGAACTCTCCAGGGAAGCAGCGCGCCCGCGGCGAGCGCGGGGCTGCTGCGGGAGCCAGGCAGCGCGGGCCGGGAGCGCGCGGACTGGCGGCGGCGGCAGCTGCGCAAAGTGCGGAGTGTGGAGCTGGACCAGCTGCCCGATCCTCCGCTCTTCCTCTCCGCCTCGCCGCCCTGCCCATCCACTTCCCCGTCGCCGGAGCCCGTGGACGCGGCGGCCGCAGGAACGAACGGCTTCCAGCCCGCAGCTGGACCGCCGCCCCCCGGAGCGGCGAATCGCTGCGGCGCCCACCCTGCCGAGCTGGCGGCTGCGCGGGACAGCGGCGCCCGGAGCCCCGCGGGGACCGAGCCTCTCGCTGCAGCGGCCCCCTCCGGGTGAGCGGCGGGCCGGGCCGGGCCGGGCGGGCAATGAATGAAGCTTGCACGGAGCGCAGCTTCCGGGGCTCCGCTCATGGGGCCCTGGGTCCCCGAGCCCTGAAGGTCGGGCGGCGCCCGGGATGGGACGGGAACGTGCGGGAGAGTTTGTTATTGTTTGCGGACATGTGACAGGCATGCAAGCCGCGAAGGTGCGGGGCTCCCCGGGACCGGGCCGTGAGTAGTGAGAGCCCCCAACGGCGCGCAGTGAGTGAGTGGGGCGCGGATCGCGAAGGTGACGGTGGTGGGTCCGCGAGCTGTGACAGCAAAGAGCCCCTCGGCCCCACGGGGACGCGCGCCCGCGGGCAGGTACCGGGCCAGGCATTGGCGGCGCGCCCCGGGCGGCGGCCGGGGGATTCCGGGGACTGCGGGGAACGCCTGTCAAATGGACCCAGGCGGACGTTGCGGACTCGCGGGGCGCCTGGGTCTGCGGGGACTCGTGGTTCCCCTCGCTGCGTGTCCTTGGGAATAATTCCCAGTGCACCTCTCAGGCGAGAGCGCCTGGTGCTTGGAGTTTGAATCCGCCTTTGAAGTTGCATTTGGCGGAATGCTGTAGGATCCAGGACCGGATGTGTCAGCCATTCAGTTTCAAAGCAGTGGGGACTGTGCCCCGCAGCCCCGCTGCGTGGCGGGACAGGGACGGTGCGGGGCTGCGGGCTTAGCTCGCAGCGGTCTTCCGGTGCCCCCAAAGTAGGATGTGCGTAAGATAGTTTACACCAACGGCTCTTTGGCCTCGCCCTTTTTTTTTTTTTTGGCTACTAGAAATTTTTCTGTTAAAGAAAATTCTTTGAAGTATATGATGCCCCCTTTTTAAAATCCTAATTAAAATATATTAAAAAAAGCATAAAATCTTGACGGATGCGTGAAGTTGCGGGATATGTTTTCATGATAGTCGCCCTGTGGCCGGGTAGAGTTTCTGGACATTTACATTGGGTGAAGAGCGTTTTATTGTGGGTTGGATCTGACAGTAGGAATCCTTAGTTTCGGTTAGTTATCTAAAGTAATTTGACCGTTTTTTTGTGCACTGGATTGTTTAAAATCACGGTCTGTTTATTACTTGGAGGTGGCTTCCCCTCCCCCAGCCCCTACCCCGAGTAGTAAAAAGTATACTGAGCCCTGTCTGTACCCTGGCAGTACGGGAAAGAAGGTAGGGAGCCCGGCTGCAGCTTTCTGTGCGAACTTATACTCGTATCTTGCAGCAGATACCTTCCTCTAGGGTTTCCTGTTTCTGTGAGGATTAGAAAACCTAGCCGGAATAAATCTTAGGTGGCAACTGTTACTGTAGATCATCTGCAGATGAAGGAAGTGGGGTGGGGTAACTGCACCTTTGAGGAATTAATTTTATCTAGTCCTATGAAACCTGTTTTTCTATATGATAATACAGTTTGCCTCACTTAAGCATTATAATCAGTATCATGGCCTATGAATGTAGTACAGGAACTACAAAAATGACATCTAGAACCTTAATGTTGCCTCTAGACACCAACTCAGAGGACCATGGTGAAGGCAGGCAGGATGGAAGGACCGAGTACTCTGAGATTAACTTTTGCATTCTCTCTCTCTCTCTCTCTCTCTCTGGAGGAGTGGCTTGTAATTGTACTGGCAGTCTTTGAAAATAAAAACTGTTGGCTAGAATGCTGCTGGTGCATCTCGAATGTCAAATGTGAAAGCTTCATTCACAGTAAAATATTGATTCTCTATTCCTTTTGAAATAGTGACCCCCCCCGCCCCGTTTTTGTAGCACTAGGTTGAAATTAATTTCAAATCTGTTGGTATAAAACTTATATCACAAAAGGCACATGAAGTCATTGCCATGAATTTTGTGTCTCCTGTTACAGTGCTTTCTTGTTTTATCATGTAAAATCCTGGGGAAATGATTATAAGGCAGTCATCTAAACATCCCAGTTGAAGAGTTTTTCCCTTTTCAAGTAGTTCACATTCATACTTTAAAAAGAAAAATTTAATACTAATATTTTGTGGTTTTATTTTCAGTGCTAGTAAAAGGCTGAAGAACCTTTTCTGTGTGTCTAAAGGCCCATTTGCATCATTTTGTTGTTTATTTTTAAATTTGAGTTTAAAACTTGAAAGTGTAGAAAATACACATTTGTAAAAGATAACTTATGAGAAACTCGTTAAAATCAAAGATTGTGTGCCTGCCCCCTCTCCTTCAGAGAAATAACCGAAGTCAGTGAAAGTTTGTGCCTGTAAGTGGCGCCCAAGGGCTGGGGATTTTTCCTTATACTACAGAATGAGGGGCTTCTCCTTCCTATTTACTGCCTTTGAAGAAAAATTACAGTGTTCCTCTCCATTGACCAGGCTGTGGTGAGTTGGGCAGATATAATTACTCTATCCTATTTTCGTAGCTTCCACTAAACTATCAATTTGCTGCCCCGTGAAAGGGCAAGATATGTGGTGCTCGTTAATGTCAGCGTTGCCTAAAACTAAAGATATCTCATAAGGCTCCTTTGCTTCCTCAGAGGCCTCAGTTTCACCTCCTTTTAGAAGCTGTTAGGCTAAAAATATAAGTGACCCATTGCTAGAAGGGAGGTATAAGAACATTAATAATAAGCCTAAAAATAAGTTTCTTCAACCTCTGAGTAGAAGATTCTCTACAACAGTAGAGGTAGCCCCAGAGGTTAGCCTCCCATGAATTCCTAGGGCTCTGGACTCAGGACTTCTCTCCAAGTTTTGTTCTAGGCCAGCTAAGGAAATTACTGTATTTTTAAAAGATTAACCTTATTAAATAGGATTCTGGAAGAGGAATATCAGAGCGAGAGTGGGTGCCAGCTTTGTTTTCTCTTCGTATCTGATCTTGGCAAGAGTGACTGGTTAACCAGCATTCTTTCCTACATGGTTTCCAGTACACGAGAAGGACTCCATTTTGTTGGGTAGGCCTCACTTCTGTAGCACTTCAAGCATGGTGTGTTGCATGTTTTGGGAAGTCACTGAACTGTGGCCCTGAGAAGTTCAAAATGTGCAGAGAGGGATGTCCTGTCGCCCTCAACAAGAGCAAAACAAAACAAAACAAACAAGCAAACAAAAAACTAGCTACAGTTTGCCTAGGCTGAGTCTGCTGCTCTGTCCTTGACCCTGATGGCCAATTCCAAAGGAAGAAGTGATGAGGGGCAAGTCGTCAGGGGAATGGGTTATCCTGGGGAATATCGGGGGCCATTCCACAGTGCTGTTAGTACTGCCTTTGCTCTCTGTGCTCCAGGGGCTTGTTTAGGCTGAAGGGTAGCTAATGTGTATGGAAGAAAGTGGGAAAACATGGCAGAAGAAAGGTTTGGTCCATGGAGGATGCTCCTGAGCCCGTGTCTGCACTTTTCACTGTGGATTGCTTTGTTTGTATCACATGCATCATGTATACCCTTTAGACTTGCTTGTCTTCCATAGTCCCAGCCTTTTCGTATCCTCAGAGGTAGAAGAATCCATGCTTCAGCATGGTGAGCAAAGCCTAGGGTTTGATTTATGAAATGTACATTATTAAAGGTAACAGAGTTGTCTTTAAGAAATAATTTGCGAACATTTTTAATCATGAAAGAATCGAGGGCTAGAACTAAAGTAAATGACACACCGTAGTTGAGGAGGTAGTCTGGTACCCTTCAGGTTGCTAACATGAGGATTTTACCTGTAGATAGAGTGTGTGCCTTTAATATAGTCACCTTCCTTGCCTTCTGTGTGTCAGGCAGGTTCTGTAGGCCACCTTGTTTAGTCACCACTAAAGCCCTCTCGGGCGTGATCATTTCTGTTTGGGGAGGTAAAAATTAATTAGAGATATAAAAACCCCGTGATTACTCAGCTAGCAGATGAGATAGGGCTCAGCACAAGTCAGTCTGCCTCTGTTGCCCAATTCCGCTCATTAGTTTCCACTTTCCATTTTTGTTTTCAAGTTAATTATTAAATTAATTGATGAACCTTAAAAAGGGAGTTGCTCAGTAGGAGTCATGAGAAGTCTGGCTTGGACCCTCTCCTTCTTGTACAGCTATGACACATTTCTGTCACCCAGCCGTGCACAGCCATAAGTATTTTACAAGCAAATTCTGTGTATGCCCCCTCAACAACACTTTGGAAAAGAGTAAATGCTTAGCATGGAATGTTTCTTCGATTGTGCAGCATTAAATTATAAGTGAAAGGAGACACAGAAGCTGGAATAGTGTTCTCACTGTGGTCTGGTTGGTAAAAAGGTCACCAGCATAGATCCTCTGTTTCAGCTTGTGGATTGTAGAGGGAACATGCTTCACCACACTATGTTAAGTGCAGAGGGAGAGAGGGAGGGAGGCGGGGGTGGGGGGGGTGAAGGAGGGAGAGAGAGACAGAGAGAGAGAGAGACAGAGAGACAGTGTGTTAAACCAGTGCTCTGGACCTTACCCACACCATTAGGTGGACACAGCCACACACCTTCTTTGTTCCTGAGACCAGCTACGGGCTACTGAGCCTGAGTCGGTAGCTAGGAAGGATGGATGTGCCCTCTCCTGCACTGGGCTTGCTTGGTGTCTGCTCTCTCCTCTGGTTTCCTTCCCCCTCAGAACAGACACACTAGGTTTGGGTCACAGCACTCTAAGTAGATAGAGCAGACTTGGTTCACACTCTGCCTGCTCTCATTTAGAGATGGAGACAAAGCTGCAAGTTCAGGCATGCTTTTTTTTTTAATTCCTGTTCAAAGAGAAAAATTAAAATGAGTGTATGGGAACAGGAGATTTAATATCTGCCAACACTGGTTTTAAAACTCAGTCCTTATTATTAGTAAAAGCAGCTTTTGACAGTTAGGAAAACAATGTAGGGAAACGTAAAATGTGCTCTAGGGCGTAAGATGGTGATGATGATGGCCTTGCATCTGCTGCTCCTCAGCTGATTGGGGTCTGTGTGTATGGAGTAGAGTGGTGTACTGTCGGTGTTAGAGTCCTTCCTTGATGTTATAGACTGAGGTGTCATATATAGATGTTATAGACTGAGGTGTCATATATAGAACGCTAAGCAGAATTTGTAAGTCCAAACTAGGTACACGTTTTGAGTACGTGGCTGTCACCTGTGGCCACTGGTCCTCCTGAAGATTCAAGAGGATGTCTGAAGCGGCATGGTACGGTTTACACTGCTGTCATTAGGGAAACAAGCCCGTTTGTCACATGTCTGCCTGTCCGTCCCAGGCATGTGTGGAGTGAGGAGGGGTTAGATGCTAGACAGCAGATGGGAGCTTGGCTTCCTGGATGGCTCAGGTAATCATTAACTGATATGCTCTCAAGTCGTTTTCAAACAGGTCTTACAGCATTCTGAACACTAAGTATCACAGCAGGACCCTGCTGCTTCATCCCTTTTCCCAACGTGACTTTTCATGCTTTGTACCTTGCTTGGTGTAGAGCAGCAGTTTGCTGGTATTTAGTAAACAGTCATAGAAAGTGTTGGCAAATGTAATGTCAAAACTTTAACAATTATTTAGCATATTTCAACAACTTAAGTGTAGTCATAAAATAATTGAGCAGTTCTTTCTTAGAGACTGTCCTTATCTTTGGGACACTAAACTGAAGTTCTCAGGATGGCCCTGGGCCTTCCCTCCCTCTTCTGTGTCCTTACACTGACCATTCAGAGTAACTCTGCAGTTTGTTTTCCTGGTCATGACCTCTCTGGACTGCAGACTGGACCAGAATCTGCTGTCCTTCCTAACGTTCTGCTAACCTACACCTGCTCACTAGCGCAGAAAAAGGACCTGGCACCTCCTTGGCACCTGGCCCCGTTGACTCTCAGGTGCCTGGCAGTTTGACCTGTTGCCCCTCCCTAGTTCAGGCATCCACCGTCTTGGATAGACCCACAGGCCCACTCGTGGGCACTCTGCATCCCACTCTTGCCCTTCGAAACTTCTTTCCTGAGTGACCATTTAAATATAAACCAACCTTAGCCTCCTCCCACCAGAAAAAAGAAAATCTATTAAGTCCAAAAACTTTCTAATGCTTTTTTAAAAATTATTTATTTATTATTTCATGTACACTGGTGTTTTGCCTGCATGTAGTCTGTGTGAAGGTGTCAGATCTTCGAGTTACAGACAGTTGTGAGCTACCATGTGGGTGCTGGGAGTTGAACCAGGGTCTTCTGGTAGAGGAACAATCAGTGCTCTTAACCTCTAAGCCATCTCTCCAGCCCCCTTTCTAATGTTTTACATTGAAATAAAGAACAAATGAAGGCATAACATTCCCTCAGGCGTCCCTGCCTGGCAGGCCTTACTCCCTCAGGTCCATCCTGGCTCCCCCTAGCCCCTAGGATCCCTTCCTGCATTTCCTCAAACTCCGCACAGCGCCTCCTGCTGGCGGGCTGTGCCTTTCACGTCCCTCTGTCTACTCTGTACTCCAGGTGCCGCCATTGCTGAAATCTTAGTCCATTGCCCCTCTCTAGGGAGGCTTTCCACTCGCCCTGTCTGGCCTTTGTGTCTGCAGTGTCACCGTTGACATTGTCGAAACTTTAAATTTAACTCATTTGTTGAATGACTACTGAGTGGGCAGGGCTGTGGCTGGGAGGAACGTTGCTGTGTGCACACTGCACGATTGGGACAGATGGGAGGGAGAGCACCATGGCGTGCTCAAACAAGTGGATCCTCTGTTCTTCCCTCTGCTCAGATGGAGTTTATGACCTAGCAGAGAGGGGTTCTCGGCAGGCCGGCTGGGAGGTTTCTGGACCTGTAGCAGTGCCTGGGCCTCCCTTAAGTAGGTCAGCTCAGTGTGGTCTAGAGCACATGGATGTACCACCTGGGCGTGCTCAGGTAGAAGGAGTTTGCTCAGTGCCTAAGATTCTTTTGTATTTACTAGGGAGGTGAGGATGCACACATAGGAATAGTTCACCCATAGGGTGCTGCCTTAATAGAACTATTTTTTTTTTTTTTTTTTTTTTTTTTTTTTTTTTTTTTTTTTTTTTTTTTTTTTTTTTTTTTTTTTTTTTTTTTTTTTTTTTTTTTTTTTTTTTTTTTTTTTTTTTTTTTTTACCAAGTTCTCTGGACGTTGTTTAAACTTAAGATACCCTTTCAGGATTTCTGTCTTTGAAAACTGGCTTCTAAGATTTATAATCTTGTTAAGTCACTTTGGGATGAGTAGAAGTTCACATTCACATTAAAGAAAAGATTTGCTGGGCAAGCACTGTATGAGATTTCAGGCGCCGTGGACCCGTGTAACAGGAACCAGACAGGCGGTAACTGAACCCATCAGTCTCTTACCTAGAACACAGTTTAGTACAGAGAAGGCCCCAGGCAGCCAAAGGGGCGGGGCGGGAGGTGGATTTGTGAAGTCCTTTGATTTTACAAGAGTCTCAGGGCATTTGTGCAAGACAGACACTTATTTAGGGTATTGCAGTCTGGTCGTTTGGTTTCCCTGCCTCAGTCATTAAAGGAGCTCAGTGTGAGCATTGCAAGAAGCAGGCAGGTTCCTTTATGGCAGAGGTACGGCAGGACCACCTGGTATTGTTACAGTGCACTCCACCTGGACAGACGCTGTTGTTAAACCATAGCACCATTCAGCATCATGATTTTAGCATCAGTTTTTCCTGACCTGCAAAATGAATAGAATCTAGGTACAAAATCACATTGATCGACATTAACATTGTCATCTTTCGGTCATCGTAGAGCTTGTAACATGTGTTAAGGAAATTTTCTCAGGTATTTCTAGAAAGCACTTTAATGCTTCAGATGGTAAGCCTCCAACTGTCTGTAAGGTGCAGCCCTACAGCCTACATGGTGGGTAAACAAAGTACACTTTAGAATTACATAAAAGTGGGTTCTGCTCACTAGAAACACCTCTTTCTTTTATTTGTTGGTCTGTGTCATTTTAAATCCAGAAATTTCTTTGGGATAATAACAAGTATTAAGCTGCCACTAGTATATCCTGACCTCTTCCCTGAATATCCAAGGACCAAGCATTCAGCTGCAGCTTTCTGGCATTGACCGAATTGTGTAAATTACTGAAGGTTTTAGGTTAATGATAAAGTTCCTTGCAAAACATTAATTGTGTATGTGTTCTACAATAGTACAGTATTCAGTTTCTACTCTTCTCCCTCTTTGAAGTATTTTAATTGGCTATATCTGTTACTCATTTTCAAGATTTCAGTTGATGCTTTTTTTATTGGACCTTAGACTTTTAAAAAGATGTGACAGGTTGGGGCGGTAGCTCAGTCATAAAGCATGCTTAGCATGCTTAGAGGCTGTGAAGAGAAAAGCAAGCAGGTGGACAGACAGACAGAAAAAGATGTACCTATCAGTGTGGTATTCTCTTCTTTTATATAGAATTGGACCCAGAATCTCCTACATGCTTACCAAAGGCTCTCCCACTGAGCCAGATTCTTTAAAGGGCTTTTGTGTCTTTTGGGGGGAAGGAGCATTAACATAGGGTCTTCTTCTATAGCTCAGGTTAACTTTAAACTCAGTATATAGCCTGTCTGCTGAGTCCCTCTGCTTCTGCTTTCCAAGTTCTAGAACATGTGCTACCGCACCTAGCTTAGTTTATGTGTCTTAATCTAACTTTATTTTGAATTTTTGAAATAGTCTTATTATTTAGTATACTGGCCCCTTCCTGCTGTCTATATTCCAGTGAGGATCTAATGGCACTTGTCCTTCCAGATCTCGGTACTAGTCACAACTGAAAGACGTAACCGTCATCAGTACAATGAGAAGACAGTCCTTTGAAAGCAACAGAAGAATTGACTTGTTGACAGTTCACTGATAAATGGGATCTTGCTACACACAACACTGTAGAAGTTGCCTTTTTTCCTTGGCAGTATTTTACTTTTAGTAAACATAGCTGATTATTAAGGACTGTGTAATAGTATCAAATGATGGTTCATTAATTAGCTTATTATTTTTAGACATTTATATTGTTTTGAGTTGTTATATTAAGCTTTAGTGACTTACCATATATATTTAATTTATATATGGTATAAAAATATATATAATTATATAATTAATCTATACATAAATTAAATATATACACAAATAAGGATATATATTGGTATACTTGTGCCCTTAGCTTCATAAAAATGAATATACTGGCATAAACTACTGAGTCAAAGGTAATGTATATTTAAAAATGTAATAATGTAGCTGATTGCCCTGTAAAACATTCTGCCAGTTTATATTTACTTCCCAGTAGGTGACAGTGCCCATTTCTGCAGCTGTATCAATATTGTGTATTATCACAGCTGTGTTGCATCTTCCATTTCTGTCAGCCTGCTGGATGAAGGAAGGGTCTCACTTTAAATTGCCCTTCTTAGCTTTTTAGTATGCGTGTCCATCTTGTATTTCTAGACAACTTCATGCTGCTTTTGTGTTTCACTTTACACATGGAAGAAATAGATTAGTCTTATTGATTGCTAAGTACTCTTTGTATATTAGTAATATTATTCCTGACCTTTATTACAGTTTACTTGTTTTGTATTATGACTCAAGCTTGAGTATAGTATTTTTCCACTAAGAATCATTATTTTTTTGTTAATGTTTCAGTTCTTTCTTCTATGTTTAGCTCTGAGGTCCTCCAGGATGTGTTTGTAGTGGTTCAGGGTACAAAGGCTGTGTGTGAGTTGGGTCTCACCCCTGGAGCACTGGAGCTGGGAAGTTGGTTGATTGCGTCCTGTCTCATTTTCCTCAGCTGGAAAGTGTAGGTTTAAAGTCTACTTCAGAGTTGTAAGGACGCTGGAAGAATTCAAAAGTGCTTGGTAAACTGCAAATGCTGTATAAATGATTACTATTATTCTATTAATATTGTATTGGTTTTTTTTTAAAAAAGATAACCTAAATCTCAGATCCATCTGAACTATAAGGGTGACCTGTTTTAAGAAGTAGTATTATTTTCTGCAAATGGCTAAATGTCTCAGCAGTGTTTATGGGTTAGAAAGAAATTGTTTTTCCTTACCATCTATTAAATTTTCAACATACTTGAAAATTCCCAAGGACATGTATTTCAGATCTTTTGTAGCTAGGGGTGAGGGTGGGATAGAAGTTGTACATTCTTAAATTACCAAGTTTCCCATTATCTTGTGAAAGATAAAATGAAAGCCAGCCTTTGCCCAGAAACAAGGGCATTCTGCTGACTCATCATCCATGAGTGGTATCTGAAATGTCTTGGCTTTGGTGATGGCCCCCTGCATCCAGCTGTCACAGGGTAGTTCCCGGGGTGGAAGGATAGTTCTGTCGTTCCTGAACTGCAAGGCCTCTGTCCATACTGAGCCATGTTCTCCCCGCCCTTCCATCCTCACGCAGAGTCTCTCTGGCCTGTGAGGTGCCTTCCTGTCTAAGGTTGCCACTGTCTCCCTCTGCTTTCATTCTGTCTCCCACACCAACTTCACCGTAGCTGTCAACCCAGGAGCTGCTCCTGTCAGACTTTTCTCCATCCTTAGAATATGGCCCAGGCTTCATAATGTGGATGCTCCGGGATGCAGCTCTTCTCACCTCTGGGCACCTGCTCCCTCTCGTGGCCACCATTTCATCTCCTAGATGTTCTTTCCCACATGTGGAGTACTATCTGAAATGTTCATTCTGTTTCCTCAGTGGTATTGTGTGTTTATTCTCCTTGAAATAAAGAATTATTGGTATTCTACTAAAAATAAATGTGCCTATTTGTAGAAGTCAGTACTGTGCTGTAAAAACTGCTGAACTCTTTGATTTAAAACTTCTGTATATTCACTATTTTTAAAGCTTTATAGTTTTCTCTTTATCATCTTATGTGTGATTATGACTCTCAGAACAACAGTATTTACAAAGAGGTGTCTGAAGCACCCACTGCTATAAAATGAATCAAATGTTTTAACTGATTGGTGTTAAAATTTCAGACGTGCTGTGGCAGGGGAAAAAATGTTGGTACCAAGCCGAGACTGCCCTTGAGACTAATCCAAGGCCATCATGGGTCAGACAAATATGCTCAAATGCTTCAAGCAGAGAGCTTGGCTGGGCCTGAGCCGTCTGTGGCAGGTTCCTATCAGCTGTCAGGCTTCCACGGCCCCTCTCCTTTGACCTGGCGTGGAGTTCTAGAGAAACAGGGGCCTAGAGTCTAAGTGTGCCAGGTGAATGACCTATATGAGTCCTGTCACAGCTTCTGACAAAGGGACACACATCTTCAGCGTATCTGCCCTTGGCTAGATATCAAGGTGCGGGGCCCACAGCAGGGAGGATGCCTCCTTCACTGTCAGCTGTACCAGGGTGTTTTCCCTGTCCAAGGATGTGCTGCTATCGGCAACCTGGCATGTGGGGAGGGTACTGGGAGAAGCTGGGAAGGGCAAGGTGCTACTAAGTCCTAAAGCACTGGAAAGAATGGAAGAAGAGATTTCACAGACTGAGGGGGTGGAGCATACATACAGAGGCCCAGAAGTCATTGGTCATCAACGATTAGAGGCATTTATCAGGTCAGATAGGATGCAGATGGGGCTCAGAAACAAGGCTGAGGACCAGGTCCCAGGCGCTGGCCAGCTGGAGAACTAGGATTCTCTGCCTGGGTTTTGCTCCACTGACTGACCTTAGGTCTCAGTGCTTAGAACAAAACAAAAGGCCTTTGTAGTTGGGCAGGTAACCGCGGTGCACTAGGAGAAGTTGGCAGAGCCGGGAGGCATCGGCTACCTATTGCCGACAGGCTCCAGGGAATGAATGCCACTCCTGCACGTTTCTCAGCTCCAAAATGGAGTGCAGGGTGGGAAGAGACGATGGTGGACAAGATCCCTTTTAAAGTTTCTCATTAACTGTGTTCGATGCCTCTTACACAGGACCTTGAAGGCGTGCCGCACCTTCGCTCCAGATGGGAGGAAGAACGCCCTTCAGCTACTCTTGCTTTAGCAAAGGCCGTTTGTGCACATAGTGATCATCCTGTTAGGAATTCGTTTCCCCTTACTATTTTGAAAGTTGTTTTTTTTTTTTTTTTTTGAGAAAAATGAAAAAGCACAGCGTTTAGACTCTGTGATACGGGATAAAATAGCTGACAGGTTGGGCTTTGAGGCTGAGATTCAGAAACCCAGCTTTCAAGTGAAAGTACAGATCCAGAGCCGGTCCAGGAAGGAGTGGCGGGCAGGGAGCCACAGTGCGCAGACTCGAGGCCCAGCTCTGGTGCTTCATGGTGCACTGTGGCTACTAGAGCACACGAGCATTCTTGCACTATGTTCACTTCAGTGTTTGGTTTACACATCCCAAGATTGCCTTCAAGTTTTTGTTTGTTTCTGAAATTTAATTTTGAAAATTATTTTTGCGGCTAAATTTATTGAAACAGTCTTTTTTAATCTATAAACTCTTGCAATTTCAAACCTATACCACCAATAAATGAATATAAAGATGAACAATGAAAGGCTAAACATGGCTCCATGCACCTTTAATCTAAGCACTCCAGAGACTGAAACAGGACTAGCCTGAGCAACATAGTGAGAGATCCAGTCACCACACACACACACACACACACACACACACACACAGGGTGGAGGCAGTGAAGCCACAGAAAAAAGAAAATATCAACTATGAAGGAACATTAAGTAATGAGGAAATATTTTTAAGGAAACCTGTAATTGTGTGAGGAGAATATTTTTTTGCAAAGTGGAGAAAATAGAATGTATTTAGCATGCAGTACCCAGTTAGGACGTAGGCCTGAAGGTAGCTATAAATCTACTTTCTGGTAACTTCTACTACCTTTTTACCTCAGTTAATTCTGCAAAGGGATGTTCACCAGGGATAATGTCTGGTGAGCAAAGCTACCCCTCAACTTCCTGTGTTAAAAAGACTGGTTCATAAACACATATGGTGGCTTTTTTTTTTTTTTTAGTTAAAACTCAGTGACAGTTTAGAATGAGGGCTTCTTCTCAGACAATTTCTACAGGATTGGCAGTTTCTGGAAGCTCTGAATTTGCAACTCCTTTTCTGTTTCTTGAGCATCTAATAATTTTGTTTTCAAACTCCAAAAACTGATTGCATTGAACTAGATTCTGGAATGAGACCATTTGACTGGTCTAGACCTTGTGATGACCCAGCTTGATGATGCAGTTCACATAGACCTTGCCCATGGCTGTTTTTCATACACAGTACTGAAGCTGCACTGGGCCTTCAGCAGTGATTGCTCTTTGTCTTGGATTGGTGCTGGACTCATTGGCCCTTCCTGCTTCCAAAAGGCCGCCCTATCACAGCAGCTGCCCGCTCCTGTGTTGAAGTCGCATGTTGAAATACATGTTTGGGGCCTTACAGTATGTTCCCAGCATGCAGTTCTCAGATCAGGCTGGATGAGGGGACAGAATCGTTAGGGACTCTGATTCCCAAGGCTCCATTTGGAAGCCTTTGTGACGGATTGTGGTAGCTGGCTGTAGGTCCTGTTCTAGGAAATAAGGCAGCTGGGAATGAGGTACTGTCACTCCCACTGAGCCCATCCTGCAGACTGCACAGTGGACAGTGGGTGCCCCCTCCACTGCGAGAGGGTGTGTTAGGAGGGCCTGATAGCACTGCCAGAGACACAAAGGAAGAAAGCCTTTCCTCTGGGCTGGAGGTCCAGAAAGGCATTTTGGGCATTAGAAAGAAATAGTTTATGTTCAAAAACTTGTTTCTTTTGCTTCTGCCTCCATCCTGAGCCAAGTTTTGTTGATAAGATGCAAAGTTATAGTGTCTGGAGTCAGCTAATCTCTGAATTGAGCAGCCTGCTGAGAAATGCATCCCAATTCTGTTGTACAGTATAATGCTGTGTTTGTTGATGGGTCCCTAAAGTACTGCATGTCACAAGCCTTCACAAATACAAGTAAGTTAGCAGAAACCTCTTTTCTAGGGCTGGGGGTGTAGGTATAGTTCAGTTGGTAGTGTTTTACCTAGTGTACCTGAAGCCCTGCTTCTATCCCCAGTGCATAGGAGGTGGAGGCCTAAGAATCAGAAGTTCAGGGCCAGCCTGGGGTGCCTGGAAACATCTAGAACAGTGGTTCCCACCCTGTGGGTTGTGACCCCTTGGGGGGGTTAAACTACCCTTTCACAAGGGTTCCATATTAGATATTTACTTTACAAGTCATAACATCAAACTGACAAGTGTGGCGTAGCAATGAAAATAATATGGTTGGGGTCACCAAGACGTAGGGAACTGTATTAAAAGGTCTCAGCATTAGGAAGGTTGAGAACCACTGTTCTAGAAAGGCCTGAGGGCCACCCCTGCTATTATGAGACTGCTCTCCGGCAAGTTGGTCATCTGTCCTGTGCCCCTCCCTTGACATGCCCCCACCGCCTCAGAGTCTGTGTGTGGTCTTCAGTGCTGTCTTTTCACTGCCTGCCCCCACCACAGGGTCTTTATGCCGGGCTCTCCCCTGTGCACCCCATTTCCTTCTCAGTGTGTTACTTCAAATAGCATCAAGCTCTGATAACTTAGCATTTGTTACACGTGTTACTGGTTTTTTGGTTTGGTTTTTTAATGCTTAGGGTTACCTACCTAAATGCTGTCCTTGGACTTGGGGTTTCCTCTGACCCAGCTATTTCTTTGTGTGTGTATTTAGAGCATAGGAACTAATTTTATAATGACCAGAATTTTTTTTCAAATCACTCACAAAACTCAGCCCAAAAGACAAAAAAATTGTGCTGTTGGCTGCTGATTTTTTTAAGCTAATTTAGGATTATTTTTTTTAATACATTGATGACAATATTTGCATGGCTTTTAAAGGGTTTCAGCTTGGGAATCTGCTTTAAATGTTGATTTGTTCTTTTCCTTCGTACCTCAGCAGCCACTTTAGTCAGGATCTTTTTATATATAATGTCCTTTTCTTAAGTAATTAAAATTGTCTTGGAAATCTCATCAGTTGCTATTCTAACTTGACCTTCTATGGGTCTTACTATTCATTGGCTCTGTGAGCTTGGAGTTCAAAGCTTGTAGTTATTGCAGAGTCTGGCAGCTTTTGTCACCCAGGATTCCTCCTACCTGGGTAGGGAGCTGGAGATGGGTCCTGTCAGCACTCTGCCTGCTGTGGCTTTCATTCTCTCCAGCAACAGTAGCATTTTAGAGTCTTGAATCTGCCAAGTGAAGCTGTATAGATGCTGCCTCAGGGCATGAGTAGCAGAGGCCTGGGCTGTGACGCTGCAGCCGAAGGCTGCTGGCCTCCCAGGACCAAGGGTTCAGATAGCCCCTAACTGTCCTTAGAAACAAGCTTTTGCCCAGAAGAGCATTGAGAAGCTCTCGCAGGAGTGTGCATGCAGCTGTGGGGACGGAAGCAGGAGTGTGCATGCAGCTGTGGGGACGGAAGCACGGAAGCAGGAGTGTGCATGCAGCTGTGGGGACGGAAGCAGGAGTGTGCATGCAGCTGTGGGGACGGAAGCAGGAGTGTGCATGCAGCTGTGGGGACAGAAGCAGCAGGAGTGTGCATGCAGCTTTGGGGACAGAAGCAGGAGTGTGCATGCAGCTTTGGGGATGGAAGCAGGAGTGTGCATGCCGCTGTGAGGACAGAAGCAGCAGGAGTGTGCATGCAGCTGTGGGGACAGAAGCAGGAGTGTGCATGCAGCTGTGGGGACAGAAGCAGCAGGAGTGTGCATGCAGCTGTGGGGACAGAAGCAGCAGGAGTGTGCATGCAGCTGTGGGTATGGAAGCAACAGGAGATGGTGAGTAGGAAGGTGGGGATCAGTTCCCAAAGCCAGTGAACTTCAAAACCCTCTTTCTAGAGAATTAGACTTCTAGAAAAGAAAGGAGGAAACAGTCCCCAGAAGCTCTTGGGCCTCTAATCTGGCTTCTGCAATGACAAGAAAAGAGAGACCCATTCTCAAGTGAGGTGGAAAGTGAGGACCAGCACAGGAGGTTGTCCTCTGACTTCCACATACGCCAGTGGCACAGATGCTCCCACACCCACACACATGCTATACACTCACAGTTCTTGTAAAACTAAACACAGAGGCAAGTTAAATGTGTTCTCTGTGACAGCCTAGACTCCAAACTTGGTTACATTTCCTTATTAGACACTCACTGTTTTTTGGATTTTGTTCTGTTTTGCCAGCAGAATAAGAGATGTGTGGGTGTACGCATTCATTAAAAGTAATTGCTAGCACCTGTGGGCCACTTTACCTTGCTCTGAGAGCTTGCCCAAACTTTGGCTCTCATGGGGTCATTTCACAGATGGGAATATTCAGGAGTTTAGGTAGAAAAAAAATAAGAGTGACAGCCAGACCTAGGTCTTGCCTCTGCCCACAGCCCAGTGACCTCTGCATGCTTCCCAGGGCTTCCTCTGCTTTCTCGGGCATTTGGGAAGTCACTTCTTAGTGACTAGTTCTAGCATGGCCCAGGCTCCTTAATAATGGGTCTTGAGAATGCTGGAAAAAAATCTAGTTTTTCCTTCTAGCAATTATTCATTTCAGGGGCTGGAGAGATGGCTCAGAGGTCAAGAGCACTGACTGTTCTTCCAGAGGTCCTGAGTTCAACTCCCAGCAACCACATGGTGGCTCATAACCATCTATGATGACATCTGGTGCCCTCTTCTGTATACATAATAAATAAATATTTTTTAAAAATAGTTCATTTCAGACCAGTATTTTTTTGGGGGGGTTGGTTGAGTTTCTTAAGTAGTTTGACTGAAGACCAGCATCCAGCATAAAGCTTTGCCTAAATAGAGTTCAGTTCATTTATTGTCCTGTTGATATTCATTCATTCTAGTGTAGTCAGTTAAGGAGTGCCTTCCCGCCCAGTGGGGGACCTTGATTTTGTGTTCAGTGGGCATCTTCGATAATTAAAAGAACTTAGTGGCTCTGAGGGAACTCAGTCATCTGTCTGCTGTCTCAACAAAGGAGATTGCTTTTGAGTTTTGGTGCTGCAGCAGCACCCAGACAAAACAGTCTTTTTTTTTAATAAATAAGTATTTATTTATTTATGTGAATTGGTGATTTGCCTGCATGTATAACTGTGTAAAGGTGTCAGATCTTGGAACTACAGACAGTTGTTAGCTGCCATGTGGGTGCTGGGACTTGAACTCAGGTCCTCTGGAAGAATAATCAGTGCTCTTAACCACTGAGCCATCTCTCCAGCCCTGCAAAAAGTAGTCTTAAGGGAAGGTTTTCACCCTTACCTGTGTCTCTCACGTTGTAATGTCTGTTTTCTTCAATACTGATGATGTGTTTGCCACCCCATACATTTTAGATATTGGTACTTTAACTCAGTGCATCACTGGTACAGGTACAATTTGCTGTATGGATGCCACTATGCCAGAAACTAAGCCATCCCCAGGTCAAAGCTGGCGTTTGTGAAGTCCCCACCATATGATGCTTGGCTCTCCAGCCACGTTCTGATCCTGGGAGCTAGTCTCCCTCCCAACAGGCTCTTGAAGAAAATCAAGGCCTGGTTTTGTGCTCCCCTGGGAAGTAACATGTCCTGGGGATGCTGGGGCTGAGGATGCCTGGAGAGAAAGGACCTGTGCAAACTGATCTCCTGTGATTGACCTTCAAGACTGTTGCCCTCTGATGTTTGTTCCTTTGCTAAGAACAGAGCCAACAAAAACATTGATTTTTGGAGAAATTAATGGATAGTTCCTAATGACAAATGTAATTCCTTGATGGGTAGGTCTAGGTTCATGTCCTTGTCCTGAGAGGGCAGCAGGGATAGTTATATCTGGCTGTTCCCTAAGGCAGTATTTCCTGGAAGAGAGCAGGGGTCCTGCAGAGGAACTGGGACATTGCCAAACGAGGGACACAGGACAGGCAAGAAAGAGGACTTTCCTGATCAGCAGCAGATGGTTGGCCAGATGAGAGCCACAGAGTTGCCAATGACTGTCCCCAGACTGAGCAGCTGAGTAGAATGGTGGAGAGTTTGCTGTTGTACTTGAGTGTGGGACAGAAGGCAGGTGGAAGCACAGGCTAGCTCTAGGCAAGCCTAGGGAGGAAAGAGGCTGGAGAGGGATGTGAAGCCCAGTGGTTTGCAAAGACTATGCATTTGGGGGCTGTTAGGTTAACTTTTGCTTTAAGACAGGAAGGGATGCATTTTCACAGGTCTTTGGAGTAAAGAGTTTTGTTTGTTATGTAGTAAGTGTGCTTTTCTGAAACATGTTTTTCTAGGAGGAGGTTGAGGAAGGGCCTGACTGGGGTTAATAAGTCAGCCAGTCTATGCTGAAGTTTGCCATGGTGATGGCATGAAGTACATGCACTGGAGTTTTCTGTTTAAGATTATTATAATTCATGGTGTAACTGGCTCAGTTGATTCATTAAGAGTTGGTTATGCCAGACACTAGGAATACAACAGACAGAATACAAATCCCTGCCCTAATGAAAATGGTTTTGAGGGCTGGAGAGATGGCTCAGCGGTTAAAAGCACTGACTGTTCTTCCAGAGGACCTGAGTTTGATTCCCAGCATCCACATGGCAGCTAACAACTGTCTCTAATTCCAAGATCTGATACCCTTACACAGTTATACATGCAGGCAAAACATTAATTCACATAAAATAAAAATAAAATATTTTTTTAAAAGAAGAAAAGAAAATGGTTTTGAATGCGCCCAAACCGATTATTGTGATCTGGTCACATGATTTTTTTTACCTTGTTCTTTGGACTTGAATTAGAATGTTGTAAATGTGTCTGTTCAGTCCATTGATCTGTCTTCAGCTTGACCTTTAAATTATCTGTACAGTAGCCACCTGTCCACAGAAGCTTGCTCAGCATGTCTGTGACTGGTAACAATCAAACTTTGCCATTTTAGAAGCAGAGGTGTGGCAGCAGCTAGTGGGTAGTGTGAGGACTCAGAAAATGAGCAGCTATCGACGTTCCAGAGTGATTGTTTAGAAAAACAGTTTGAGACTACTTAGAAGCCCTATCTGTATGTAGCTAACTGTTTGCACATGAAGAGCTTTCTCAGAGAGATGGACCATGTAGGAACCCAGCTAATAAGATACAGACATTTGATTTGATTGTTTTGTTTGATTATTTTGTTTTGAGACACAATCTTACTCAATAGCAGGACTTGCCCTGAGCACCCCTCCCCCGGGCTTCTGCTGGGGTCACAGCCGGCCCAGCCACCCAGCTCACCCCTACTTCTGTTTGGGCTCCTTTTGTAGTGTTTGCCCAGCAAGTGTTGCCCCATTGAGCTACACCCCCAGCCCCAGAGTGCAGTCTGTCTTACAGGATGTTCTTAAACAAAATTAAGTTTTTGTGACTTGCTTCTATTTGTTTAAATTGTATAGTTTGGCCTCATACTTTTTTACTTAAACTTCTGCTGTGTACATGCTTATCTTACAAATCTTGGAATAAACTTGAAAACTATAGAAATAAAAGCACCACTGTTGTTAAAAAAAAAAAAAAAAAAAAAAAAACTGGCATGTTTCCATGGACTAGAGAAGACCAAGAAAAAAAGCCATAAGTGCAACCACTGAGTGTTTGTCTGCCTGCCTTCCTGCCTTCCTTCCCTCCCTCCCTCCCTCCCTCCCTCCCTCCTTCCTTCCTCCCTCATGCACTCACTCTCTCCCTCCTTCCCTTCCTTTCTTTCTGAGAAATGATAGCTTTTTTTTTCAGAGTGATGAAAGCTGTATATCAACACATAGAAGAATAAAAGTGGATTCCTGTTTCTCATCCTGTACAAAATCAGTCCAGAGTAAATCAAAGACATTAATATGGGACTTAATCACTTTAAGATATAAGCACAGGCAAGGGCTTTCTGAAGAAGTCTGCAGTGGCTCAGGAAATAACTGCGTGAATTAAAAAGTTTCTGCACGGCATGTTTACCAGCTGCTCATCTGATAGGATTAATAGCCAGAATATATAAAGAACTAAAGCCCATTAAAAAAAAAAAAAAAAAACAGTCAACAGTTGAATAGACAGTTCTCAGAAGAAATACAAATGACCAGCAAATGAAAATGTTGAACATGGAAAAATGTCAACATTCCGGCTATTAGAGACATACAAATTAATACAGCATTGAGCCAGGTGTGGTCCTAGCATTAGGATGATTGTAGGAGGAGGATTGGGAGGCTGAGGTCATCTGTTACATAGTGAGTTCAAGACCAGCCTTGGCTACATAAGACACTGTCTTAAAAACTCAAAAGGGAAAACTGCACTGAGATTCCCTGACATCTGGAAAACAAATAACTGCCAGTGAGGATGGTGGCAGCCCTCCTGCTCTGCCAGTGGGAAGGTTAAAGGGCCTAGCCACCATGGGAGTGAGTGTGGAGGGTCCTTAGAAAAGCCTAAGTAGAATTCCTGTGTGGTCTAGCTGCACCGCTGGTGGGTATATTCCTAAAGAATCTTAAGACTGAATCCAGCAGCGATACCTGCACACTCCGCAAGGTATAGAACCAGCTTAGATGTCCCTCAGCAGATTAATAGACAAAGTAACACACACACACACACACACACACACACACACACACACACACACGGCCGTTTTATTCAGACATAAAAACACAAAACCATGCTGTTTGCAGAAAAATGAGCAGAACTGCAAATCATTGCATTAAACAAAATAAGCCAGACTCAGACACCTAACACAATTATATATAATATTTTAATAATATGTAATAGCATGATACACACACACAAGGGCCTCAAAGCAGAAAAAGGGATATTTGATAAGAAGGGGGCTAGTGGGATGAGGTCTCAGAGGGTAATAGTGGTAGGTGATCAAAGTATGTTACACACATGTATGAAAATGTCATAACGGAACTCACCGTTTATACAGTTACTATATGTAAACAACACCACTCATTGGTTTTTACACTTTGAATTCAGATACTTCTTGCCAGCACTATCCTCCCCTGTGTCCCGGTTCCCAGATCTGGCCCTCGTGCACACACATGCGTGCACACACACTCCACTCGCTGGCTCAGCTCCCTTTGCCTCCCAGGTTGCCTGCCTTAGTAAGCACAGCTAAGGGTTTCTGTCTCTTCTGTCCTTTTGGATTAATCTCAGGAAAATCAAGTTAACTAAATGCACTGGCAGGTTTCCAGCACTGGAAAAGTTCTTGTCACTGAGGATAATGATCTAGACTCCCAGTGGTTCTTTACTGAGCATGACTTGGCCTTATCCTGGGGATGGGCTCTGTCGTTTTCACCTAGGGGCTAGTGTCTGTAACCCCTTACACAATGCCCCTCAGAGCATGGCACATGTTTACACAGAGGCCTCGGAAGCTTGTTTGCCATTGAGGATCTTTTGGTTTGGAGGCTCCTGTTGAAAGGGCATTGCTTGCTCACAGTATGTTCAAATCTCAGGGGTATCAGTCAGCATTGCTGTAGAGTGAAAGATGATCGAGACAGATCTTACCCTCAGGTAAACACAGCCAGAGAGGAAAGAACAGTCCACTGTCTGCTCAGCTTGTATTTATCTTGTCCTTCCCTTGTGCCAACCTTTCTACCAAGACAAGGATGATAAAGTCAAGACCCACTTTGGTCCTCAAGGATCTCATTCATAGTCTGGTGCTAGGACCGGTGAATGGTGCTGTGTGCTGAATGGGGTCCCCAAGAAGGTTCTCCTCACTGTACGCAGGGAGTGTGACCCGCAGTGGAGCTGAGGGTGGCATCCGGGCAGTTTCTCCAAGTAATAGGGTGACACTGTGGCCTATGAAATGTGACCCTGTGGGCTAGTGAAAAGAGCCAGGCTGGGGTTGGAAGGACTGGAGAGGTGCTCCTCAGTTAAGAGCACTTGTCTTGCAGAGGCCCCAGGTTTGATTTGCTCCAGTCCCAGTACAGAAACTCTGACATCCTTCTGGCTGCCTCAGGTGCTTACCACACTTACAGTGAGCAGACAAACATGCAGGCAAGCACTTACTTACAGAAAATGAATAATTCTAATTTTTTTAAAAAAAGATTTATTATGAATAATTCTAATTTTTAAAAGTTTAAAAATAATTTTTTAAAAGACCAGTGGCCATACCTAGAAAGAGCAAAGCAAATTGAGAGGTTTTCTTTGGTTTTTCCTTCCATGGTCCTAAGTAACCTGGAGTTTTATCTGCTGTCAAGTGATGTTCATGTTTCCATTTGAAAGGTTTGAGACATAACTATAATCCATCATCAGCCTAACTGGTAGTTAATGGAGATTGCTAGGAGGACCAGTTGCTAGGAGTGCTTATGAAAGAGTCGTTCTGTTTATTTGGTGGATGTTTTTGTGTCATTCCCTCAGAATCTGCTTGTGTCTAAAACTAGAAAATGGTTATGAGAGGAGGCTCATCTGACAATCATAAGTCAGACCTGCTAGTGTGAAGTAGAAGCAATTTGTTCTTAGGGCTTTTGCTGAGGTGAAAAGTATTTGGGCAGGATGTCAGAGTGAACAAGGATTTGTGGGTAGGTACCTTTGCTATTAATAATCACCTAAATTACATTTTAAAGGAAAGAGTGCCCCCTACTGAGTACAGTGCGGTCTTTCTATCTAAGGCTGGTAACTCTAGTTAGTTCATCTTGCAATAGAGGCCCACAGCAGCCAGGACCCTCCAGAGACCACCTCAACAGCACTTGGCAAGTTTTGAAGCTTTGCCATCATTTTAATACACTAACCGGCCCAGGTGTTCTCCATCTTGTCTCATGATGGACACATTGACGAGAAGAAGAGACCTGTTTAAAGAGTGAATAGGGAAGAATGGGAAGCGTACGGCCTGGGCCAGGAGCTATTAGAAGGCTGCATTCTCGGGGAGGGATCACGTCATTCTTGAGATCTATCCCAGCTGACAGTCACTGGAGGGGTTCCTGAGAGCCAGTCACAGGTCCAGAGATCCTCCTGGGCTTTTCATTACCAGTCCTTTAACAATAGTGTGTTCTCTCGAGAGAAACTGGGGACATGAACACTAGCAAACACCTGAGTGTCAGAACTAAGGCGTGCCATTTCACAGTTTGGCAGTCACTGTTTTCAGCCTGTTGATACACTTGGTGGCATGGCTTAATCAATTGTTAGGCATCTATCTTAGCTTTTTCTGCTTTGCTGGACTATGCAAGCATAAGGTAACATTTAAGGGATATGCAAGCCACATGCTGAATGGATTTGAGCTTGTGTTATGTATAGTTCATGGACGGACGCTGTATTAAGATCATGAACTGATTAGTACAGTGTAGAGTCTGGAGAGATGGCCCAGCACTGAAGAGCACTTGGCTCTTGCAGAGGACCTGGCTTTGCTTTCTAGCACCCTCTCGGCAGCTCACAGCCATCTGTAACTCCTGTTCTGGAGAATCTGATGCCCCCTTCTGGTCTCCATGGGCAGTGCACACATGTGAAAGACAGACATGCAGACAAACACACACAGGCACACATACAAAATAAATATTCTAAAACATCACAACTATAAGGTATTAGAGCTTAATATAAAATGTTTCTATGTCTAAGTCAAACATGTTGTTTTGTGTCCAAAGAAGCAAATGTTATTCACATGACTTTAGTCACTTGTTTCGTTGTTTTTGACCTTAAAGTATGTCTTAAAAGAGACAGATGTCTAAATGATAAATACTAACTAGCAGAATAGCTAGTCCAGGGAAGAGAGTTTTAATAATAAAAAAGTACTTGGTTATGACAGTAGTTATGCACTCAGAAGGCTGCCATAGACCAGGTATGTGAAATATGCTTGTAATCCCAGCAAAGTCAGGTGTATAGCACATTCCTTGCAAGGTGAGGCTAGGCAGATCAGGAGCTCAGGATCCTCTTTGGTCATAGTGAGTTTGAAGCCAACCTGGAATATGTGTGACTCTGTCTAAAAGAAAAAAATAAGCCGTAATTTCTTTGACTTGCCACAGAGTAAACATCTCTAGTACTATTATATTATCCCCAATCCTCAGCCAAGTAGGCCAGATGGCTACGGAGCAGCTTGTCCTAGAGAGTTGGTGTTCATTGTAGGAGAGTAGCATGGTCTGGACTTGACAAGCCCCCTGGTGTTTTCTGATTCCCTGCCCTTAAACATGGAGAATGGTTATATGTATTTTAAGGGGAACATTGATGAAGTGATCATCAATGTGCTTTTTAGGAGCAGAACAGTAATGTTTTTTATATAAAACAGTCTGGGCATCATGCTTTGAACTTGCTACTTTCTTAAATGTTCCTGTAACTGTTCTTTTGTGTTTCTAAGAGAGCTTTTAAATGATAACTCACTCTTGGTAATTAAGTTGGAACTGCTTTTATATCAACACAGTATAGAGTGTCTTCCTAGGCTGAGTTATCACAGAGAGCACAGAGCTTCTGTCTAGATGGTGATCATGCCGCAGTCTCACCTTTAAAAACACTGGTCGCCAAGGCTGTCTGTCTATGGCTCTAGGAAGCTTTGTTTCTGATGCTCTGTCTCATTGTGCTGTAGGGAAATCACACCTGTCAGATGATCCTAGAACTCACACTAAACAGCCTTGATCCCATACCCCAGGCCCTAGAGCTGCCCCCACAGCAGTCTTCACGTTCTTTGTGTCTCTAGTCAACTATTGCCTTCTGAACCTGACAGGAATAGGCAGCAGGGTGGCTAATGGTTCTGTTTTGCTGTTTCCACATTTTTCAAATGGTATTGTATAAAGAATTAAGAAGGAACATGGTTTTGGAAGAAGAGGTCAGAGCTTTGGGGCCAGGAAGACCTGATTTTAAAGCCCCAAGTTCTCAGTTAACCAGGAATTCCCTAGACTACTTTCTTTCCTAGTCTTTCTGCAGAACAGTGAGTCTTTCCCCAGAGCTGTGCTAGGCCTGGAGCCACAGAATATGGACAGCACCTGGAGCAGCACCTGAAACCAAGGAAGTCTCTGCCTTAGCAGTAGTCATAGTTAGAGTATCTCCATTATCTCCATTTTACACAAGAGATCAGCAGGGAGATGTGGAAGTTAGCTTCCTCCGAAGTAGTGTGCACACCTACACCATGCGCTGGAATCTGCCTTATATGCTGGATTAACTCCACTTCAAGGCAAGGAAATTGAGGCACAGAAGTGTTGAGTAACTTGGACCTCAGTTACGTAGCTAAGAAGATCTGACCCTTGGATTGACCCCAGGCAGCCTAGCTCCAGAGCTCGCACCCCTGGGCATGAGCTGATGTCTGACCTGCTCCATGACATCCTAGGAATGTGATTTGCAAGAGATGATATCTCTGTTGACTATGAAACCTCCTGAGTTTTGTTGCATATATGAATAGTGTATGTATAAATTTGTTCACCAAGTCCAGTTGTTAAGTGGTGTCTCTAATGGAAGCTCCCCCAGTTTTCTTGGATTTGATACCTATTGTCCCATTGGTACCTCTAATAGTCAGCCTACACACACTGCACCCCATAAGGCTTCTTCATGTCTCAGTGTGAGTAGTGAGTGGCTGTGGTCTATTCTTTATGACTTTTCTGGTGTCTATGGATCTTGCCTTGAAGACGGTGAATTTTGTGATCACTAATCCCTTTAGATTAACAGGGATCTCTAAACAAAATCCAGAGCATTTCCCTTGCAGTGGATCCAGTGCTGGTGCCATGGAGCAGCACCTCCCTATTGGACGTCTTCTGCTAAAAAGAATTCCCACGCCCTGAGTCTTCTTGCCACCATAAACCTAGGTTTTCATTAGAGGTTCTGAGATAGACACTGCAATGAGCAAGTTCGGCTGTCTGTTTGAGCTAGTATGTCCTGGCTTGCACACACACATGTGATTCTTGGAATTATAAAGCATCATCTCTTCAAAGGGTGTGGCTTTTGTGTAGTTTGTACACTGTTTAGTATTGTTCACCCTTCATTTGTTCTGTCTGCCAGTCCTGCAGGGCCCACTACCTCAGTGGCCCTTCTAGATAGAGAGGTCCTGCTGCAGCATTATGGTCTAGATAAGTCAACAGTGGAGTCCTTCCACCTACCAGAAGGAAGGACTGTAGCCCTGGCTCTCCCTCATGGGTGTTAAGTTTTTTTAGCAATGGCTATAAGAGAGCATGGCATTCTACTTCAGTGGGGACTCCTCAGAACATTTTAGGACATTTATGTATCTAACTACTTTTCCTACAGTATGACATAAGGAATCTATAATAACAGTTTGAGTACCTCAGGACTAGCCTGGTTTAGTGAATCATCTAGAAAGATGCTCACACATTAGGAGAGGGTCCCAAAGAAAAATCCACACCTCCACACCACACACTTAGGATCTTTTGGATGTAAAGCAAAACATCGAAAGAGCAGCCACTGTCTCTGCAGTTGCCTGCCCCATGTCACATTCTTGGATGGAGCGCTGGGGGGAGGTAGCAGGCTGCCTTGCCGAGAACGGTGCCACACAAGTGGAGGAGATCCAGTCTGCTTCTCTGGTGAAGTGTGGCTACCTGGTAGACTTTCCCAACCCTGAATGTGTCAACACGAAGGGGCGAGTTCTTGACAGGAAATAGACAGCCAAACAGCATAAAAAGCATCCTTTTCCTTGCTTACTAAGGAAAAGGATGTACAGAGCACCCCATTCTCCCCTCTCCCCAAGGTTCTAAAGGTCCTTCATCAGGTATCAAAGGACACAGCCAGGAAAAATATAAACACTGGAATTTTTAGCAGTGAATATCGAAAGAATGCAAGCCTTCATGGGTGCTTGTTAGAAAGGAACAAGTGGCAAGTGGGACTATGTTGATTGCAGGCTTCCTTAGAAAATGTGGTCCCTCAGAAAATCTGACAGCTGTGCCGAATTCCTCAAGAGAAGCATTCAGTACTGTTACAAAGATGACTTCTTTGATGTGTGAAAAGGGATTTAGCGTATTTTAAAGTAGTAAGTGTCCTAAGAGTCGTCAGTAACTTTACAGCCTGCCTGTCATTGAGCGATGCATTGCTTTCCTGTCCGCAGTTCTCATACGTTTCACAGAGTGACAAGTCCTGAAAAGCACTACTCATATTTCTGCCCAGTTCTACCATCTCCCGCTGTCTACATAAACATTACAAACTGAAATTTTAGTTCCTAGCTCCTGACAGGCAGCGGACTGCACTAAACTTGAAGACAGACAGCTGGTCGGTTTCAATTCAGTCTGACTCGTTTCCTTTCATGTGCGCATGCGTGAGACCTGCTACCCTGACAGCACATGTGCGCTCGACCACTTGCTCTCAATGCTTTCATAAAAACCTCCTCTCACATTGCCTGTTATCTAGACTAGTCACTCCCTGATGATGTTACTTCGTTAGTAACCTGCTGTGTCTTACCTCTCTGCATCGCTCTCAGCTCTGTTCAGTCTTACCAATGCAAGCGCACTCCTGGCTCCGCAGCCCACCTCCATCGCAGGTGTCTGATTTGTCTGAATTGTGTTTTCCTCCTAGCAAGCCTTAAGTTCTGTGGGATTTGGTGTTTTTCCAACTTGTCAGTGCCATAACTGTCCCCATAACTTGACAGAGGACATATAACTGTTTTCATTCTTTTAAATTTATTGATTGTCATATTCATCTAGTAACATTCAGAAAAATTCCTCTCCCAATGTAGGTACAGCATTTCAGTGACATCACCAGTTTCATGGATTAGACAGACTTTTTTACTGCATTTAAATAACTTGAATTTGTGGGGTTTGACTAGAATCTTCAACTACATATTTGGGGGTGCCCAGCTTTTGCAATATTACATTGTTTCTTTCTTGATCTACTAAGCCAAGAGATTATTTGGGAAATGTTTGCACTCCATTGTTTTCTGCCCTTATTTGGTTTAAGCCACGAAACAATCGAGCTGTTAACTTTGGTGATGGTTATCTGTAACCATGTCCACTTGAAAGTTTACCTTGTTGCTTTTAAGTATGTCAGCAGCTCTGAGGGCTAAATGTCTGGGTGCTACTTTTGCAAGAATTACTTTTGCTTTAAGCAGTTTTTTCAAAGTCATATTTGAATACTTATGTGAATATTTGTGATCAAAAATGTATCTTTTGGTCATAAAATTCAGAGCTGAACAAAAATATAGTTTATTTCAAAAAAATTGTCATATAATTTTTCATTTCTAAATTATGCACCCTTGTAGTAGTATTCTGTGTAACTGATCTTAATGTTTACATGGTATCTGAATTGAATTACTGGTAATAATTTACCTAACAATTCCTTCAAGTTTATTCAGCATGCTCATACCTTTCAAAGGTAGAAGGACACATCATATAGCATAATTGTGTATGGATTTCTTCTAGAGAGACTTGGCCAGTAAGATGATTCAGTGGATAAAGGGTTTGCTAGGAAGCTTGACAGGCTGAGTTCAGTCCTGGACCCACACGGGCAAGGAGAGAGCCATTCTCCAATCTCAGTGCATGGGTGAGTGCACACACACAGTAAAGAAATTAAAAGAGATTTTAGGGAGACTTGGCATGTAGTTAACTTCATAGACCAAGCCACAGGTGACTGACAAGGATGGGGGAGCCATATAGACTGGTCACTTTAAAAAAACTGACGGAGGGAAATGGATCATAACAACTGAGAAGTTGGCAGCCAGCTTCCACATGTGTACAAGGGTACACATGCTGGCACTGGCATGCACACATGTACATGCTGGCACACACACACACAGTAAATTAAAAAAGTGGTTTATGGTGACTAGTAGCTCTCTGACATTTTATAAAGCCACGTTATTAAGTGTGCGTGGTGGATTTTCAAACTAATCTCATCCAGAGTACTAATTTGGAAGTAGGGAGATCTTTTGATACCCTTTAGTTCTCTTTGAGGTTCTTTACATGTCTCCACAGGCACCTATCTGTGGTAGGAGGTCCAGGTTGTGAGAGCTAGGAACAGCACACACAGTATTTCTTCAGGTCTGTGTTGGTTACAGGTGGTAGTCATGGTCTCTGTTGCTGTAAGGTTTACTCACAGAAGACAGGAAAAAACCTGCTCCCACACACCATTTCCTGGGTCAGTTAGTGAGCTGGCGTTCGCGGTATGTCTCTGCAATGTTTGATTAATGTTACACATAACCTGTGCTTTTCTGTATTGTGTTTTTCATTGCAAAAACCCTGCAACTACTACTAAGACTACTTTTAATTTTAAAATCACATTGGATGATACTTTAGAAACTAGTCCATAAATCCAAGTAAGTGCATTTATAGCATATATACGATTAATTGGAATATATTGTAAATGTAAATCAATCAAAATTGCATAATGGTACACATCTGTAATCCCAATACTCAGGATACTGAGACAGGAGGTAACAAGTTTGAGACCAGGATGGTCAGCATAGTAGAACCCTACCTCAAAACAAAACAAAGAAGGACAGCTGGAAAGCCTCAGCACAGCTGCCAGGTCCTCCCTCACCCAAGCCTGATGGCCTGAGCTTGATTCTGGAGGGAAGGAACAGGCAGACGCCCATAACTTGTCCTCACACTTCCACAAGTGTGACTTGTGTATGTGTGTGAATCATACATACATACAACACACATACATGGAAATTGAATAGGTGTAATAAAAATGTATAGTCACAAAGCACTATATGTTATTAGTCACACATGAGCTTTTTGAAGGTGAATTCTTTGTATCCCCAAAAGGCTGAGGAAATGTTCATATATTAATAGAAATAATCCACCCGCAATGATTGCCAGTATAGAAACTTGTTACCCCGTGGTCCTGAACGCCATAAGAAACAGCATTCATGGCTGAGCAGGCTTAAGGGGTGAGGGACTTGCCATGCAGAAGCAGGACCTGAGTTTGGGCCCCAGAGACTAAGTAAAGCTAGGCTAGCACAAAGAGACAGGAATCCTGGAGTCCCGGAAGCTCCCTCTTCAGCCAGCTTGCTCTGCACAGCAATGGAGACCACCCTCTTGTGAGGACCAACACCCAGGGAGTCCTCTGACTCCGGTGGAGATACCTGCCTACACACTCTTTAAAAAACAAACCTCCAAACAGTCAGCTGCCTGGGATGACTCACACCTGTAATCCAAACACTCCTGGAGGCTGAGGCAAGAAGATATGGCCTAAACTACCCAGTGACACTGCCTGCAAGGAAGGAGAGGAAGGAGCCATCACAGTTCTTGTTGTGCCAAAGAGAGTGTTCACCCAGCCTGAGAGAAGTTAGCTTGTTAGGTAAAGAGATGTTTTTTCACTCTCCAGGTGCAGTGTTCCTGAAGGGCCTAGGATAAAATCTCCCGTGGACCTGCTTTGATAGTTTGAGCATTTTATGTGCTGTTACTTACTGCCTGTGCAGACTTGGTAATGTTGTGCTGGGCTAATGAGGGAGAGCTGCCCTTCCCCGTGGCTCTTCCTGCTCAGGGAGAGAAAGCCAGCTGTGGCCAGAACACAGCTGTCCCGACACTGAAGTGCAGGATCTTGACTTTTGTTTTGCTCTGCTTTCCTGTCTGCACTTCACATCTAGTTTAGTAGATTTCAGACACTCGTTTCTTAGAAGAGACTGAAGTCACTCAGAAGCGTGTTTTGTCTGTTTGTGATTTTGTTTTTTAATTTTCTGTAGGAACTTTTTCGCTGTGCACATAAAGCTGTGCTTTCTCACTGTGCAGTGGGACTGTGTGAGTCCCTGCTCCTGAGAGCCGAGCCTGACTCAGCTGGAGTAGTCAGGGCTGTGTCTGTGTGGAGGGCTCTCGGCCTGTGGGATTCATCGTGTGCTCACTGTTTTCTCTCCAGGCTCCTTCCTTTGCCCTTGCCTCCTCTTGCCTTGATGCATTTGGAAATGTATGCACTCGGTATATGAATTTCTGCTGGAGTGAGGGCCTACTAGTGGCTGTGAGCTGTGTATGTCTCAGATAAACCAGGTCTTTTTAAAACTTTCTCTTCTGGGCATCAGGAGAATCAAGAGTCTCCTTTGTACAGTTACCCAGAGTCTACATTGTTTAAAAAAAATAAGTGTTTATCTATGCTAATTAGCTGTGCTAGCCATAACCAGAAAGCTTTTGTTTGGACATTATAATACTAGTTACTTTGGTTATGCACTCTGGCACTTCTTTAATTAGTGCTAGCACAGAATTAATACACTTCTTTAATTCTGGTACTAAAATGGTTGCCACAAGAAAAAAAAAAAAAAGATTGGTATGTCCTGTGTGTCTTGTGTGTCTTTGTGTCTTTGTTATGCAAAGCTGAAGTCCTGTCAGGCTCTTTGGGATTTTTACAGGGAATAGAGTGTGTTAGAGTTTCATTCCAGACTAGAAATACTTTGGCTTATATTTGTAGATTAAGAATGATGAAAACCCCTCTTAATAAATAACATTGAAATCTTGGTTTAGCTGGTTAAAGAATCTGGGAGAATGCTTCCCTCGCAGAGACATGCATGTGGCCCCTGGAGAGGTACAGCCTGTCACTTGGGGTAGTATTAGGGTAGCACTAATTCTCTAATAGCTGCCGAGGGACCCAGTGCAACCCTTGTGCCAAGCTTATTGCTTCTCCCTCAGTGGCTGTGTGCTCCCTGAGTTCCATCCTCTCCATATTCCGTCTCTGCATCTGCAGTATCGGTGCCACTCTATGCAGTGACACTTTGCGTGTATTCTACTTGGAAACTCTCAGACAGAGTGACCCTGTAATATAGAGTGTCTTTGAACCAAGGCACATTATTGGCCCTGCCGGCTATGAGCTACAGGATGGGTTCAGTACACAAGAGGATGAGAGGTAGCAGCTGGGTACCCCCTCCCCCGCCCACCCATCACTTCTCTGTAGGTACAGTGTGTCAGGCCCAGCACACTGGGACTACCCATAGGAAAATGGTGAAAATCAGCCCATCCTGAAAGGTCTCCCCATCCCGTGAGGAAGGCCAAGGTTAGATAGATCCTCAGTTTTACATATTACATAGGGTATGTAGCCGGCTGGGAAGTGACCAGAGAATTGTGGGAAGAAATTCTGTACTGAAGGCATGCGAAGATAGGAAAGGTATCTGGCAGGAAAGAGAGAGACAGGGAAAGAGACAGAGAAAGAAAGCTTGCAATATGTGCAGAGATGGGTGAGCTGCTGGTGAGCTTAGGAACAGGCTGGAAGAAGGACCCATGCCTGACATATAAGACACTCCAGGAGGGGCCTAGTTTATGGACCTGATGAGGTGAGTAAGATGACTAGCTCAGACATTAATATAATAATCATGACTGGTATAAAAATGACCTCTTACATGAAGGGAGGCACTTAGTGTGGAGCAGCTGTGTTCTGTTGGTGTAGAAAGAGCCAGGGGTTAGAAACCTAACATCAGGCTGAGAAGGGCCTTGAAAGTTATAGGTCAGGCATAAGATGTCTTCTGAGGAAGGCTTAGGGAAACAAGGAAGAAAGCCGCATGTACCCCAGATAGACAGGAAACACCCCCATATGTTAGTGTTTGCTCTTTAGATTTATATAAAACCATATTCTTTTTATTTGCCTTGGTGTTTGCCTGGAACTGGAACTACAGACAGTTGTGAGCTGCCATGTGGGTGCTGGGAATCGAACCCCTGTCCTCTGGAAGAGCAGCCGGTGCTCTTAACTGCCGAGCCATCTCTCCAGCCCCATAAAACCATATTCCTGTATTTAAGTCTTCATGATAGTTTTCCCAGATGTGTTCTGGCTTTACCGTTATCAGTTAACTTTAAAGATGAGAAAAGTATGAGCTATTTTAGCTAAAACAAGCATATTTCTAGGTAATAATAGCCGTGGTACCCTCACCACACACATACACACACCTGCCATGCTTAAGTTCCTCAGCTTCTAGGCTTTCTGATTCCGGTAGCTTTGGTGAAAGGGAAGCTTGTATCCTGTAGCTGTAGTACTCCTAGGCTGGCAGGTGGTTGCTGCGTCCATGAGCATCCATATCTGACGGAGGTAGAAGCCTGGCTGTCCATGGAGCGAAGGAATGTTAGGCTGTGAGTAAGCCATGGAAGCTTGTGAAGAGCCTTGTCTTCCTCCCAGTGGGCTGCTTTCCATTTCAGAGACAAAAGAAACCAATTAGTTATAATTTCTTCCCGCCATGAAAATGGGATGAACTGCATATTTTGTTGGTTCTGAGACCCCAGTGTTTGTGAATTATACCATTTTATATTCTATAAAGGAAGAACAGTTACCTATAAAATTACAACTTTTGATTATGTGGAGTCATTCAAATTTCAGATGATAAAAGTGTAAAAATGAACATTTCAGGATTAACTATACAAAATTATTTTGAGGAAGCTAAAACATTTCATTTATATTTGTAGATTAACGTAGGAATGATGAAAATTCTCTTAATAAATAGCATTAAAGTTCCAGGCTTAATCATATATACAGAGTAATAAAAATATTAAGTGATAGGAAAAGGTCATTCAATGTTAAAAGTGTAGGACAGCTCTTAGGACTGCTGAGGGTGTTAAATGATCGTCCATTTACTCTGTCGCGCTCTGTACTACCTGTCACTGACGCATGGAGTGGAGAGGAGTAAAGCGTGTGCCCCCCACTCTAGTCGGTACGGTTGACGTTTGTAAGTTACTGTGAAAGAATGAACTGATGAGGTCTCTGAATAGTTGAAGGAAACCAGAGTGAGAAATGAATCCAATGAGAAGTCAGAAAATAGAAGTCAGTGAGAGTCAAGAAGTAGCTTGTGCAGAAGAACCCTGAGCCATGTGTCCTGGAGACTGGGAGAGCCTGACAGTGAGCCTGGGAGGCCACAGTAGCTGGGAGAATGTGAGCTTCAGAGACCCTGCCAGATGTTGTGAATTGCAAGGGGCTCAGCCAGACTGGAGTGGCCCGTCCCCAGCAGCTGACACTGTAACTTGGAACAGGGCCTGTGACTCTTGTCCAGTCAGGAGCCTCCTGGGGCTCTCCAGTTTGTTTCTTTCCAGGTCTTTGAAGTGTTCTTGCTTCAAGGTTTAAGGGTGCCAACCTTCAGGCAGGGAGCTTTTCAGTTCAGAGGAAATAGGTACCCACATTCTACTTCCTGCCTCCCTTCTGTCTTCCTTTTTTTTTTTTTTTTTTTAAGCTTTATTTATTTATTATTTATTTACCTTGGTGTTTGCCTGGAACTGGAACTACAGACAGTTGTTAGCTGTCATGTGGGTGCTGGGAATCGAACCCAGGTCCTCTGGAAGAGCAGCCGGTGCTCTTAACCGCTGAGCCATCTCTCCAGCCCCTTCTGTCTTCCTTTACCTCCCGTCTGCCTTTCTTGCTTCCTCTCTCACTCTGAAGTGACATCATCATCATCAACGGCAACACAATATATAATCAGCATGGAAACAGCCAAATACTGCTAAGTAACTGAACCGTCATTAAAAGCCTCCTTTGGAACGATTTTGGTGGCACAAATGTTTGTGGCGTGGCCGGACTGCCCATTTGTAAGACTCAGGTCAGGTGCTCTTTGTCCCCCTGAACACATCTAGAGCCGTCTCTGACATCGTGCTTGCTGTGTGGTCCAGGCCCCCACAATGGTGGCATCTCACTGGAGTCGGATGAGTACGTCCTCTGTGCTCCTGTTTATTTTGTGCTTTGTTCCGCTGAAACTGCTGCCTCTGAGTTACGATGCGCTGGAAAATTCCTAGACAAGTTCGAAGTTGACATTTCAGTGAGTTTGAGGTCACCACACTGTTTCTGGTGTTTCCACAAGTACTTCCTTTTCCTTTCAGGGTGGGAAAGTATATTCTCTAGCTTTACTGGTTTTCCAAAAAGTTTCCAAAAGTTAGTTTAGAATTAGAATTATAAAATTTAGTGCTTCTCCCAGAATACAGGTGTTGCGTCTCTCTAAGAACAAGACTTTGAAGTCTATATGGTGTGGATGTGTGCGTACATGTACATCAGGATGGGTACATTTTTGAAATTAGTACTCTTCCAGAAAGTGCTGCCTCACTTGTTGGCTGTCAGATTAGTTCCCCAAAGCTCCTAGCTTAAAGATGATCTTAATTCTGGTGACTCGTCATAATGAAGGTCAAAATGTTTGTGGCAGATCCTTTCCACTCTGTACTTAGGAAGTATACCAGTCTTCCTCATTGTGTTCTTCTTCCAGCTGAATGTAGACTTGCACATCCAGGCAATAGGGAGGTATTTAGGGAGATATATGTGTATATATATATATAGTTTATTTGACCTTTACTTAGTTCTTTATAGGAAACAAGCATACCTCCCCAATTCTGTGTACATCGGCATGAATAATTAGAAATCTGGAATAAGGGTAATAAGATACTTGGTTTTTGTATGTTATAATGTTGGTGTGGTGGGCAGTCATTGTACAGCAGTGGTTAATGTCTTGGATTCGTTCTGGTAACTGCTGGGGAAGGGCCTGCATTGATATTATTAGTAAGCTACAACCGCTAAGCAGAACCTCCTATTTTAGAGATACTATCCCATTGATGGGAGTAGGTGACATTCAGCTGTAGCCCCTTAAACACAGTCATCGTGTGCATTGTTTTCATACCTGGCCTCAGTCTTTTGTGGGCTTTATTACCTGTCTTTTCAGGTTCCTGTAACCGGACTATAAAACAACCACACTGTTCATTTGTCCTTAGAAATTATTATTTTTTTAAGCTGACTTTCTCTGTGTCCTTATTTCTCCCTTGATTTCAGTCGCGAGATGGAGAATAGAGAAACCCTCAAAGGGTTGCACAAGATGGAGGATCGCCCAGAGGAGCGGATGATCAGGGAGAAACTGAAGGCCACCTGCATGCCTGCCTGGAAACATGAGTGGCTGGAGAGGAGAAGCAGGAGAGGCCCTGTGGTGAGTGCTGTGGGCACCCGCCCTGGGGTGGGGGGTAGGAAATGAGAGGCGCACAGTGCTTCCAGCTTACTGAACTAGGTCACAAATACACACACACCTTCAAATACTGCAGGATGTGTCTGATGGCATGCCTTAAGCAACACTGCCCTCTAATGTCAGTGTCTATACTCTTCGTACTTTCATAACATGCTTTCCAAATAAAAATTCTAATTTATTTGTGATGCTTTATCTCTGATAAGGCCTAAGAATCTTATTTCCAGAAATCTTTTAGGAAAGCTGGAAACAATTAGATTAACCAGACCCAGGAGCTAGAAATGTATGGAATTTGTCAAAAGATAACTATGTTAAGAAAGTCAAGGATACTATACCCTGTGTCGTGATTTTTCCACTAAAACAGATGAGGATGATATTACAAAATGTGCTTCTGCATTCATTCACAGGAGGAACTGCTTGCTGCCAGTCTGTTGATTGAATTTTGTTTATATTTTCCTTCTGAAGTAGAGGTATTAATGATTAAATTCATTAGATTCCAGACAGGACCTGATAAAATTCAACCCCATTATCTTCTGGCCTTTGTCTTTATCCTGTGGGCCTATTTAAGTTTAAATGAACTAAACACGAAAGCAAAAATTTAAACTTTTTCATTTCATTTTATGTGTTAGCGTCTTGCCTGCACGTTGTCTGTGTATCGTGTCCACACCTGGTACCCACAGAAGCTGGAAGAAGGCCTTGCATTATCCCCTGGGACTGAATTTTCAGATGACTGTGAGCCACCATGTGGATGCTGGGATTCACAACGAAGGCCTTCTAGAACAGCAGCCGCCAGTGCTGCTACCCGCTGAATCAGCCCTCCCCCCAAAGTTTAAATTTAGTTGCCAGTCACATTGGCTGCCTTTGGACCAGTGTGGACACCACTGTCCAGTGCTGTTGGAGGCCTTGCAGCTAACTGGCCTCCATTTCAGTTCAATAGCCTGAGAGTTTGGGCCCCTCCATTGACCTGTTGTCTGTTGTCAAAAGCCCCAGGAAACATCTAATTGTCCTCTCCCTGATGCCTTTTTTCTCTACCCTTCACATGAGGCTTCTGGTGATCCTTCACTATTGTATTCATTGCCGCAGGTGGAGAAATCATGGACTTAGCCTAGAACATCTTACTCGGACAACTTGTAGAGGTGGTCATTACGAGGGATCTATTTCTACTCAGTCGCTGTAAGGCACTCCTGAGCAGTGAAAGCCATCCAATGTTAGAGCATGCTCCTCTCCAGACTCCTGAAGCTGGAGGTGTTCTGTGGTGTCGTGTATCGAGGCCAATCTCACTAATGTTATATCGTTTAAAACAAATATTTTTCTCACTGTCTACTTTCCAGCAATACTTGCCTGTGTATGTAGGATGGGAGGGAAGAGAGGAGAGATGTGTAGAATAAGAAATATAACATGTAATCCTTGAACATAATTGCCCATCCCAAATTTTATTGCTCACAGATTTTTAAATTATCCTTAAGTTTACTGTCTTCTTGGGAGGTCTAATTTTTTTTTTTTATTAAATTGCCTTCCAACTGTCTTAAAACAGCAAATAAAAAATAAATATATCCAGATGGGAAAATAAGGCTCATACACAGTAAGTCCAGTGATGTGTAAAGTAATGCAAAGCACCTAATGAGAAGGTTCCAGATGTGTGCTGAGCAGAAGGAGACAGGAGAAGTATAGCCTGGGCCCGTAGGATGGCTCAGTGGGTGAAGGGCTTGCTCCGAGTCAGACTCAGGAACCACACCGTGGACGGTCAGGACCAGCTCACACAAGCTATTCTCTGACCTCTACGTGCATACTATGTAGTGTGTATGCATGCATGACCCCCCACACACACACATATGTATATACATAGAAATAAATGAGTAAATAAATAAATGCAGCTTCTTAGAAGATTTTAGAGGCTGGAGAGATGACTGAGCTGTCAAGTGCAGCACACTGTTCTTTGGCTCCCAGCAGCCACATTAGGTAGCTCATAACCGCCTGTAACCCCAGCTCCTGCTCCAGCCTGTCATCCTCAGGCGCCTGCACTCGTGCAAATATCCCTCCATTAATTAAATAAAAACAAATCTTTTCTTAAATACAAAAATATTTAAGGCTGTAGGCTGCATTGACTGAGGCTTTAGGAACAGTAGGACTTTGACCAGAACGTAAAGGATGGGTGGGGAAGCTGGAGGAGGTGAGAGCTGCCGGGAGGAGGCGGCGGCTTCAGCTGTGCTGAGGGTTCACTCTGAGAGGCCTGTATTTAAACCTGGCAATAGCAGCAGCAGGTTGTGTAAATTGCATGTTTCCAATTTAAGAAATTGGTCTTTAAGCATCCCTGGCTTTTTCTAGCCCCTTAGTCTCTCCCTTACTACTGAGATTTGAACTGAGGCCCATGCGCACTGAGCAGTCAGTCACTGTACCACCGAGCTCTGCTCCCTGTCCTTCCCTGGCTTCTTGAGCCATACCTTAAAATTGTAAAATAACATTTATAGTAATAGTTTAATGTCATTAAGTAGTATTTGACTACTTAAATTAATACTCATCATTACTGTTTTTATGGCCTACATTCTTTTCAAAACGAATGAATGATTCTTGAAGTACTAATTTCTCTGCATTCAATCCCTAATTCCTGTTAATTCTGAATACTTAGTGAACTAGAGAGTAGAATAAATAGCAACTAGTAGTTTTTCTAAAATTTTGTATGGTAACTTTAATTAGTATAAACACAAAATAATGAGATTTGTGCAAATAAAAGTAGTTTCCTAACATTAGTGACATAAAGTAATACCAAATAAAATATGACCTATTGTAGTTGCATTACTATTGTATAATAACTCAAGTTTATTTCCCATTCTGTGATACTCAAGTGTACTTTTTGTATATTTTTAAGTAATCAAAATATTGAACTTTTTTCAACTTAGGTGGTTAAGCCAATCCCCATCAAAGGAGATGGATCGGAGATGAGTAACCTGGCAGCCGAGCCTCCAGGGGAGGGCCAGGCGAGCTCTGCCTCTCCAGCCCCCAAAGGCCGCCGCAGCCCGTCTCCTGGCAGCTCCCCGTCGGGGCGCCCAGTGAAACCGGAATCCCCAGGAGTGAGACGAAAACGGGTCTCCCCGGTGCCTGTAAGTTAAGACTGGAACCCAGTTTGGTCGTGTGTGTCATTTTCTGACTCATTCACAACACAGGAAGGGTTGCCCAGCTATGCAACACAGCAGCAGTTTTCAAAGTGTGCTGGAGGCTCATGAAATGCTTCCTGGAATCTGTCAAGCCAAAACTAGTTTTGTACTAAGCCCAGCGTATTGTCGCTCTCTCTTGGTACCCTAGTAATTGATGAAGTTGCTGGGCTCTCACCCCAATTCTAACGTCTTAGTCTAGCTTTAATTGGCATTCCCCCTTTATTAGCATATATTCATTGTGCAAAAAAAATCAGTTTTGTTACTCCATTTTCATCTGTCCTGTCCCCTGCATTTACTCTGTCTTACTCTTGTGCTCTTCATTGCTATATATTGTCCATGAAGGAAAAGGGCTACTTTATTTTAAGAATGCCTTTGTCAAAGAAATTACTTTATGAATCTCAGCCCTTTTTAGTATTTTATGATGTGTGATACTTCTTGGGACACTTGGATAAAGCACTTCTGCATCCATTAGTGGTATGGTCAGCATCTCAGGAGAGGCCTTTGGGCAGTTGTTAGAGTTGCAGGCTGAGCCAGTCTTCCTGTTCTCATGGGACAAAATTATCAATTGAAAGAACGGCCCACAAAGAAAGTATGGTTGTTCAGACGTGTATGTAGCAGGCATTCTTTCTAAAGTGAACTAAATGAAACTGTCTCATCCAGGAAAGTGAAGTGTTTTTACCACTGATGAGATTTGAGGTTCTAAAGCAAAAGCTAAAATTTTAGAAAACAATTTTCACTGTGATTTACTGTGACTTTTCTGAGACTGAAGTTATAAATTTTTTTAACATAATTAAGTTTGCCTGTGTGACTTAGTAAACCAATATTTTCCAAATAAATAGTATACGTCGAGACGAAATCATTCATAAGATTCATTCAGGTATAAAGTGTACCCAGGGATTTAATATGCCAGCTGACAAAAGCTGATGATATTTTTCCTATTCACATCACAGCTGCTTCTATGAAGCTGGAGGGGTGAGGTGGCTCAGCAGTTAGAGCACTTGGTACCCTTCCAGGGGACCCAGGGTCCATCCCCAGCACCCACAAGGTGGCTCACAGCTGCATGTAACCCCAGTGTTAGGGAATCTGATGCCCTCTTGCAGTTTTGTGGGCATTGAACACACATAGTGCACGCATGCATGTAGGTCAACATTTGAACATATAAAATAAAAGTAAATAGACCTAAAGAAACAATCTGTTCTTTGAGCTTTGGGCTTATTTGGGGCCATGGGATGGGTATCAGAGAAAATAGGCATAAATTTGTGCAAAGGTTCTAAAATACTTCTTCCTCTGGTAGCCAGATTATTTTATATATGTGTACTTTAATCAGTGCATATCCCAGCAGAGCAAATATAACTTTTTATGATAAATCAGACATCAGAAATGTGCAAAAGGACAGTGGAGACTGCTAGTGGTACAAATTCACATTGAAACACTTCCTAAGTTTGAAGCGTAAGTGAATGAATGGCAGTGAGTAAAGCGTGTAAAATCTAACCAAAGCACACTTTTCTTACCAGCACTGTAACTTACTAGCTCATACATTTGCAAGTTAGGGCCAGGAACTTGTCCCTGTTCTTGATGGCCTCTGCTCAAGCCAAGCTTGCTTCTCAGCTCATGCATGTTTCATTTGCAAAGCTCAAACAGTTGGGACAGTTGACCTCTTCCTCCTAGCATGGCTGCTGGATTGGAGCAGAAGCTGCTGGCCTCGAAGCACACACACACACAAGCACACACGCACACACGCACAGAATTACATCTTCCCATTCCTCCTCCCCCAAACTACTTTTAAAGCACTTACCGTGAAGTAGACACCATTGACCTGAAGTTGTTTCTAGACTTGGAAATCAGGCTGAACTTTAGTCAATCACAGCCAGCCTATTTGTTACATAACTAGGGTGTACCCATGATACAGGCCCCAGTATGGCAAAGGCTCACGGTAGCCCGGCCAGCAGTTGCTTCACCTTGCTTTGTGTTCAGCCTATCAAAGCTTTCTGGACATTGCTAAATCGACTCTCTGAAACTCCAGGTTTTGAGTGCTGCCCAATTCATGGTATCGTTCTTTGCTCAAGTAAACTGTTGTTTACCTGCAGTTTTTGTTAACGGCAGTCTCTTCATTAGCCCTAGGCAATCGGTGGCCTATTTTGTCTATGTGTTTGCCTTTTATGGATAGTCTTTTATGGCAGGCACCTTTGACTGGAGTTATGTCACAGCATGCATCAGCGCTCCATTTTCAATTGTTGAAATATTCTTTTGTGTGACTGAATACCACATTTTGTTTATCTGTTCATCAAATGGGCTGCATGTTCCTTTGGGCTCTTTTGAATAACAGTGGTGTGAACATCCACTTACAAGTTTATGTGTAGATATGTGTCCTAATTTATCTTGCGTTCATACCTAGGGGTGGGATTCCTGGGTGGAAAGTTTAACATTTTCAGAAACTATTACACTGTTTGCCACAGAAGCTACATACTTTAGGTACCACCAAAGACTTCTGGGATGCTTTATGGTTTTGCTCCCGTGTATTCAGTGAGGTGTCTCCACCTGCTGGGTATTATGGCAAGACCAAGTTCTGGGGAAAATGAGTAGTTGAGGAGTGGTGTTTGTGACTGACCACAGAAGATTTTGGTCGGCCTTCGGTAGAGAGTTTTCAAAGAGGAAGAATCTACTGAGCAGAGACAGGAGGATTCAGGACAGTGTTTCTGAAGCCCATCCTAGAGCGCTCTCACCAGAGCCTAACGTAGAAACCAGGAGATTGCATGTTTACATTTGCTGCCAGTAGCAGCGTTGGCCTGCTTATGAAGGTCACTTTTAATGCCTTTAATTTTGGTTTGTGTGGTAGTTTAAAAGACCCAAGTTATGGAGTAGTTTGTAAAATGATCATATGGTTGGTTGTCTCTCGGGCAAAGATTTATCACCACTTCTAGGAATGACTGAGATTTTAGAAGTTATTTCAAAATGAATGTGTTGGATAACAGCATT